>JBBBDQ010000862.1:102500-357500 GCA_037127315.1 Ascarosepion bandense | reverse complement strand
TGCTTGGCAGGAGAGACCGTTAGATACACTGAAGAAGCTTGTGATGTCAATGCGTGACAGAATAAAGACTGGAATTAAAGCAAAAGTTATTATAATAAGTATAAAATTTAATTTGTAACAAGCATTTGTTGAGTAAGTCAAATAAAATTACTTCAATTAAATTGTTTATTTTATATCAATACGCGTCATAAAAGATAAAATAGTTCTTGTCCTAATACCATTGCACAGTAAGTAAGTAAATAACTAAGCGGATCTACCTAGGTTTTCACCTAATGGATCATCTAGGTTAGCTACTTATTTATTTGCTCTGCTATTGCATTGAGCGCTTTACTTGTTAGGTTCCTCGTCTCGGAGTTTTTTCTTTCGACTTGTACTTTGACTAATGTTCAAGTGCTTAGCTCGTTTCATTTTTTTTTGTTTCCATTTTTCCCCACCACGTTTATACTCGGTGGTTTTGTTGAGACGTGTTTAAAGACAAATTTACCGTAATATATATACGTCAATTTTTACAGATTAAGTCTAAATAAAATGATTTGAAATTGAAAATTTTCTTTCCATTTCACTGAAACAGCTTCATACCATTTCTAATTGCCCTATTCTGTTTCCTACCTTAATTTCCTTATTTAATCCAAGTCTTTTATTTTTCAGTGCAATCAAAACCGAATAGTCCATTATTCATGAGGTATTAGCGTTAAGCCTTTCTTTTTTATTTTTTGCTTTTTTTTTTAGCCAAACCCTGGTCTTAAAAACAGTACTTGTATAACAATTTCAAATCTATTAATCGGAAGATGTCTTTTATTCATAGTAAATGAAATTTTCGTTATCACCTTACCTGGTATCCTTTGTTCAATATTGTGTATCTGAAAAATAGCTCTTTTATCGCTAAAAAAAAAAACAGTCGAAAGTTCACAGATATAAAAGTTAAATAAAGCTTAGATATTTGGGCAATAAAGCATTTAAAAGAATACAAGTGAAATGAAAAGATTCTTAACTGCAACACCTTGCCAATAGTTTTAATGAAACCTGTATAAAGGATGAAATGTCTGCCGATATACACAATGATACATTAAATAACATAATAATATACGACAAAACATATTCGAAGGAATCTGAAAAAAGTTTTGCAACTATAAGCCCTTTTCAAAAACACTATATTATATCGTTTATCTACACGATTCTTTCTTCAACATCCCCTGTACCTTTTTTTATCTCTCTGTAACTTCCTCCACACCAGTGGCATTCTTGTCTTGCCTGCGATGAAGTGGTTTTCACACACACACACAAACGAACACACACACACACACACACACACACACACACACACACACACACATATATATATATATATATATATATAAGAATATATATATATATATATATATATATATATATATATATATATAGTGAGAGAAAGAGAGTGTGTGTATGCATTGTGGCAACAACTAGAACATACGCGGAATGCAATATTACATCGAAAGCGATGGTTTTTATTTTTAGATATTGAATTAAATTTCCCAATTTTGGCGTTTGCTGTTTCTTAGACGCGTAACGCGAGCCGACCTCATTTGCTAATTGCAAATAATTTACCTCCTGCAAATTTAAATTCAGATTTATATAACTTAACTCCTAAAATGTATAACCACTCCAAAGATAATGTGGGATATTTGTAACAAATAACAGTAAAAATCCTATTCGAATTATGTTCCTTCTTCCCTTCGTTAATTTGAACGACCGTTGTGTCCTGACATTAGCTCATGCATAAAGAACTATGACCGCACGGAAAAACGAATGCAATTGGTTACTTGTTTACAATGATGAAATGACAGAGAGAGTGAGAATGAGAGAGAGGGAGAGAGAGTGCCTTTTATTATTATAATTTAAGGGAGTATTATAAGAGTGTATATTGGGTTTACATGGGTTTACGTGGCATTTGTTTGAATATTATAGTAAATTTATGAGATGGTTCGTATGGTGTTGAAACTAGGAGCCCAGATGATTAGATAACGTATTCAGATGTGCTTATATGAGATGTTTAAATGGCATTTTTATGGTGTGTTTTGACATTGTTTCAGTGATGTGTTTTAAATTGTTTAGAGAGCGTGTCTTTTATATTAAGAAGATTATTATATTATCTTAAGAATTATTATTATATTATCTTAAGAATTAATACAAAACTTTAATTATTTTCTTTCGTTTGTATAGGTCACAACTTCCCTGCGTGAAAATCTTACTCTGTATATGTAACCGTGGAATTGTGTATGCATTGAAGGTTTAATCGTCTAATAAACAGATTGTACTAATCGAAAGAAGTTAACGTTTCTTAGCTATAGTTTTCTTAGTTTTTTCCTTGAGTCAGTAGTTCCCGCGAGCTGTCCACATACATGCTCGATTTGCTGATCGCGTGAACTGATCAAAGTATTTAGGACGATTCCTTTAAAAAAAACGCATATATCCTCGATTCAACTTTGGAACATAGTGAATACAGATAGCCGCACCGTAGACACGATTACAACGTTCTGATAAAAGAAAACAACAAAAAGGCAGGTTATCTTCCCGAATAACCGATACAGAGTTGGTCGCTTTCTGCTACGTCCCGTTTTGAAACGTTTTATTTCCACACAAAAATAAAGACACAATAAATAAAAATAAATACATCTAATGAGTTTAGTATTTTTAAAAACCTTCATATATGTCTGTCTGAAATTATGGGACTGTGATTTAGGTTATGCACATGATTTTCACTCCCAAAAATCCTTCATCACTCGTCACTATAACAACAATTTAGACGTATTGCATTGAAAATTCCTTCATACAATACCGGCCATAATTATCAGGCAACCCCAGTGTTTTAAGAAAATGATGCAATCCATACTATTTTTTAGTATTTTTTGCCAAGTGAATAATTGTAAATGAAAATAAAATGGTTCTTTTGTTAATATTGCACAATAACATGTGCATCAAATGAATTAATCAATATTTAATAATTACCTATATTGCAGTTTCATCAATGAAAGAATTAAGAAAATTTAGGGTGATTCGGAGAAGTTCATTTTTTACCGAAAAATTCCTAAACTAAAATATTAAACATTTATTTTAGCTGCAGATTAATCTTATCTCACTAATATTTAATAACTGTATAACTTATAATTTTATTTCAATTAGTCTCACAAAAACAGTCCGGCCTGATCATTAATGCTCCAGCGATATAAAATATAATGAAACGCAGGTTCTGTTATCCTAGTATATTTTGGCTTCAGAAAATACAGGGTGCTGAAAAAGTAATATTACCTTTTTATTTCATTACTTTTTTTCAGTAAATGTCTATTAACTTAGTTTGAGAACCTAATAACATAAAGAGTAACTATTTCTTCAAAATATATTAGACCCCGTAAGTAACGCTCATTTTTGTTAGTAACTTTTATTGATCAAAAATAAATTACAGTAGTTTAAGAAAATGTAAATATTGTTACATCAAAGCAACACGATAATACCTAATCCAATCTTTCTTAAATAACCGAAAAATGAAGGTCATTCTGAATGGGCGTGCCGCTTCATACTACAGCACGAATGCTGGTGTCCCACAGGGCTCTATCCTGGGCCCGACGCTTTTTCTTATTTTCATCAACGACCTCCCAGATGGGATCAAGTCCCAAGTAGGTATCTACGCAGATGACACTACAATATACTCCCGCACCAGTAGGAAACCTGTCGTGGCGGACAAACATAATCTCGCTGCTGACCTTGAGCGGGATCTACTCTCTGTGGTGAACTGGGGCAAGAAGTGGCTTGTCGATTTCAATTCATCTAAGACCAAACTGTTGTCAGTCAACCATTACAGGCAACCTCTCCTGTCTCCCATAAGCATGGACCAAGCGATTCTCCCGGAGAGTAATACACTACACCTCCTCGGACTTACCCTGTCCTCAGACCTCAAATGGAACCACTATATTGAATCCATAGCAAAATCTACTGCTAAGAAGGTTGGGTCACTATGTCAATCCAGGATCTTTTTTCCACCTGAATCCATCCTGCATATATACAAGTCAACCATCCGTCCGTGCATGGAGTACTGCTGCCATTTATGGTCAGGTGCCTCTGCCGTTTTCCTCAGTGTTCTTGACAGGCTCCAAAGGAGAGTCTGTAATGTGATAGGTACTGATCTGGCGGCTCGACTGCAGCCACTTCCCCATCGTCGAAATGTGGCCTCCCTTTGTCTGTTCTATAAATACTTTCATGACTTCTGCTCAGACGAACTTAAGTCACTGATGCCTCCTCAATAGGTGTTTACTCGTGCAACCAGACTGGCAACTGGGTCCCACACATTCACAGCCAAATGCAGACGACAATTCTACTCCTGCAGCTTCTTCTTTCACACTTCCCGCCTGTGGAACTCGCACCCGTATTCTTGCTTTCCTGGCGGCTACAACCACCAGAAATTTAAATGCAAAATCAAAACTCATCTACTAACCACTGGACTCTAGCTCTCTCACCACCCCTGTATAACCTTCCCCTTCTCTCCACCTATGTATCTGTCATCGCACCTGCTTTCTCAGCTTTCTATTGTTCCTTTCTAACTAGTTTGTACTCCTCACTCTTTTCTAATTAATCTTTTTACATTTATGTAGCCCCCTGCACATCAGTGGCGTTTTCGCCTTGCTCGGGGTGAAATGATTAAAAAACATAATATATATATATATATATATATATATATATATATATATAAGGGATTTCTTTTATCACAACCTGTATATTAAGGGATATACGTGATTATTTTATGTTTTTTAATCGTTTCACACAAACAAAACAAGCAATAAAGTTATTAAATGCAAAGGGTTAGTGCGTGTTATATAATATAATAACAATTAAAATGAGACAAAAATAAAAGAAAATAATAAAGAAAACTAAACCTCATGTTTGACATTGTATTGAAATGTTTGAAGATCAACCTTGATTGCGAAGAAAGAATCCGAAAGAATCCGAAAGTGGTTTTTACAATCAAGAATTGCGTTAGAGAACACTGTTGGTCTGTCTTGAAAGTGTATGCCAATTTTTAATGAAAACGTAAAATTATGCCATTAAATATTTATTCAACTAAATATGAAATATTTTGTTGCTCATTTACTTTCAACTTTCAAATATTCCATCTTCCCAGAATTTCGGTGCTTTCGAGCTAAAAAATTCATTGCTGTAAATTTTTACAACTTTCACCATGGAAATTATTTTGCAAAGACTTTAATAAATGAAAGTTCGAAGGATCAATGTCTGCGGAATATAGCGAACGGAGTAACACAGCTATCCAATCTGCAACAATTTTTACCTGGTCACTAAAAGACAGGAGGTCCAGGATTATCCTGATGAAAATGAACACCTGTCTTGTTCGGCAATTCTGAGTATTTTTTGTGAATTTCTGCCTTTAATTGGTCCAGTTGTCATCAACAATTTTCAGAATAATTTAACTGTTTTCTTGAAACAAGATTAATGTTCAGGATCCCTTTCCAATGAAACCGTATGCACAGCATGACTTCTTAGTATTACGACCTGATTTCAGGTAGCTTACCTCAGGATCGATTTTGTTGAACATTGTTGTAAATTATACATTTTTCATCATCCATTAAAATTTGCCTAAAAAAGTTTGCATATCCATTGCATCTATATAGCAAATCATTGATAGAAATATGATACAAAAGATTATTTTCACTCAGATTTTGTGGTATCATAACATAGCTGCCCATCTTATTAAAGAAAAGATACACCCTCCGAAAGGTTTCAAACGTGCAGTCCACTTTGCAGGAAAAACTGTCGTTCAATTTGACGTGCTTGAGACTGATTCAGACCCAAAGGGACTCGCTGTTCAAGCAACGCCGAATTGTGTTTTATAAGCGTATTTTTACGAAATATTCACTAAATGCTCTCGGAGGGTAAAATTTAGTGTTTCTGCCAATTTCCAAGTTGTGCAATGTGGGTTATTTTCACTCTTGCTTTACTTGTCATCTGTTTCAATGGGTCTCTGCTTGAGTGTTCTTTATCAACAGGGTTACAATCACCAACTTAACGAACCACTTCCGTGGTTTTCTGTCTGATAAAGTACCTTTGCCGTACACAGCACATATTTTTCTTGTTTATAGACAGTTTTGTCTTTGCAGTTATAAGAAAAACGCATAAAGTGTCTAAAATGTAACTTTTAATTTTCCATTAAAATGAATTTAATTTTAAACTTTACATCTCAAGAAATATTTTAAAGTGTGCTCTAATTGGAAATGTAAACATATATCTGTCGATAAATTTGATGTGTTGTCAAGTTTTGGAACATGAACGAATAAAAATGTGCATACAACTTCCAGAAAACCTAATAAAATATTTGCGCTTAAAGAATCTAGACAAAATTTATGAGAAGAAACTATTGTATAGAACATATTGTTACATTTCAAAGGTATTCATTTTAACAGTAAAATGATGAGAATTTGTAAACGTCTGTTACTACTTTTAAATCCATAAATTATATATGCATGCGAGAAAAGATAATCAGATATATTTTATGAAAGATTTATGAGTATGTAAATTCATTTAGTATATTTGTCACGAGTGATATCAAACGTTACAGATGGTGATGTTTTTTCTAACTAATCACCTCTGAAGCAATTTTTTCCACGTCACATTAAAAGGACAATGACCTTGCTCATATATTTATTTTAAGTGTATCATATCTTGTTTCTTTCACTTTTCTCACTCTCTAGCGAAGCTTACTATTATTTACATCAATTCCGAGAGAGGGAGGGGAGAGAGAGAGAGATTGCCCACTCAACATTACCACCCCTGCCACTATATATAACCCATAGAGCAGATTACTTTCCTTTTAGAATGTTAATACCAAGGTAATGTCAGAGTAATATTGATATTTCTCAGAATTAGGGAAAAAATAGTTACTTCCTGTGTTTCATAACGAACAGTAAGTGAAACATATCTCAAATGATAATATGCTTTTAGCATTAACAAAAGTACAATCCAAGTTATTATATATTATATTGTTTGGAAACAACATCATATTTTGTTTGTACATTGTCGATGTTTTCCATGCATTTGACAGTATATTTTTGTACATATGTGAGAATATTTAATTAACAAGGTATTTTGTGCCTAATGAAATTATTTGTATAGAATGAATATTGAAACAAATAAATATTGTAACGCTCAAAGACTAAACATGTTCTCCTTGACAGTATTTAGCGAATAACATATTGCATATATTTTTTTAATCATTTCACCCAGAGCAAGGCATTCCACTACCACTATTGCGCAGGGGCTTACATTGGGGAAAGTGATAAGAAAGAGTGGTTAGATACAGGAAATGTCAGAAGGAGGGTGATAGACGGATAAGGATACTGAGGATGAGGGTTGGGTAGATGGGAAGAGTGTTTGAGAGAATGAATGCTAGTTAGTGTGTTAGGAGGTGTCTATTGACTTCACATTTAAATTCCTGGAGATTGTAGCTGTCGGAGAAGCAAGAATATGGGAGGGAATTCAACAGACGGAAGTGCGAGAAAAAAGCTGTATGAGTAAGAATGCGGTTACATCTTATCTGTTTCACTGTAAGAGAGTGGGACCTAGTCGCTAATATAATATCTCGTGCAAATTCGTACCTAGGGAGCACAAGTGAGCACAAGTGATCTAAGTTCATCGGAGCAGAAGCCGTGAAACTATTTATAAAAGAGGCAAAGGGAAGCCACTTCAGGCCGGTGAGAGAGTGACTGCAGCCGGTCTGCCAAGTCGGCATCGATCACATTACAGATTCTCCGTTGTATTTTGTCAAGAAGCCCAAGGAGAATAGGAGGGGCACCCGACCAGATGTGGTAGCAGTATTCAATACACGGGCTGATGGTAGATTCATGTATGTGCAGGATAGATTCAGAAGGGAAAAACTTCCGGGCCCTGCACAGAGAACCGACTTTCATATCGGCGTATTTAGCAGTCTATTCGATATATTCATTCCGCTTGAGGTCAGCTGATATTGTGAGAACAAGGAAGCGTAGGTTTACTCTCTGGGAGGCAAGCCTGTTCCATTCTAATGGGAAGTAGGTGCGATTGTCTATGATTGTTAATTGGTAGCAGCTTCGTTTTTGAAGCATTATAATTTCCGAGCAATTTCTCACCTCGGTCCACTACAGATTGTAGGATCTTTTCAAGCTCGACAGCGAGGTTTGCTTTGTCGTCCACACCAGATTTTTGATTGAGGTGAGAGTAAACTGTGGTGTCATCGGCGTACATGCCTATTTGGGATCTTACGGCATCGGGGAGATCATTAATGTAGATCAGAGAGAGCGTAGGATCTAGGATAGAGCTTTGAGGGACACGCGTGTTCGTATGGTAGGTCTGGGTGGCCTGTCCGTTTAATACCACCTTCGATGTACGGTTAGAGAGGAATGACTGGATTAGGTCAAACAAATGTCTAGTTATACCATAGCTCCGCGGTTTGCGTAGAAGGCCAGCATGCCAGACTCTGTCGAACGCTTTAGTGATATCCAAGGCAAGGGTTCGGGCTTCGCCATTCTTGTCGAGAGCCTGGTATATATACTAAGTGATGGTTGTTAGCATATCAGAAGTAGACCTGGTAAAGCGGAAAACATAATGTTTGTCCGAGAGGGGCCTGTGGGCTGTGAGATGCTGAACCACCTCGGCGTTGATAATGGCTTCGAACACTTTGCCAAAAATCGGAAGAAGGCAGATATGGTGGTAATGTTTAGGGTCCGAGGGTTCTCCAGTATTCTTAAATATAGGAAATACAGAGGAAGACTTCCAACAGACAGGAAAGCAGGAAGCAGATAGGCAGAAATTGTAGAGATTAGAAACAACAGAGGAGCGTTCAGGGGCACATTTCTTCAGGACCATGATTAGGATTCCGTCCCCGCCCCCCGCTTGCTTTGTGAGGGTCAAGTTTTGAGATTATGTTAGAAACCAGCGATGGTGTAATGTGGACGACCATTCGGTTTAACCTACGTTGTAGGTGGGAAGTCGGCTGTAGAAACTCCAGACGAATCCAGTCTCGAATTGGTCGAGAATCTGCGAGCAAAACATTCAGCCTTGTCAGCTGAGGAGGTGAGAACCTGAAATTCATTTATTATGGGAGATATTGAGGATTTACTCTTGTTAAGCACGCATTTAAATAGTCGCCACTAGTCTTTGGCGCCGAAATTACAGGATGCTATGCGTTGCTTCATCCTGGCAATAAACATCTTAGCTTAGTTAAGTCTCTTTTTACAATTATTAGTTTTGGACGGCGCGTAGCTTCGATAGAACCGGCAGAAATGATTCCGGTGTGCAATGGCGGCTGAGCAAGATTATGCAAATTATGTTGGCATTCAAGTTTCGTTTCTATATGAAAGGTTTGAGGTTTTATTTTCTTAGCAATGCCATTTTATGAAAGAATCTAAGGGTAGACCGTCTTTGACAATCGGCCATTTTACCCATCCCCCACTCCAACCTTCCCATTGGATGCATGCTCTGTAGACTCTCTTTTCCTCTCTCTTTCACACCGTTCTAACTTCTCCAAGGGCCCCGCCAAACTAAGTACCAAAATACTTAAGTTAGTAACAATAACAACAAAAAAGACAGATGCAACAGACATACCATGCAGAGACCATAAGCTGAAAATTGAGTGAAAATTTCGGAATTTTATATAATTGGTGGATCCACACAAATATTAACAAAAAGTACTCTCAGCGAGTTGGCATATGTCAAATATAGAGAATATATAGTAAAATTACACACTGTCAGCAATTACCTACTCAGTTTTAAATCCGAACTTAAACACTGCGATTTCTTAAGAGTTCATGGATTTTTAAAATATATCAAGCAGATTTTATCACTTTAAACCTTATTTAATGGATACCATATTTGAGTAGACGTTCCGTTTAAATGAAAGAGTATTTTCTTTTGCCTACCAGCCTATTCTAGAATATACATATCGGTAGAAAATAAATTATTTTTAAAGTAACCGATATATCTATTCAAATAGAATAAAAATATCGTTTAAACTGATAAAAAATACGTCGTATTAACAAATAAAATATGATTTATTTAGAAGCAATAGACTTTCTAACATTTTTTCAGATACATTTCTATTCAAATGAGTATTATGATATTTAAATTTCAGTTTATATTTTTTTATAATTGTTAGCAACATTGGCAATGATTTTCTTCGTTTGAAGGACTTACGAGAGGGACATCAATTGCAACAAGTTAAAACGTACGGCTGTTGTCAAGAATGTCAGATTTAGGTGAAGTCGCCATTATAGAATAAAGAATGTAACTCATTTCAAAGTATTATAACAGAAAACAGCATTTATGACATGGACACATAAAAGCGCATTGGAATTGTGAAAATTTTCTTCGAAAACCTAAACAAAGCATTTCAAGGCAGGAAGATTTCGGTTGAAACAAAGAAAAGCGTGCTGGATTTGTATGTAATAACGTTCCTTCTCTTAGGCAGTGGATTCTCGAAAGTTTTGAAGAAAAATTATTTTGAGATTTTATGAATGGATGTTTAAACAAATCCGAATCAAAAATGTCAATGATCTTAGAATTAGAAAATTGAGAGAGAATTACAAAACTGGAATTTCTTGGACACATAATGCAAAATGACTGAAAGAATTAATTTTCATTTGATTTATTGACAAAAATGGATGCAGTGGAAAACAGAAAGCAACTTTTTTAACAATCATGTGTAAATAGATGGCAGGACAGTCAATGGGATAAATTTTGTTCGGTGAAAAACTATTTCTTCTGCTACAAAGGATATGAATTTGTAGAGAACTATGACTCCCAAGATAGGAAGAAATATGTAAGAAAATAAGAATAAACGCTGATTGAATATATAAGTTTGCATTATACAATGTTTGAATCTTATTCCACGTTTTCACTATTTTCTCTCAATTCTCTATGGTTGATTATTTCCATGAATGGCCAATACTTACAAACTAGATCCCACCCTTTTACAGTGAAACCGATAAAATGCAACCTCAACTTCTACTCCAACAGTTTTTTTCTCGCACTTCCCGACTGTGGAATTCTCTTCCACATGACTGCTTCCCCGACGGCTACAATCTCCAGGAGTTTAAATATAAGGTCAATAGACACCTACTAAGAAACTAACTTCCATTCTTTCAAACACTCTTCCCACCCACCCAACTATCTATCACCTCCCTTCTGACATTTCCTATATCTAACCACTCTTCCTTTTTACCTCCCCGTATATAGCCCCAATCGCAATAGTGGCAGTGGAATGCCTTACTTGGGGTGAAATGATTAAAAATAACTTTAACTCGAGCATCAGGTAAATATACTCTAAATAAGGGTTTTTAAAAGTAAAACATCCTGTATTTCATTATCTGTCGTATATATTTTCTTTCTGTGATGTTTATATGACTTGAAGATTTTAGTGAATAACCTATTCATGCTGTTTGTAGGCGGTAAATTCCAAAAACGTGTCAGGTACTATAAAAATGAAAACTACAAAACATATGAATTCAGCATTTCATATCCTTTGGAGTAGTAGCCTTCTGAAGCCACACATTTTATCAACCGTAGTTTCCTTTAAATGAAGAATTCCGGAAACTCCTTATGTGAACTAGCCAGTCGTTGTCTTGATGTATTTTATTGACTTGACACGTCGTCTTCAAATATTATTCCTTTCAAAAGGAATGGTGAGGTTATTTTCTTGGCGGGTGTTTGGTGTCTTATTTTTATTTATTTATTCATTCGGTTTTTGTTCAGTTACATTTTTAATGTTTTTCACATTTACAGTACTTACATTATTCAGACTATTGTTCTCATCATTCTAGCCATGTATTGGAGGTTTTGGCCGTTATACCCCCACAGGTCTTCTTTGAAGGATAAGAAATTTAAACTGATCTTTTATTACAATCACTAGGTTATATGAACTCCATTCGTTGCCTAAATTTTCCTCTGAAAGTCATGAGTTATCTCCCTCTAACCTTGTGGATTACTTGTTCACCACTGCTGTAGCTTGGTATTAAACTCACAAATCTTCCTTATAGAAAATAACCATGTGTCCTTAAGGACAAGAACAACTGAATTTTGATGATTTATAAGCCTACTCTCCAGTAACCCCATTTTTAATATTTTTTTACTATTGAAAATTTTTTATATGCTAATCTTTTTCTCTAGTATTTTTATGTTAATATTCTTTTAGTAAATACTCTAAATACTACTTTATCTCAAATTTATAAAGAAATATGTTTTGCAAATTTGTTTTACATTTGATTCTATATTTTTCTGTTATATATGTAATTTATTTATTTGTAATTTTTAATGTTGTGTTAGCAATTAGGCATTGATTTTGCAAGTTTCTGGTGCTTGGATTTTCTCTCAATGAGACAAATTACGTGGTAGTTAATTTGCAGACCGAACATGTTTTTTAAGCTCATACTATATGTACTCACCAGTGAAACTCCGTAAAATCTTCATGGGGATATCTAAGCATACATTTTTGTATTACATGCATGCTTCATCTCACTGTAGAGGACATGTGACAATGTATTTGCCAAATTCTAGATTGGAGACTGTGTTTTCAAACATAATATTGCCAAATGAATTAATTTCATTTTCTAACTGCGCCACGCTTGCTCATGATAAAACCGACACATTCGCAATTATTCAGGAGAAAGCATGACTCGTTGTAGAACCCGATTTATTTCATCTATATAATTTCTAAAACGCAGCATCTGTGCCTATTTCGACTAATATCAATGGTCACTATACGGTATACAACATGACTTCAACTGCTAACACTCACACACAGAAAAGATAAATCTATTGTTATTAAACACCGTTCTCGATTTACCAATATTTGCGCTACAACAACTATTTCGGTCTCATTTAACGGGAATTGTTTTTTGGCAGTTTCGATTCCGCTTTAAGATTCTAGTGTATTTCGCAATGTGTCATTCAGGGAGTCACAATTATTACACTGAACTATTAATTTAGGAGAACAAAAAAGCACAACGTGCAAAATATATAGAAATATAAACATGATTTAAATTTATTAGCAATTCTGCATTATTAGGTTATGAATGTCATTAAAATTATTGTAGGAAATTCATAGACAATACTTTCTGAATGCTTTTAAAGTTGAAGGTCAATTTCAAAACAATGTCTTCTCTTAAAACAATGATAGATGGTGGTGAGATTGAATTATGTTTGTATACATAGTTAACTATTATGTCAATAGACTCAGCAACAGGTACATTAGTAAATACATTTTCGACATCAAACTGTAACACTATTTTTAGCCTGGCCGGACGGAAATAATTATATTAGTGGTATTAATTGTTGCAAATACGACGGAAAACATTGTGTTAGTCCGTGTTATTATTTTTTATAAATCGAAAAGAACCAACTAAAAAGAAAAACTTGTTGTTCTAATATGAACACAGGTAATAAAATTTAGTCCAGTGTGGGGAGAGGAAGATAAGGGGGTCCCAAAACCCAAAGACGAGAGATGTGAACGAATTCATTTATTGGGGGTATGCTATTAGTTGACAGGTTACTGTTGGCAGGTGGAAACTGTGTCGCTGGGAGAACTACAATTGATGTTTGAGATACATTTCAGATAAAAGAAAAAATAAATCAAAACATAACTGTTGATTATCGAAAAGGAATGTCACCAGTTAAGGAAATAAGGAGAGGAGTGGAATTAAAATTTCTAAGAAGTTACACCGCAGATAAGCGTAGTTTTTAAATTATCATAAAGATTGTCCAAAATAAAAGGAAACATTTGATGAGTGCTAATGGTTAAATTCTATGAGAAAAAAATGAAATTTAAAATGTAGTTGAAAAAAAAACTTATAAATCTAAAAGGTAGATCTTTTTCGGCATCAAATATAAAAAGCTGAAAAGAAATGATGTCACCAAAATAGCAGCTACTTTATTGGTTGAACCGAAGGAAAAGAACCGAGAGAAAGGTCGTTCCACCAAGAACGTCAGCAGAAGTAATTTCATTGCCCAGAGATTGAACTTGCATGTTTGTCATCCTCCCGCTACAGTGAATTTGAGACAAGCATAAAAAAACTCCAGGGAAGCTGGAAAGTAGTTGTGCCGAGCTGTGGCAGAGAAGGCAAATTACCGCCATCGCCGCTGCCCAACGCACAAAAATCCCAACCTTCGGCAGTTTCTTTAAAGCTTCGGGGAGACGCGAACAAAGATATTTTTGAATCGTCACAAAATTGTAAATTCCGATTAAAGTGAAATGACATTACCGACCAAAAATTAGAATTAATACTACAAAGACAAACGCATCTCTCGGACGAACATTCCGCTCCGTTGTCGGCTAAGTAGAGTTAGGGGATTGGCGATTGTTATAATCTATTTTTTCTTGTTTGCATACAAAGAATTTCCGTAGGTGTCATTCAATTTATTTTTGGAGCCGGTTTCATTAACTCAAATGTTCGCACGCATCCAGTCTGGTTCAACTTCGTGAAGAAACAGCTTGCAGATATCAGCGTGACTTGAGATCAAAATTCACAGCCTGCGAGGTGGGGAACACTGTTGTAAATAGTCTACTTGAAGACCAGCTACTGAATCGAATTCATCAACGACCAGGTGGCCGAGCGTCGGTTTATAAAGCGATCCAGCGTCCCTATGTTTGCTGCAGAAGATTTTAAAATTTTAAGGATTTCTTGGGTTGACTTAATACTTTAATTGGTATAAAGGTAGGGGATGATAATGTCATTAAACAATTTTCTAAAAATGTAGGTGTGGCGGATACAGATATCATAACGTTACCATCAATAAACTACTAAGTCGGCATAACTCTACTCAGCTTAGTGACAAACTTCTCTACAATAATCATATATATATATATATATATATATATATATATATTTAAAAAACACTATATATATATATGTATTTAAAAAGCAATATATATATATATATATATATATTTAAAAAACACTATATATATATATATATATATATATATATATATATATATATATATTCCCTCATGTTATGACTGCAATCGGAAATGGCTATGTTACAATAATAACTGATTAGTAGAGAGTTTGAAATAAAAGACGATGTTTCTGGATATCCATTCCGCATCTTTGTGATTACGATATAGAAAAGCCATTATTCACAGTAACATTTTTAATCCAAGATTATCCTGATCATTAAAGCTTATTGTATTTTTATATTGCTTATCTTGTACCATTTAATGTCTTCATTTTTCCTTTCCATAGAGAAAGGTTTATTAACCCAATTTTTGTATATTCTGACGATAACTTTATAGGATTTTGTCCTTTTCATGTTATGAGTATTTATTTTCTTTCCACTTACTTTGGGAATATACTCTCATAAAAATCATCTCAGTCTGCAGATTAAATAAATACGTGCGAAAACCCAACCCCTTTGGTATTGCGATCTTTGTTCTGAGTATTCACATCGATCACTCATACAAACTATTTTTAGCGCTGCATCTAGCCATTGCAACTGTAAAAGGATAAAAGCTAGCTGTCAATCTAGTACTGTGCTTTAATTTGTAAATACAAAGTAAGAAAGAAAAATAAGACTCATCTTAACAATTACCATTCAAATATTTATAGAATAGCACAGAGAATCAGCGTTACGATAGTAGGAAAGCAACCGAAGCCGGGATAACAGATCAGAAGCATCTGACTAGATGTGACAGCAATATTCAATGCATGGACCAACTGTCGACTTATGAACGTGTAAGATAGATTCTGGCTAGAAAAATTGTCTCGCACCTCACAGTGAACCAAACTGATCTAGCTAGTGATACAATATCTTCTTCTTCTTCTTCTTCTTCTTCTTCTTCTTCTTCTTCTTCTTCTTCTTCTTCTTCTTCTTCGTCGTCGTCGTCGTCGTCGTCGTCGTCGTCTTCTTTATGTGCCGTCCCTTCATGGCGTGGGCAATTACCCCTATGTTTTGTTGCTCTCAATACTTGTGCTTTTGGTATTAATCCCAGATCCTATTCTGCCACCAACTGACTCAAGCCTATAATGTTTCCAATAATTACGGATCCACGGATAGTACTAGCACAAGAAGCCGCACTTAAGCATCAGCCTTACTTATATAATTTAAACAATGTTTCTTTCAGAAAAAATAAGTGAATAGTTTCCTTTTAAATTTATAACTGACATCATAAAAATATCCGCATGTCTGTTCTAAGATCATAAGATCCAAATCTTTTGCATTGCTTCATGTTGTTTCGTGAGGATGTAAACTTATTTTTTATAATATTGGCTCCTACAATGCGTTCTATAGATGAATTATTCTATTAATATGTTTTGTATTAGTACACTAAAATCTTTATAATCCAAACCTCGACACACACACACACACACACACACACACACACACACACACACACACACACACACACACACATATATATATATATATATATATGTATATATATATATATATATATATATATATATATATCGTTCATTCAGCAATGAATTAGAACACTCTCAGCTATTGGGCGGGTATAATGATAATATACACGCTAAAAAGTCTTCCTCCTTCTACTGATCGCACATAGCTCAGAGGTAGACTTGCCGAATGACGTAAATTAGCTCGGACTTCAATCCTGGGTGAAAAGCAATCGGATGTCTAACCGTACTGATGAGCTGTGATACTGCGAAACAAATCTATCTGCGGATGACTATATATATATATATATATATATATATATATATATATATATAAAATAAAAAGTGTGAGAAGCCGTGAACGTTTTTTTTTAAATATATATTTATTGTTTTGGTATTCATACAAGTTATGGAGAATTAATTTGTCACGATTTGCGCTACATGTGTTTCGTTGTTTTTACGTTTGGGTTTCTCTGAGATACTCAGAGAAACCCAAACGTAAACGAGTATTCTATATATATATATATATATATATATATATATATATATATATATAATACTCGTTTATCGCAGTGAGTCGTTCTTCAATTTACGTAACTGAAAACTGATTTTATATGTACCGATTTATTTTGTAAAATTTAAAAACCGAAAATGGATAAAGGTGTTGTTTTGTCAAATATTACGTTATCTTAGAAATTATATTATTGGGAAAAAATGAAAAGTTATAAATAGATAATTTTCAATAATATTAGCCGATAATAAAAAAATTATGTTGAATATTTGTTTCTCTAAAAATTTGTGAATATTTTGATTTTTTCATGTTTAATTTGAAGGTCTTACAAGGAAAGTTCTAAAGTTTTGCTAAAATGACTATGGATGATTTAATTAGATGCAAAAATTAAAGATAATTACAAAATGTTGAAATATAAAAGACGTGCCTACTTATAATGGTAAGTTTGTAAATAATTTTTTCAGATTAAGATACTAACGATTATGATATTTTTGAAAACTTAAAGTAATTTCTTAGTACCACCAATTATATGAAGAACAGAAGTATATCATGCAACAAATCACCTTAAGGAATTCATAAAAATATCAGATTAGCAAACATTAATTTGCATTTCTACTGTTTCAGCTTATTTGTACTTATATTTTAATGAAAACGTACGCAAATTAGATATTGATTTTGAGTGAGATTAATTTTTTTTATAATTTACTTTGTTCGATTAATGGGATTTCAATTAGTGCGTACACTTTTAAACATTAGTAAATTTAATGTACACATTTGCCGCAGTAATCGAGGAATCCCTGGATTTTCTTTTTTCACTTTTGTTATGAAGTCACTATAAAGTATATTAAATTCATCTTTATAGTAGCGTTTTTTACCATTACAGTTTTGTTATTTATACTTTTTTACATCCTGTAAACGACCTTTCTTAGCTTTTTATTTTTGAAGGTTTTATGAATACTAACTATGTTTCCATTCTTCATTTTATCGTCACTGCCCATTTCTCTTCAAATTGTTCCTCTTTGAATGGCTTCCAGATCTGTCTGCATATTTTATTTAACTTCATATATTCTCTGCGATTTCTTAGCGTTATCTGTTTTCTCTGTTTCATCCCCTCTAGATATTAGCCTGTTATCGATGTTTTGTAATTTTATTTTATTTTTTATTCCCAGGGATGATGTATTTGTTCATTTTGCTGGAATCAACCTTTCATTCTTTATTACGTTAAAATTTCTATCCCCGACTTATTCCAAAATTACATATTTTTCTTAACATCGACTGAATACCTGTAGAAATCATCGTAATGTAATTTAAGCGATGCTTTAGATCCGTTTCATTTTAAGATTTTTCTTTCATTCCTCATTTAACTGTGATTTTATCATTCAAGCAGTCAGTATTTTGGATTGTTTAGAATTAAGAATTTAGAATTCATTGATTTCTATTATATTAGAATTCAAGTAACTGGTGTACCATTTAAATTTGATGTAAAAAATGTTCAGTGAGATGTGTTACAGGATTTAAGAGCAGCTGGTAGGATTATGAGTATATGTAGAATAAATAACGGATTGACATTTGAGTAGAAGAATTTTCGACTGTAATATTCAGAAACGTCTGTTCCAGAAAATAATTATTCAATGTCTAATTAAGTACATTTAATGTGTTCTTTCATGTATACAAAATTCTTGGGTTTTCTTTTGGGCGATTATTTGTTATTACTCAATCCTTCACTGTAAAATAATTTACTTTTTCTGTTTACTTTATGTAATAAAACATCATACCTAGCAATCATTTCATTATAATATAACTTGCCTTATTTTTGACTGGTTTTCCTCATAATAATGATGATTTATTGTGAATTGATCTAATGTATTATTTAGTAAATATCTTTTAATATACTTACTATTAAAATTGCCTAACTAAATGTTTTTTTTTTATATTTCACCGAAGTAACACTGTTTTGTTATATATAAAGTTTACCCAACTCCTTGCTCATTTTTCGACACAATTGTAAAACACGCAAATGATATATATATCCGTTTTCTAATTGTATATACGCACCAATATAAGCTGTTCCTGGGGATGACGGTTAACTGCATACGGCGTCAAGGATTGTGATTAGGAGGTTATGGGTAACATGGAAATGCTGTTATTTCCAAGTTAACCTTTAAAGCATAAAAAACTTTTATAGAAAATTTTTACCAGCAATACATTTTTGAAAAAAAAATGTTACCAGTAATATCTTTTTTTTAAATAAACACAAAATACCGTCAATAAATTAAATAAATTTAACAAAATCTAGAAATATATCTGATTCTTGACAAATCCTATTTACAAAAACACGTCAATGACGCATTATCTACAAAATGATATCTTAGAAATAAAACGTATTTTATTCATATGAAGCGATTTTAAGATTTGTATTAAATACCGCTCTGAGAGTGACGTGCCGAAAAACAAACGCAAAGATTTTCAGTTATACAAAGTTAATTAGCTTCGGCAATTCATTAAAAATGAGCTTGATTTTTGCAAAAATTATCCATATCTACAATCTTGCGTTAGACTAAATCAAACTCCGAAAAGATCTATGCCAATAAACAATGGACCGAGCTAAACACAATTGCGCATTCTTTTTTTGCCATAAACAGAGAATTTTAAATTAACCGATAAAACAATTAAAACTGTCTTAGATTTTATTAATTGAATACTTGTGATGCAGTTAATCCCATATGCCAAACACATGTCACGAGGTGTTTTCTTTGAATGCAATTATGCAGTCCTTGACATTGCTGAGATCTTCCGACCTCACGCTCTTGTCATATAAATTTTTAAAAATATAATGTTAAAATTTTTATCATTTTTCATTAGTTATTTATATTTTTGATATATTTTTCTGCATTATATTTTATCATAGTATATATAGTATGCATTTATGCTAATCTAATAGACTTCTCTCTTCATCAAATATTTGCACATGACTTTATTGCTGTGTCATCTGAAGCGTGTTTTAGGGAGGGAGAAAATTTTCTATCCCACTAATTTCAAACTTCTTGATTTTCCTCGACTGTATCAAAGCTAAAGGTTTTAGTCTGCATTGATATCAACAGTTTACTGTCGGAAGTAGAGATGACGTCATATTTTTTTGTGAAAGTTAATGCGCAGATCTCGACTGCATTTAAAACAAGGTATGTGAATCCTCTTTAATAACTGCCACCTTATCATTATTTGGAGGGTATTATAATAAAAACGGTTAGGCATTTTGACGTAGTGTAATGGTTAGCAAGCTTGTCTCGCTAGAATCATTTACCACTGAGTAGTGAGTTCGATCCTCACTGGGTACCTTAGAAAATCAACTATAATAATCATGGTTATGGAAAAGAAAATCTTCAAGTATTGGAATATTTCTTTCGTGTGTATAAAGGCATTCTATGCTTTGTACTTTAATTATGCTGAACGAAACTTGGTCCTATTATATGGAATAAATCGCAGAACACTGGTAGTCGAGGACAAAGGTCTTTCAGTTGTTTCCTGTTAAGGAATGGGATTCCGGTTCCTTTTGAATTCTACTTCAATCATATTTATCTCCATTTTATTTTATTTTTATCAATCGGAGCAGATAGGTTCGCCTATCGTCCTGTTTACACTCACCTTTGGTCTTTTGAAAAAGATTAGAAGTTTATCGTTTTTTCTTTTTTAGGATTGGTTTACCGGTTCTTTCCAATAACTTTTCAGTCGCTTTCACTTCCAGTAACTCATTGTGGCATTATTTCCATTGTTAGGGTCAACTGATATTTGAAAGTATGAGAATTATGATAGATGCAAAATAATAATGATGTTTTTTATATACAAGAATATAATAACGTGCCTTATATATATATATATATATGTGTGTGTGTGTGTGTGTGTGTGTGTGTGTGTGTGTGTGTGTATTTGTGTGTGTGTGTCTTATACAGTAGAATATAATAATATATTTTATGTACTAGAAATAATAATTGTAAAACAATATTAATAATAAGAAGCAAATGATAAAAGTAAATGAATAATGAATAGTAATAATTAGTATAAAAATAATAATAAATAATAAAAATTATCATTTATTAATAATGTTAAAATATTAAAACTAATCTTAATATTAAATAGAGTAAATAGTAATGAATATTAAATAAAATAATAATAATAGTAAAGTAATATAAGAAAAAGTAGAGTTTTATCCTTCGTTTCGTATTTAATATTCGGTTTCCGGTTCCTTCTTATATCTTTTCTGTATCTTTCAATTTCAGTAGATCCTTGTGGTATTATTCCAATTGATATTGTTCACTGACTTTTTAATGTATGAGAAGAGACTGCTTCACAAAAATAAAGTATTTTTTAGGCTTATTGGTTTCATCTGACTCTCAGTTTCTCTCTCTCTCTCTCTCTTTCTCCGTTGTGCAAATACGCACTCATATATTTTGCTTTTTCCTCCAATATTTGTGTAATCATTGTTCTCACAGCTTCCATCATTACATTGCACTCAGCTGTTTCTTCAGTCATAAGCCATCCATTCTACTTTTGGCGTGTGTCAAACCATTTGAAGTTGTATAAAAAAAATAGATTGGTAAACAGTTGGTTATATATCTTGTGATATATAGTAGCAGCAGCCATCCAGATGTGGCATGAATATTCAATACATGAACCCATGATAGAATTTTAAACTTGCAATATTGAATATGGCGAAAAAACGATGTCCAGAACAATGCAGCAAACTATGTTTCCTAAAAGCACCTCGAGCATTTGACTCATTATAATTAAGTTCCATGTCAGCTTGAAACCGAGATGAAATGAGTTTAACTTGAAACACTGTCAACGAAACGTGTAACTAGCAATAAATTTTGACATTGTAAAATTATTCGGATATAATATTCATTCCTATATATCAGCCAGTCATTTAAGTGAGAAACGTTTCATATCTCTTAAGCTCTATTGTCATATACCTGTTTCGACAATAACAATCAAAGGGATTACACGTCGAGTCGAAAATATTTACATTTCCACATCTATGGGCAGATATGGGCTACCTGTCTTAGGTCATGACAAATGGAAAATGATAAATAAAATAACAGAATAAGATAGTTGTTCGATTGCTATAATCGAATTGCAATCTTTCCCAGGTCTGCTTCATTATTGACACATGCGCACACCAACAATCAAGGATGAACGACAAGACGAGATGATTTTAATATAGAAATTTTAATAAGAAATGAAATATTAAAAAAGAATAATTATGACCTGAATCTTAAAACTTATTTTCGGATACCCAACGTAATGAAAATAACAATTTACAACACATATCAACAAATATGAATGAATGCAGGCGAATATGAATGCAAGAGATTAACATGAAATAAAAATGGGCAGAACCATATAATACATAACACGTGGTATGGTGTATGTGGTAACATTATATTCGTGGAAGTGTATGCGTGTTCTAACATGGGCCTAAGAATATAACTTCTCTTTATATCAGTTCCTTCTATCTTATATTACTGTCTTTTCTTTTTCTCTCTTCCTCCACTTTCTTTATACAGCTTCGGACTCAAACCCAGACCACTTGAAATATATGTAGTTACGACTGTCTCTATTTTCTTTCAGTTGACCGTTGTATTTTCAGCATACAAATTGATTGAAATATCCGCATTTTTCTTTATTCTTTTATTCAAACCAGCGTTGATTTTGTTGTATTCGAACAATTCCGCTTCTTATCTTCAAAATCTCTTCCCTTTATATGTTGACTATTCTGCGTCACTATCTCTCTTTTCTTTTTCTTTTCTCGATAAACAGCTTGGCTTTCTTTCTATTCTCTGAACAAACAGGAATCAGCGCACGAATAATATTACAGCTTCTTTTTTATTGTCCTCGGTATATTTCTTTCTTTTCTTGATGAACAACAATTCGCCCTCGTCTTCTCCTTGTTTTAAAGAATAAGAATTTATAAGTTCGTTTTTTCTTATCCGTAGTTACTTAAGATGAATTGGTCAAAGTACGCTATTATTTCAAATGCGTTTTCCTTCATTTATCATTTATCAGCGCCCAGCAAATATGACTTGTTCGTTCAAGAGTCAATCTGCAACTCACTAACAAAATCTTGTTTTCCACGTGATTTGATTTTTAGCGCGAATTCTAATTCCGACTGTTTTGCGACCGCCATGTCTAGCTTCTGTCTGTTCCCTGTTTAGACATTTGTTACTATAGGTATATAGGTCAACAAACCTAGACCTGTTATCCCAAAACTGACGCTAGTCTTCCATGTGATCATCTCCTTGTTACCACGCGGAGACCAATCTCAATATGTGCGTGTGTGTGGCTATCTATATTCGTAACACTATGAATAACTCGACAGAAGACTTTTCCCGCATTAGAGTGTCATTACTTTCAGTGGTGGATTCGCGGCTGAAAGCTGTTCGAGTGTAAGTTACTCTGTGGAACGGACTCCCAAGTGATGTTTCCCCGATCAATTCGATCTTTATTCTAGGTTTAGCTGATATCTTCCTCTCCCGTCCGCATGAGTTGTCTCTTAATATAAACTTCTACCTCGAGTTAGCCCCGGCTTTTGTACAGAGTGAACCTCATTATAAAAAAGATAGATAATGAAGATATCCAAGTATTTAGATAGAACGATAGATATGTAGATAGATAATGAATAAATTTACATAGATATATAGCTATCGACCTAGGGAGATAGCTTGACAGACAGACAGTAAGACAGACAGACAGATTAAACGTTGAAAGCATATATAAACTATGATTAACTCTAAAAATATAACATTATTTTGCTTGTGGACACATAACTTTGACTACATGTTGTCTTGCTGTTGTCTGGAGACAATATCGGCATTTTAAACCTCGAACCAAACAGATTCGTTCGAATGTTCACTTTAGTGCAAAATATAATCCTAGCTTTTATAATAAATTATTAGACTTTTCCATATGTATTTTCTCGTATACCTAAACTTTTAATTTGTTTTTGTTTTTTTATCTTTCACTTTTCTCGCTCACTTAATCCAGAAAAATGTATTTTCTTGTCTATTCATCTATATGCTGGTAGGACAGACGAAGTTTCCTATACGTCAAGAAGACATTGGCTGTTTGCAAAACGTCAGACATGTCAGATTTATATTCAACCTGCACTAACAGTTGTATTCAAATTGAACGATTACATTTATTAATCCATTGGCTTACCACTTAAGCTTTAATATTGCTGTCTTTTTCTTTCCTGCATTTTTTAATCCCAGTTTTAATTTTTTTTAATATTTATTAAGTTTTTCATTACACATATTTTCTATTTTTTATTGTTATTTTTATTTATGGCCAAATTTTTATTTATTATTTTTTGCTTTTTTTTTCCAAACTTTATTTTTTCATTCTTTTTAGATGTCAGCTGCTTTGTTTTATTTATTTGCATACTTCTTATATTATTATATATTTTTCTTATTCCTTTAACTCTTTTTCTTTCTTTTTTCTTTCTTTCTTTCTGTCTTTCTGCTGTAACATAGAAATTATCATTGTCGATTCTCTTTACTTTTGTCTTCCTGCCTTTCTTTCTTTCTTTCTTTCTTTCTTTCTCATTTAACTTATTTGTCGAATGTTTTTCTTTTTTTTCTCCCCTTGCATATCTGTCGAAACATATTTCTTCCTTTCTTTCTTTCTTTCTTCTTTTTTTCTTTCATACCTTACTTCTTTATTTCTTTTTATCCTGCTCTTTTGTAATCTCAATATTTGTCGATGCTTTTTTCTTTCTTCCTTCCTTTCTTTGTCATCTTAGATGTTGTCAGTTCTTTTTCTTTTTTCCTTCTTTCACATCTAACTTCTTCATCGATTTTTTTCATTATTTTCTTCTTTCTTATCTTATCTTTTGTGTATATATTCTATAGTTCTTTGGCGGTATCTATCTTTCTTTTTTCTTATCTTTTTGTCGTTTATTTTTTATGAACTCAAATTTTGTAGATTGTTTTTTTTTTCACACTTTCTTTCCCAATTTACCCTTTTTAATTATTTTTCTTTCGTTTTTCTTTCTTTCCTTCTTTCTTTCTTTCTCATCTGATTTTTGGTTCATTTTAGTTTTTCTTTCTTTCTAATCTTAGTCATTTATCTTTCTTACATTTCATCTCATTTTGCATTTTTGACGCTTCTTGTTCTTTCTTTCCTTCTTTCTTTCTCGTCTCACTTTCATATTTTGATTCTTGTTTTCTTTCATTGTCTTTTAGTTATTGTATTTTTTTTATTACATTTACTTTTTACTGTAGTCTTTTTACGGAGTATTTACTGAATTACTTTCTTGTTTTCATTTATATTACTGTTATATATATATATATATATATATATATATATATATATATAATACGGGACATAATTATTAAGACATCCCAGATTTTAAAAGAAATGATGTATTTCATGCAATCTTTAAGTGGATATTTATAAAAGAAAATAGAATGGTTTCTTTGTTATTGTTACTTAGCAATATTTTACAAGGTAAGGAAGCAAAAATGGACTCGTCCGAATCACCCTAAATTTTCTTCATTCTTTTAATGATGAAACTTCAATGTAGGCAATTATCAAATATTTATAATTTCATTTGATGCGCATGTTATTGTGAAGTATTACCAACAGAAGCATTTTACTTTTATTTGCAATTGCTTCCTTGGCAACATATACTAAAAAATCCTATGAAATAACATTCTTTTTTAAAACACTGGAGTAACCTAATAATTATAGCCGGAAGTATATATATATATATATATATATATATATATATATATATATATATATATATAAGTATCTAGAGTATGACAGTGACGGATTTCATTTTTATATCACCGTTCATTAAATTTGTTTTTTTTTCTTTTATTTACATAAATTGTATAAAATTTAACCGAATGCTTTATTTGTTAAAGCGTTTTTGACTATAAATTTACTCACTGTCAAGAATGAAAATTTATTTTTATTTTAAATATCTATATGGATTATATGGATAAATATATAGAAATAATTATAGAGTCGGTTGGCAGAGAACTGATGAAGGTTGTCGCCCTGTTTAATAACTGTTAATGACTACTCGACTCTCCGTGAGTTGTCAATAGAGATGAGGTCAACAAAGCCATTAAACATTCACCAATGAGTTGATATGAAAAAACGTTGCATTCCTGAATACCGCATGTTCCTCAAAAATTTTAAGGTGTATAAATATATAATTCTGAATACGCTTGTCCGATAAATACATTAAATCGGACCATATTTCGTTCTATAATGCAGTGTCACCTTTTTCTTTTTTATATGCCCTGTCCCTTCGGAACGTAGGCAATCATGTCCTTCCACATCTTCCTATCTATTGTCGCGTTAATACCCTCTCTCCTGTTACCCACTCAATCTCCGCTACGTCTATCTGATCAGTATCAAGTATACCATTCAATTATTTCCCTTGTCTCTCTTCTCATCTATTCGTCCCGTGTGCATCAGATTCTTCAATCTCGCCTTCTTCATGGTATAATATTAAAACGAAATCTCACCCGTTCATAATTTATGACGGGCTCTTTCAGCATATTGAAGATAATGCTTAACAGACGCGATTACTTGTATCCATTTTTAACATATGTTCACTTAATAAATAATTCACTTTTTTAATATTGCTAAGAAGTGAAAGCAGTTAATGGCTGTGTCAAGAGAGAAAAAAGTCTTCTTGACACTCCGCTTCTTTCTTCTTCTTCTTCTTCTTCTTCTTCTTCTTCTTCTTCTTCTGCTTCTATGTACCTTGTCCTTTTTAAGACGTAGGTGATCATGGCTTTCCACGTCTCCCTATCACAGGTGGCTCGTAGCACGCTTTCTCCTGTCATACCACGCAAACCCCGTCCTGTCTTCCACCGGCTCAGGACTTCAAATATGTTATTCTCAGCTTTCCCCTGTCTCTTTTCCCCTATATCAGGCCTGTAAGTATCACATTCTCCAAGCCTTTCTTCCTCGGTGCATGTTTCAGGAACTTTAGCTGTCTTTTGCTGATGCTCAGTATCAATTATTTTTCTCTGACTCCCTCTAACTCGTGCTATACTTGCACTAATCAGGATAAACCCGGAAGTAAATATCTTCCCTTCAGATAGTGCTTGAACATCCAGTTCGGGATTTGTGTCCTCGTGTGGAGAAAACTGTTAAAAATACAGTTTTAAAATAACTAAAAAAGGGATTTAATAAAAATTATATTGAGTTTAAAGTAAAAGAACAACATTGTTTTAAATTCCGTTTAAGATAACTTGGAAACAAGAGGAAATCAATTTTATTTCTTCAAAATACCAAGGAATCATAATTAATATGAGAGCTTTCGTGACTTGAACGTGTAAAGATTCACGGCATTTGTGAGTAGAAAAAAATCAATTTTTTGTCTGATTAGAATTTTGTCCCAATTTGGAATTTTGAAACAATTTGGACTTCCATCTTGAATCGGTCTTTAGGCAGAAACTGAAGTTAGAGCAGGAATCAGAGCTAAAGTGAGGTTATGAAGTTACATGGTGCGAATCGAGGAATTTGAAGTTATTTCATCCAATCATAATTGCTACTTTTTCAGTTACACCAGGAAAGTCTTTAATTTTGGGCCTAATTAGCATAAATGTCCGCATATTTAAGCAAGTTGAAAATATAATTTAACTGCTCAGTACAAACTTCTGCAAGTTATTTAACAAAAGATTGCATAATTTCTCACAACAAATGTTTGCTGCTGCTATGTTGACGTTTTGACATCCAAACGGCTCAACAAAATGACAGAAAATATTTTTTCATCTTACCTCTTTCCCGTTTTTTTTCTATTTTGTGCTTTCTTTATCATCTCAGACTTTTTTTCGATTTTTTCCTTCTTGTTTACTCATTTCCACACTTTAGGGTTTCTTTTTCATCGTACTTTTTTCGCGACACCTTATCGAATCGTACATATTGCTCAGAAGTGACCCTCTCCTTAAAGTAGTCTTCAAATTCACTTGATATGGTACGTTCAGAACATTATTTCTATGAAGTTTCATTTCTTTTTCGCTCAAAAGAATACCTCTTTTAAAAGTTTCTATCCATCACATTTTTCACACAAAATACCATAAAAACAGGTTTTTATTTACTTTTTAAAATTAAAAATATTTAGAATGTTTTGTGCCTCTAAATAAGGGTTTTTATACACACACACACACACACACACACACACACACACACTGAATGCTGTCAACAAGGATGATTTAATCAATCGTTTATTGAGTTAGATAATGCCCGAAAAGATATAAAATAGCAATGATAACACAATTCCAAGATAGAGCGCACAGAAATTTCCCTTCCTAAAGAATACTTCTAAGCAAACTGAAACACCTAAAACAAATATTAGTCAACAGTAATTCTCTCAGCTGCTTCACTGTCAGTCAAATAAAATTATTCTTACATAAAATACATGACACCAGTAATAAAAATATAACACAACAAAGCATCAAAATATTTTATTGCAACCAATAAAATTGCACAATAATTATAAGCAGATCGAATTTCACGTGAATAAATATACTAAATACCATATTTCTGCAATAAACCATGAAAATATTTGTAATATATTAAAGAAAATAGAAGGCCGCTGACACGTCGTTACTTACCAAAATAACCCCACCAAATCAAATAAAGCGATAACCAACAGAGTGTACCTATTTCAATGCCTAATAACAACACTGAGTTTCTTTTCATAAACCAATTACTTTCATCGGACACACTAACGCCTCATAAAGTACATGCCTTACATGTCACCTGTTGAATCGAATTGCTATTAAAAAAGAATTTAACAACACCTAATGTAATAGAAACTCTACTGAACACTGCAGTCAATAACACAAACATCTATTTTAAATAACATAACCGTATATATCTTGTCATTAGAGAAGCTCTATTGATTAAAGTCCGTTCTCCCGCTATCACTCAGGACCTGATAAATAGCGTAGATGGAGTGTTATGTGTTTTCTAAAAATGGAACTGATTCTTATGTCAACTCAGCCCTGTATGACACGTTACTTTAGGAAATGTTCATCCTCTCAAAGGAATTTCACACAGTAAAAATACTATGCAGCACATCAAACATAGAATAGATTTACACAATGCAACATCCTGAGAATGGCTAAAGCTTTGGCCCAAGTACTGGAAACAATAAAAAATATGAACAATGTTTTTATTCTTTAAGCCCTGAAAAAAATCAATAAAAGATTTATTAAATCATTCATGTCGTGTGAATTCAATGAAAGATGTTTAAAGGAAAGTTTGCTTCCTATACATACATTGCTATATATATATATATATATATATATATATATATTCGTCATCCACATACAAGTCTGTTTCGTTGTATGACAGCTCATCAGTGTGGCTAGACGTCTACTTGCTTCCGGCCGGGATGAAATTCGACTGATTTGAGGTTAATCGGAGTCTAAGCCATAGACCATAGGCACATGGAATCAGATAAGTGAAAATTTAGTGTGTTGTAATTAAGCGACTTATACGTACGCACGCACACACACACACACACACACACACACACACACACACACACACACACACACACACACACACACACACATATATATATATATATATATATATGTATGTATATATTAATCAAGCCTACATAACTCAGTTTTCGATTTATCGCAATAACCATATCTGCTCTGAAATGCATCTAATATAAAACCTTGTTTAGACTAATGATCATTCGTGGTCGAGAGGCCTAAGTTGTGCCAGCTCACATGGTAGCTTCCCCTATGTGGATAGGGGTCACACGTTCGAATCCTACCGAATGACACACATTTTCGTAATAAAAATTTATCGTAAATAATCAGGCCAGTAGATATAAATATGTAATACTGTTTAACTAAAAAAAAAAACAGAATATATACATAAATATGAATATCGATAAAAAATAATGTTCGAACAAGTCATTTCAAATTGTTAGTTGTTAATAATCTAGTTTCGTTAATCTTCTTTAATTTTCGGAGTATATATATATATATATATATATATATATATATATATATATATATATATATTATATCATATATATGAAATATTTATTTAAAATTTATAACGCACATATGTTATAATATCATCAGAAAAATGTATTTAGAATTTATAAAAATACATAATAATATTCCTACAAAAGAAGCTATATGGTTTTGATATTACTTGTGTCTTATCAAGTGATAGTGTTGATTTCGAAATAAAGAGATTAAAGTATTTAAATTTAGTCAAACATTATCTCTTTAACTGAGGGCTTTTGGCTAGTTTCGAACATTTTAAAACTTTTCAAATCGAAATCAGCACTACTAACTTGATAAGGCATATCAAAACAAAATAGCTATTGTTTTTAGAAAATTATAACATATTTATTATAAATTATCAATAAATACAATTCTCTCTACTTTGTATTAAGCAGCTATATATATTACAGAAATAGGGGTTGTTCCGAGAAAAGAAATTATATAGAAGAAAAAAGTACAAGAAGCCTTGAGCGTTTGTTAAAAGTCTAGTTTAATTGTTGTTATTGTTATTAAATTTACTTACTTTTTGTATAATATATTAGTATCTATAATGATATTTGTGTCTCTACACGTGTTTGGAATCTAAAGTTTACTCTCTTCAGGTGAATACACTTGTGATTTCACATAACAAAATCCGTTTATCTTATGGCCAAAATATGGTGTAATATTATGAATTATTTTATAGATGAAAACTTACACACATATTGCGGAAGTTTATGGACATTTACGAAGATTGCGTTAGCCGACATATCTGAATTTTTATTTATTTAACATAAATAATGATGTCAAATAAAAGTTCAAATTTGTCGACGATCACAAGTTTCGTAAATTTCCGTATAATTCCGTAATATTAACTTTGATTGTTTTTTTAAAATATAATCTAACAGATATTAAGCGTTAAATAAAAGGAATCAAGAGAATATCTATATAACGGTTAAATTAAATCTTGCCTTCCATGAAATATATCGTAGTCTAGTGGTAAAACAAGTTTGGTTTAATGACAGCATAGCCAGAGTGTTGGGAGTACGCAGGTTTGATCCACTCTGGGAGATATTTTCCTAAAGATTTTCAAAAGATTAAGGCTAGTGGAAATTGCAATATACTGTTTAACTATGTATGTATATATATACATATATGGAGGGGTGCGTGTGCGCGCGTGTGTGTGTGTGTGTGTGTGTGGGTGCATGTGTCTGCTATTTACATTATTCGGAAAATTGTCCTCATTTTTCTTGCCATTTGTACGACCTTTTGGCCAGTTTACGCTTTAAACTTCTACATGTGCTAGAAATTTCGAACCGAATCCTTTATTTCGATCAGTGAGGTATATAATTTTCATTCATTGTGCAAAGTCTTTTTTGGTAATCATGAGTCATCTCCATCTAACTGAGTCTGTAAGTTACTTGATTCCCACTGCTGTACTCTGGTAATGGACTAACATCATTTTGGGTCAAGTCACTGGAACTAAACAAAGAGATGTGAGTTCAATACGATGCTACAACTGTGGTGATCAAGTAACTTAGAAAATCAGTTTACTGAACAATAGTCCGATTAATGTAAATACAACCTCATCTCGGAAATTTCCACAAGTACACATTAAAATAATAATGTTAAACTAATTTATATATGATATAAAACGATGGTTTTTTAGGTTTTCCTCTTCTTTTCATTATGGGATTATAACTTTTGAGCAAATCAGCGGATATATATATTTCGACTACCTTACATTGGAACAGATGGTCAGGTTTTAGCTAGGCGTATTTCTCAGTTTTTTGGCAAGTGTTATTTTTCTGCGAATGTTCGTGTAATATTTTTTTTTATTTTTTTGTTCCTGTTAAAATTTTTTTATCTTAGTTTTTAATATGGCATCAAAAATCCAACTATTCCTTGCTATTATAAAATTTTGCCCTCTGAAGAATCTTTTCAGATATATATATATATATATATATAATTCAGGAAGTAGGAGGAGGATTTGAACAATTATTAAGTAAATCATCGGGCCTTATATACGACCTCAACAGAATGAAGAAAGCACTGGACGGCCGTTTCCTCCTATATTCGGGACTCATCAGCAGTGCTCATCGCACTACCAGGAATCGAAACCAGACAGTTGCAGTTGTGTAGCTGATGTACCATCTGTACCACGGGCCCTGGTGACGAAGAGGTAACAAATTAAGCTCGATGAAGTGTGCCGCTCCTCACGAATTCCTTAGTGGAAATAATCCAAGCTCCTTTGCTCATAAGAGTACCCAGTGCTTACTGCATTCTGGTGAGGTCGAATATAAGGCTCGATGATTTACTTAATAATAATAATAATAATAATAATAATATATATATATTATAATAATAATAATAATATATATATATATATATATATAATTGAAAGAAGCTGTCGAATATAAGGCTCGATATATTTAATAATAATTGTATTTAATAATAATAATAATAATAATAATAATAATAATAATAAAATATATATATATATATACATATATATATATATATGTGTGTGTGTGTGTGTGTGTGTGTATGTAATTGCGAGAAGCAGTGAACATTTTGTTTAAAGTGTAGATTTATTGTTGTTATTATTAATATTGCTTGCCTTTTGTATGATTTATTAAGTGTCAGTAATGGTACTTGTGTCGCTACACGTGTTTCGAGTCTAAAGTTGACACTTTTATAAACGTTTGACTTCACATATCTAGATCTGCTTGTTTTTCTGATGGCCAAAGTACCGTCTATAAATAGATAAGTGGTGAGCAGGTCAGAAACTTCATATGCGTGAATGGTTGCTGCTTTTTTTTGTATTTTTTTTTTCATCCACAGCACGTTAAATACCTCCGTCACCTTTCGTTGGCTATAAAGATATTGTTAAACGGACTTGCGAAATTTGATTTCGTCTTCATACTTCAAAATTGTTTTCAGCAATTTTCATTCAATTCTACTGTACTTTCTTTGGGATAGATAACTAAAAATTTTCATTTTTGTTATCTATCCAAAGTTTTGTTCTTCTATCTATTTACTGAAAATCGTTAAGTTGATAATACGTTGTTTTCCTCTGTCCTTTCTTACTTTTAATCTGTGCGGTGATTGTCAAATTTTCTCATCTCACTTTTTTTTATCATGCCCCTCCACTAGAAATGTCAACTATCTTTTGTCGATCTTATGTATAAGAGCCTTTTTACTTTTTTTCTCTCTAAAATGTTGTCTTTGTTTATATGCCCGGGTGCTGGTTTTATTAACATTTTTCCGTCGAACCAAATTTCTGTTGCTTCAAGTCACTTTTTCTGTTGCGATTACTGAATTATTAAATCTAATCTGCTGCTGCCAAACACAGTAAATATAGGCATTCTAAACAATAAGACAACACATCAGACTTGAAATAATATATACTTAAGACAATGTATTTTATTTGAGAATGCGTAGAAAATATTCATATATACAAGAAAAATGTGTTTCAGCTGTGGCTTTAGAGATATAATATTTCATGCAATTTAAACTGTAGCCAAAATAACAAAAAAGCAAATGTGTAGGTTTGCACAAGCCATTCATAAACGATGTAATTTACTGTCATAATCAAAAGAAAGTATCTTAACATTGATAGAAATCTATATGTGTTACTTTCTCCTTCTTTTTCAATGAACATTTATATTTCTCTTTCGTGTAGTATTGATTCCAATTGAAATAAAATATTTTACACATATTTAGTAAATCGATTAAAGAAAAAATAAGAACAAGGAGCTAAACAATAAAATACAAAAAACTGAAGAGTAAATCAATTAATAGTAAAACTGATAAAAATAAAACAGAACTAGAAAGAAAATAACAGAATTAAAAAGATATATTCATAGTGAATGAATATTATTTAAAAAAATCAGAATGATGCTTAAAGTTATTACTTTCGGAAAAATATATCATGTGGAAAGCAATGAAAAACTATGAGATTAAATTAATAAAATAGTGGAAATCAACAAACGTGTGAGGATGTCTTGCTATGCTCTATCCGTTAAAATAATTTAAGTCAAAATAAAACCATCATATCTTCCATGCATAGATGAGATAAACAAACAGAAATTAAACTTGAACTTTTTAGTAAGATGTAATTTTCTGTAACTGTTGAAATGAATATTGTACATTGCTGCTACAACTTGTCTCGCGTTTCCACTATGTAGTAGAAGATTCTTGAAAACACATTATATCAATCATAACATTACATCACGGCTTCGATCTTTTATCCTGTTGTCAAAAGAACCCTTCTTTGTGGGCTTTCTAGAAGTAATTTACGATAATTGTTCTGATGAAATCTCCTCATTTAAACGTGTACTTCATGAATTTAAGCTTGTGGCGCAGTAGATACCTGCTGAGAACGAAAATCAGAAAGCCGAGTTCGAATCCCAGTTGAATTCATTGCATTTACTTATGCACAAATACCCTTCTGAAAGGAGTTAATCCGTCGTTGGATTAGATAGAAAGATAGGGTTCGGTAGCCTTCGTCAGCAAAAAATTAATGACAGCCTAATGCGGGAAAATCATTAGCCCGGTCAGTCATGTTTTTAGAGACATAATCAACAAAGACTCTATCCACGTTAAATTATTGTTGAACTTACAAGAAATAACCGTGTGTTCTATTCTAATAGATTTTCTCTTTCAATTCTCTCATAAGAGATTATCTCCCGGCCTTTTAAAAAACCTATATGCAAAGTCATTTGGCATTTTCTATTGTTTTGATTTGTCTTCTTTCTACTCGATAATAATGACTCAGTTTCTCAGTTCCTTTTACTCATCAGTATACCCTTGTGTTTTAGAGGCTTTATTGTCTTGCGTGAAATTAAATGATTTAAAACAGATGAAGAGTTCCAGATGACCTAACAAACATGTTCATATATGCAAAATCCGTATTTTATATTCAAGGTGGTAGCACGAAGAGCAGAAATATTTTGATAATATTAAAAAAACGAATTCGTGAAAACATAAAAGTGTATGAACACGCGGACCAGAGTTGATATTTATCTAAGAAAAATCAATTAGAACCTCAACACAGAAAGCAATATACTGGAAACACCAATTATAGAAATTAATTTAGTTGAAATATTTTTCATAGGTTTTCTTTAAATAAGGAAATAAAAACACTAAGGTACAAGGGGTTACTAAGTGTGAGGTAATATGATAAAAATGAAACAATATTAGGAGAAAAAAATCAAAAGAAGAGCAATTGAAAAGACAGAAGTTAACAACTCGCATTACATTTATATTTTTGATAACCAGATTTGACTGGAAATTAAGAATTTAGCATATAACTTACAGTTAATTCTAGCCATTTCTACTATAAAATTGTTACACATTACCACCAAACCAGGACTGCACTTAAATTAATAAATTATTTGTACAAAAGATGATATCTCATCAAAACAATTATCATGAACATAATTATAGAAAAGTTACAAAGAAGCTACGTTAAGGCTGTGGGAAAGAGACTGAATCTGAGATGTCAGGTCAGTGCCAGTAATATTGCCGATTATTCTTCCTATTTTATCAATAATCTATAGATATATAACATAATAATCAGACCAGATGTGAAAGCTATAGTCAATGCATGGATGAATGTTAGACTTATAAATGTATAAATAGATTTTGGTAAGAAAATATATCGATCATTACATAAGGAGACAAGCAGGCTTTATATGCATGCGTAATTAATAGGCAACGAAGCTTTAAAGCATTGACAGTTGTGTGAATTTAACCATGTGACCCAGGCATGGATTAACACTGGAATGTTGATGGTCAAGTCAAATTAGCCATTGTCAGATTTTATCGAACCAAATTATGAATATGTGAATCCCAGACAGAGAACAGGCATCAATCTATGATACAAGAACATGTAAAATATGCAAATAATAGAACCAATACATCAAATTTCACTAATAACATGGTGGCGCAGTTCAGCCGCTTGTCATTACACTGCACAATGTATATTGCTTGGTGGAATTTTCTAGTCAATTCACGAGGGTACCATTATTGAAACAAATACATCGATTATTGTATCTAACGTTAGAGAAGAGAATGTCACCATTGAATTATGAAATATTCGTGTTGTGTCACCTAGTCATAAGATGCATGTTTCCAAATAATTCAGGAAAACGAGTGCATTTTGTAAGAAAGCGACTATATATTACTGTATCGAAACTATCAGAAGCGTTTTGGAGAAGCTGTTGATAGCTCTGTAAAGGTTTTGTGGGCTTTCTATTATATTTCAAGAGAACCACATTTCATTTGAACATCCTTTCAAATGCTTGTCTTGTCGCAGACGATTTGTAACATATCCATGATCCCCAGGCTTGCTGCTGGTGAATGTTAATTCTAACAAGACATTGTAACGCAACATTGTGCACAAATGGCAGGACTCCGACTGTATTCAAGCAAATCTATTTGATTTGTGAATTATCTGATTATGCTGTAACATTTACTGCTGTTTTTCAAAGAAAGCCGTCATTTGTTTTAGTATGCACGGATATTTTAAATTAGAAAAGGTATGAATAAATGATGCAATGAATAAATAAATCTTATTAAATAAATAATGTACAATATTTTATAAACTATTTTTTAAGGAATAATTAAAAATTTACCATTTGTAAATGAATATATATAATTTTAATAAATTCATATTGAATTAAGTACACATTTCTCCAAATAAAGTATATTAAATAAATCGTATATATCATTTTATAAGGATAAATTTTATTTAATAATTAAACATGTATTTGTAAATCATATGTAATTGCAATACATTTGTATTAAACTAGCAAAAGCGTTTATAAGTCGATATTTTTTTTCCATTTTCTGTAAAACTTCATTGCTGTTGACATTTCTGATCGGTGTTATTCTCAGTATCCTTCTGTAGAATCACATTTCTCTTGTTAGAAATATTATCATTTGTGAGGAGATTTCTTAGCATTTGCTGGCATATCGGATAACTGATGTTATGTAACAGTTTTTTTCTTTGTTTCCAAAGAAATTTTCTTTTTTTTAATTCTTTGATTAGCTTTAAGAATCAACAATTACTATGTCTATGCGCCTTTGAATTTCAACGTAGCACTTATCGTCTTCTGCTAAAACAATTCTAAGATATTTTATTGTTTGGCGCGTTTGATTTCGATATATCCAATACGTAACTAGCATTTTGTGCTGTTGATTTGAAAACTACAATCCATTTTTCTGCTAAATTTTTCATTCTTTTTTGCAAGAGTTCTTATTCAGTGTCATTTTCTAATTTTTTTCATAGACTACATATTGTTCGTGTTTTTAATGTCGTTCTAACAATGTTTCAACTCATTTATCTGCTTTTGTCATGTCCATTCATCGTATGTCTGATGGTATCTAATGTAATATACTAGGGTTATATAACTGCAATCTCAATTTTCTGCTATAAGTGCAATTTTTTACACATGCTTTTATAGCAGAAGAGATCGTGGCTGCTTCGCCAGGAATATGAAGTAGCTAACATTACCTGAGCATTCGGCACTTACTGGCCGAATTGAACCTCGCCGTACTGGAACAACGTCCATATTCACTTGATCTTGATCACTTTGTTTCTTGTTTTTCCCAAACTCGAGTGTATCACCAAAGGGACCGGTTTTATTCTCGACGAGGCTATCAAAACAGCCGTAATGACGGGGCTGTTAGTATTCACGACGAATCCTTCCAGCAGTACATAAATGCGTGTCAGAGAAGTAGGGAAAACTGCTTTAAACTTTATTAGATTACTATTAAGGGGAAACCCTAGTGCTTAGAATTTAAATCAATTTTTGGCATCACTTTTACCTTTACATTTCAGACAGATTTCGTATTCTGCATATCACTTTGCTGATAAAAACTTCTGTTTAAAATCATTAAATTTCTGGTGGGGAAAGCGAAACAGCAGTTTAGGCCTTAAATTTTTACTATAATATAAAAATAGATATAAAACAATACGAAGAAGATATTTTTTTATCTAGTAACTAACCCTGAAGAGAAATGTAGAATTGATTGACTGAAATTTTGACTGTAAAGCCAAGAAGTCAAATTGTTCTCACAACAAATGTAATCATTTAAAGGCGAACAAACATTTATTTGCTTTATTTAAGTAAAATAATTTACAACATATTGCTTAACATTGCATAGCTAATTAAAAGTAATACTTTTGTTTTGGTAACAGATTCTTGTAAGAATATGTGTCCATATTCAATTATTTACTGTTAAATAAGGTTAGATTTTGTTATTTTATCATCAAAGTTGATTTAATTTGAATATAAAAAGAACATTGATTATGTTTTTCAACATTATTGTAAACTCGATAAATGTCAATATCCCTGCTAAAACTTTGAAAGCAGAAAATAACACAATAATCAACAATTAGAATTAATTTTTACTTAGTTTTTTATTTTTATAAATTAAACAAAGCAAAATTTTGAACCAATGTCAGAAAATATTATCGCTGATACATAAAATTACTACATCAGATTAATCCAAGTGAAATGGAAAAAAATGCGAAAATAAGAAAATATAGACAACATTGTTCAGCCTAGGAGTAAATAACCATTCCAACGACATTTTACATTAATTCTCTATTTAGTTAATTTTGCAAAACTGTACTTTCGAAAACAGATACATAAAATAAATGGTTTTCCAATTATGGTTAAAACTTAAAATTAAAACTTAAATTATTGCAATGATAGTATTCGGAAATTAATTACACAAACAAAAAGATAATAGTAAATAAAGTAAAAAAATATATATAAAGTGATAAATCTTTACAGAATATAAAATAAAAAGGAAATGGAATATCGAGGAAGTTTTAAACTTGATAAATAATAGAAATGTAAAAGTCTAATATATTTAAAATTACTAAAATAACATGATATATTTTTAAGATAAAATAAAGTGCATTTATTAAAATAAGGAAAACTTATATGAAATTTATGTGCTATTCGGTCGAAGGTATGGAATATACAAATGCATAATAAACAAGCGATAAAGACGAAGGCGAAATAATTGGATAAATATAATTTTAAAATATATCGCTTAATTTAAGACGTAAATGAATGATAAAATCCGTAAGTAAAAATGTTCATGGCGGAAAATATGAATATATGTGATAAATATCGTAAGGCAGAAAAATAATTATAAACTTTTAAACTGGTACAAGCTCATCAAGTAAATGCAAAGTAATATATGGAAAAAAGCATAAATTCAATCATTAAAAACTGTGAAACACGTAAATATAATTCGGCAAAACTTAAATACCAAATGAACTGTAATTTAGTGAATGTCAATTTCTAAAAAAAGATGTAACGAATAATCTAAGTGTCGTTTTTATTAATGCAAATATACTTAGTTTTTTATAGTATTAATAATTTGAATATTTACTGAGTGTAATAAAAGCTCAAGAAGAAAATTACTTGTAAAGCAATTAAAACCCACTGGAATGCGAGCTGAATGTATAATGATCTCTATACCAGTGACACTTCCACAGAGCTCTTTTATGGTATATGATTCTATTGAGTATATATTACTTTCGAATTTCTACCTTTTGAAGATGTACTTGAATTAATTTGAGATCATCAGGAGAGGTTCTGCACCGTTTGAGGGTCTTCCTTTCAACTGCACACCGGCCTCCACACCATTAATGATGTGAATCCCCATTATATAATCAAAATTATCAGGTGAAAATAAAATAAAATCGGTATCCTAATATAATTAATAAATTTTTCCATGGTCTCGCATATGCATAGAAATAATTTCTTTCTCTATCACGCACACACACAAACACACACACACACACACACACACATATATATATATATATATATATATATATATATATATATATATATATATATTGTCATCCGCAGACAGATCTGTTCCGTCGTATTACAGCTCATCAGTACGGTTAGACTCCGATTGCTTTTTTAACCAGGATTGAAACCCAACCGAAATGGCGTCAGTCGGCGACTCTACCCCTGGGCTATGGGCGCTCGGTGGAAGTAAGCAGACTTTTTAGCGCATATCATTATACGCGCTCAATAGCTAGATCGCTCTAATTCATTTCATTGAATATATATATATATATATATATAAAATGAGTAGATACTTATCAGTTCTTTCGAAAATAGTTGTTGGTGGCACACAAGACTTCATGTCGATACTCAAATAAAATGCCGTTAGTATAGCGTTTTATTTTCCTAAAGAAAACTGGCTCTAATGTGACCATATAGGTGGGATTTTCGATTACGCCCACATACACGCACAACTCGGTGAGTTCAATCCTCGCTGGATATCCCTTACTTTCGGCCTTGTGCCACATCTAAGCTACACTTCGTAAATCATCATACACGAACAACACAAATAGGTACAGACGATAGCATATATTAAACAAACGTGTGTTTCATTTTTAGATTCTATAGTGCGTTCTCTTTTATTAGTAAACGTGATACTATATCACAAGATGGCCGTAAAATTTAGAAGTTTTATCATAATGTTTACTACATGTTACATCAGGTAGAAAATCATACACTTGACAATATTACGCTTGTTTATGTGTCTATAAATGCATATGTTGACAATATTACATTTCGAAATGTGTCTATAAATGCATATACATTACATGACGTTATATATATATATATATATATATATATATATATATATATATTACATGACTATAAATGCATATATATTACATGACGTAATATTGCACTAGAAAAAGTGTTACTATGTCACAGTATTGGCCCAACATTTTACAAATTTTATCAGGTCTATTACCCTCTAAGATACACATAATACCGCACTGTTAAAGTCATTCACTCTACTGTATTTTTGCGTATAAGTCTATATGTATTAATACATGCATCCATGATACTGTTTTTAAATTTCACTGACCAGCTCACAAAATATTTTATACTATTTCAATTTCTGAAATTGATTTTGTATATCATGACGGAAGTCATGAACATATTTTTCTAAATTTCTTTTGTCGATTGCAAGAAGCGGAAACGGTGCAAGTGACAGCATATTTATATGCATTTGTGTATGTGCCCTCGCAATAAAAATATATCTGGTACGTATGCACTGAGTAAAACTGTGAGGAAAGTTTTTAAAAAAATTAAATAATTTTGACATATTTTAGAATTTATTGACAAATCTGTTCAACTAAAAATAAACAACAATTTATGAAATGATAAAGGAACAGGTGAATAAAAAAGCTATTTCAATAAATCACATCGAAAATATCAAAATAAAATAAAATAAATTCAGATGAAATTAGCTCACACTAAAGAAACCGTCTTAATTGAATGACACTGTTACATTGTCACAGATTCCTGTCCGTGCCGGAAGTGAGTGATTTTGTCTAGGCATGCGTCAGACGTAAAAAAATCAATCATCACTCTTTTATTTATCTTGATTCATTCTTTAGTTTCCTTTTTATCACAAGTCATTCTCTATTCCGACTTCTTTGCGATATCCTGTAATGATCACATGACACGGACTCAGAGTCCAGTGGCGAAATTATCGCAGAACAATTTTCGATGATTAATCAAAATCGCTAATATCTAACCCGACGTTGATAAGGCTGCAAATCAGACGGCTCGCTAGAGATAATCAATTAATGGAAATGGTTTTGTTGGGGATGTGGATAGGACAGGTGGTAAAGAGGAAACAAATTGGAGTGGAGAAACGTAGCGAGGAAGGAATGAAATGGTCCGAGTAATCGGGGAGACAGAAGAAGAGGTAATGGAGTTAAATCAAGCTCTATTGATATTAGGACTGAAAGAAACTTGGAAAAAGGAATAAGTCACTGGAATTAGAGAAAAGTGAACAAAACGAGAAGTGGTACGAAAAGAGGGCGGAACAGAAGCGATAAGTTGAGAACAGATAAATGAATTATAGGTGAGGTGAGGAATTAAATGTAAAATATCCTAGTGAATCCCAAATAAGCTGCAATCATTATTCATTTTTGACATGTATTAGTTTCACTTATTTCTGTTTAACGAAGGTAGCGAGTTCGAGCCTCGCCGGGGATTTATTCTTTATTTAAAAACGAGGTGGTTTAGTAACGTTCCCTAATGACGATCAAGGATCTACGACAAAAGAAATAAGAGAAAAGAGACGAATACATGTTAACATAAAGTCCCGTAAAGCATTAATGACACTAAATGTACTGCAAATATATTTGCAATGGTGTGTCTTAAGCAAGATAACCTGACAGAGCCTAACCCTCTCGAGGCTGGCTTGAATTTTGAGTTATCCTCTTAAGGTGGCCATGTGTTATTAACTCTGAATATTTTCTTTCAACCTGTCTTGTAAGTATTAAATTTATTTGCATTTTCTCTAAAATTTTGCTGTTTCCCACATTTGCACTTCAATATAGTTTCTGCGTACTTCTTTATTGGATGTCGTGCAGTGGATATCGTCTCGGAACGAGCAATCGTGGTAGCCGAGTTCTAATTCCAGTTAAATTACATGCATTCACTTACGCGCAAATACTCTTGGGAAAGGTAATAATCTGTCTCTTCACTCCATTTATGGTTTAAATAACAAGACAGATTGAGTTCTATAGCTTTTGCTAGAAACCGGTCTACCGTAGAAAGCAATGGCAACCTACTGCGGGATAATCTTCTGCCTAGTCAGTCATGTGTCTTTCGAGACATGATCGCCCAAACGTGTATCACGTATGGCACTTAAGTGACTTCTTTATTACCAGATTACTTTTGCTTCTAGTCTCTTTTTTATCTATGCAGAGATTGACCCACTTTCACTGCCATAATATATCAATGTTCAGTAACACTGAATTCTAGGTTGGTATTGTCAGCACCATTTTTCGTATGTTTCTAACTGATTTTAATTAATTTTGTACAAATTTTTCTTTCCTTTTCCTAGTATATCTTTCAAGAGATTTTTACTCCATATTCCTTAGACAAAATATTCTGTGTTAAGTATTTCTTGTCTGTACAAAAGTTATTTTTGTAATTATATCTATTTTTCGATAAGGCAACTGGTTAGATTTTTTTCCCGAAATTTGTATGATTTTGATTTTCTGTTACGATTTATTGCTTTTAACGCAAGTTCAATTCTATTATAGCACACATGGCTCTCCATCACGTCTCTGGTCTGATTAAACTTATCCATTTTAATGTAGCACTTGTCCTTGAATCCATTCATTGCTCGCTTTTTCCCTTGCATCTTTTAGCTTTAGAATGAACTTTGAGAGTTAAATCTCCACGCAATCTTTTCTCAGTATGTCTCAAAAATCCTCATTTGTGTTTATGCGTGTGCTACATGATAAATTTGAAACTTAACCATATTACGTTGAACAACAAGATTTTTGTTGCACCCCCAAAAATAAGATGAATAAATAAATAAATAAAAACACATTTTTTACCTAATCTATTGATGCTGATTCCGAAAATGAACTTAGATCTTCATGGTTAGCTACAGTTTTTAATATGTACTGAAATTGCTCATTTGTGCCAAAAAAATCAATTTACGATCTTGTTTGATATTTACATTTAGTTGATAAAAATCACAAAAAAGCCATCAATTTTCAGATAGGACGTGCAATTTATGTTAGCCACATGAATTAAACTAGTTTTATTAAAAATAGTGTTTTTGAGTCAAAATCTTGAAATGGAAGTACCGAATCTTTACTCTTTATTAGTAAAATTAAAATTAACTAATTAACTTTATGAGCAAAGCACTTTGTCAGTAATAGTAATGAATATTAATGTACATTATTTTACACAGCCGCCTTGATAAATTTCAGCGTATTTGCGGCAATGTGAATGATGATCTACGTGTGCGATTCCATCAAGAGCGCTACCAGGGACGGTGTGACAGACAAATAAGTACTGGCTGCTGCTGGAGTATCAAAAGGGACTTAAATAACATTTAACATGACAGACAATCAAAAAAGAGACAATTTTTACACAGTTCTTTACATCACAATGATTTTATTTCAACTCTTACTTCATTAAATGGTTTTATGAAAATACATGTTTGTTTTGGTATATTGAATCGTTTTATTTTTAAAGATATATGGTACAACTTTTATTAAAATAATAGCATTTCCCAATACGTAGACTAATATTTGTGTAATATAGCAATCTAGCCCCCACCCGAAGAAGGTTGATGCAATCGATGATATTTCCCGTCGATGAAGGGGTCAGCGAGCGACAAGACAGGTGTTTGAGAAATACATCCTGTCGGCGTCTGGAGCGGATGTCGCAGGGTTATGAGTCGGGCTCGTTTGACCTTATTTCCGACAGCGGCGGAAATGACTACGGAAGTAAACAAAACAGGTGTCTCTTGGAATTACGTGGGCGTTGCGTAGGCGAGACAAAACCGGAAGGAAAAGTCCCGGTTCTAGAAGACTATAAAAAGAAATCGACACACAGATTCGCCAGCAGAGAACGGCCAGTGGAAGCAGAGAGACACCACAGGCAAGACTTACACTCCCGTCGACTCATTCTATGTGCGCTCTCACTCTTCCATTCTCTGTTCCACACAGGCTCGTCGTCAGGAATAGAAATATAATCTTATATTTTTATATATGCGTGTTCTCGTTGTTGTCGTCGTACAGTGATATATAACATTTGTTGGTTTAAATAAAATTTAGATTTTTCTACGATTTTATGCTTTTTTGTTCGAAAATGATGCATTATTTTAAAGCAGAAATGGTAGCTAAGCAAGAAAATGTAACGTCATTTTCAAATTCAGCGCCCTCCGTTTAGCTAAAAAAAGATGTTTGGTATTTCGACACTATTTTGAATTATTTTTCTTTTGTTGACCAATGTTATTCACAATACTTTCACAAAATCATGACAGAATTCCGTTTCAATAAAGATCTACTATTCATGTGATATACGTTACATTTTAATGCGTCAAAATTATGTTTACAATACATCTACCAAATCAATATTATATATTTTTAAAAACCGTAAAACCTGTTAAAACTTAGAAATACACTAGGGGCAGATTCTAATATCGGCTTACTCATAAGTCAATAGCAAACATTTTATAAATAAATGGTTTATTTGATTGTTATTCTGTAATTCTTGTTAAAACATTCTGAATTTCTTTTTCGAATTAACTGATATTGTTTCCGCTGACAGCCATATTTTAACTGTTGATTAATTTTAAAGTCTTTGTAAAAAATAACTATTTTATGAAGCTAATTCAGTTCACTTACTTAAAGTATTTTTTCTAGCGAAATTGCACAACACTGATTTTGGAGCACATATCAAATATATCAATAATTTTAGTTTTTAGACATTTATTAATTTGATTTTCTAATCTATAAAAGTGAAAACACTGGTTACACATTTTTCTGTTTTTATCAGAAACTTGATCTTGTAAATTTATGAATGCAAGCAGGAATGTTCAATTTTAAATTACAATTGTTACATGGTGATATCAGTGTTATTTTAATTTTTCAGTAATTTAGACGACAATCCATCCATATCACTCTGTATTTTAAAAAAAATCAACATCAATCTGAATCACTTATAGAATGAGGATTATAAATCTTGTCCTGAAACCTACCTTAAGGCTATCGAATATTCTTTCGAAGTAAATTTAATTCCGTTAGAGATGCTTCTAATTTGAAATGTCTAAGTAAGACCTAATTAACCGTTAATGTCATTATTTGTGGGAACTATTTAGCTTCACTTGACTGTAAGGTCCAGCAAATTGTTCATTTTAAATATAAAGAGTGTGTTCACTATAGACCGTTATGTCCAGGGAAACATGCACGTCATTGACAGTCATTTCTCGTAGCAAATAAAATTTTGACGTCGATTGAGTACAGATTAGTCAGAGTGTCGACAGTTGGAACTATGTTTCATGAGATTTCTTCCAGTTCCTCGAGATGCTTATACTCTCAGTCTGGCCGTGTTTGTATTTGCTATTTAAACCTTATTGTCTTAAATTGATTTATTGTATTTAATAATATGATGATTGCTGTAAAACATAATCGGTATTATAATAATTTTAACATTATACTGCTGTCATATCTGGCTTGGTGCTCCTGCTATAGATCACAAAAAGCAAAAAGAAGGTTGTGTAATTTAATCAGATTTCACCTGACATTTCGATTTCAGCAATTGTCTCACTTTCATGTATCATGTCTTTATCTTTTCTATGAATATTTTCAGGACAATTTTACTAATTAATTTTCTTCAGTGTATCATGACCGAATGAATTTAATCTTACTAGCAGATTAAGCGGATGTGCATTGTGATACATTGGATATCAGCTCGGAACGTAATATCGGAGAGCTGTGTTCGAATTCCAGTTGAAGTCGTTGCATTCACATAGTGCATGTACGCTTAGGAAAGGAATGTTCCGTCATTTCTCCCTCCAGCTATGAGTTTGTTTTTTAATCGTTTCACCCTGAGCAAGGCATTCCCCTGCCAATATTGCGCAGCGGGTTACAGAGGGGCGGGGAAGTGATGACAAAAGATGGTTAGATATAGTAAATGTCAGAAGGAGGGTGATAGACGTGTAAGGATACCGAGAATGAAGGTTGGTTAGATGGTGAGAGTGTTTGAGAGAATAGATGCAAGTTAGTGTGTTAGGAGGTGTCTATTGACCTTACATTTAAACTCCTGGAGACTGTAGCTGTCGGGGAAGCAGACATGTGGAAGGGAATTCCACAAGCAGGAAGCGCGAGAAAAGAAGCTGTTGGAGTAGAAGTTACGCTTACATCTTATCTGTTTCACTGTAAAAAGGTGGGACCTAGTTACTAATCTAGTATCTTGTGTAAATTCATACATAGGCAGCACCAATGACCTAAATTCATCGGAGCAGAAGCCGTGAAAGTACTTATAGAAGAGGCACAGAGAAGCCATGTCACGCCGGTGAGAGAGTGGTGGCAGCGGGTCCGCCAAGTCAGTATCGATCACGTTACAGATTCTCCGTTGTATTTTGTCAAGAAGCCAAGGAGAATAGCAAAAGCTACCCGACAAGATGTGGCAGCAGTATTCAATACACGGGTGGATGGTAGATTTATATATGTACAGGATAGATTCAGACGGGAAAAACTTCCGGGTCCTGCACAGAGAACTGACTTTTATGTCGGGGGATTTAGCAATGGATTCGATATAATCATTCCACTTGAGGTCACCTGATAGTGTGAGACCAAGGAAGCGTAGGTTTACTATCTAGAAGGCAAGCCTGTTCCATGCTAATGGGAGGTAGGTGTGATTGTCTATGATGGTTAATTGATATCAGCTTCGTTTTGGAAGCATTAAAATTTACGAGCAATTTTACGGATTGGAGGTCCTTTTCAAGCTCGGCAGCGCGGTTCGCCTTGTCGCCCACACCAGATTTTTGATAGAGGAGACAGTAAGTTGTGGTGTCATCGGCGTACATGCCTACTTGGTATCTAATGGCATCTGGGAGATCATTAATGCAGATCAGAAAGAGCCTGGTGCCTAGGATAGAGCCTTGGGGGACGCCAGCGTTCGTATGGTAGTTTTGGGAGGCATGTCCGTTTAATACTACTTCAATGTGTGGTTAGAGAGGGATGACTGGATTAGAACAAACAAATGTCTTGTTATACCATAGCTCCGCAGTTTGCATAAAAGGCCAGCATGCCACACTCGGTCGAACGCTTTGGAGATATCCGAGGCAACGTTTCGTGCTTCGGCATTCTTGTCGAGAGCCTGGTATATGTACACGATAATGGTCGTTAGCATATCAGCAGTAGATCTGGTGAAGCGGAAACCATACTTTTTGTCCGAGAGAAGCCTGTGGGCCGTGAGATGCTGAATCACCTCGGCGTAGATAATGGCGTCGAAAACTTTGCCAAAGATCTGAAGGATGCACATAGGGCGGTAATTAGCGCGGTCCAAGTGTTTGCCTGTATTTTTAAATATAGGAACTACAGAGGAGGATCTCCAACAGGCAGGAAAGCAGGAAACAGATAAGCAGAAGTTATAGGGTCTAGAGACGACAGAGGAGAGTTCTGTGGCACATTTCTTCAGGACTATGATTGGGATTCCGTCACCACCGCTCACTTTGTGAGGTCAAGTTTTGAGATTATCTTAGAGACCAGCGAGGGTGTGATTTGGACGTTGTTCAGTTGAGCCTTAGTTCTAGGTGGGAACTGGGGAATAGGTATTCCTGACGAATCCAGTGTCGAATTGGTGGAGAATCTACGAGCAAAGCATTCAGCCTTGTCCGCTGATTAGTGTGGGTATTGAAGTCTTACTCTTTTTGAGCACGTTTTTGCAGAGTCGCCAAACTTGGAGGATGCTATGCATTGCTTCACTCTGGCAGCAAACACCAGCTTAGCTTCGTTTAGTATTTTTTTACACTTATTACGAGCTGAGGCGAAAAGATGTCTGTTTTTTTCCGATGAGTGGCTTCGATGGAGCCGGAAGAAATGGTTCCGGTGGGCAATGGCGGCCGAGCAAGCGGGCGAGAACCAGGGAGACGAATTTTATTTAAGCTGGAATTTCCTGACAGGTATGAAAGTATCGATGCCAGCCTTAACCCAAGAGGAGACCTCAGACGCACAGTCATTGACGAGAAGACCGAGACGTTATTCCAGGGTACGTCACAGAGAAAGTCTCGGAACGAATCCCAGTCTGCTCTCTGGTAGCAGTAGGCTATTCTGCTGGTTTAGGCTTCTTGGGTAGAGTGGGAGTGGATTGAGATGTTGACGGAAACTACGGCGTGGTCAGAGTTTCCGAGAGAGCAGAGCTGCCCGGTAGTGCAAGAGTCTGGGATGGAAGTGAAACTGATGTCTAGTAAAGAGTCCCTTCCGTTAGGGTTATTAGAGAAACGAGTGGGGAAGTCCACCACTTGCGTAATAGCTTGGGTTGTTGAAACCTTCATGGTGCGGACTCCGCAAGGTCGGTGACAGTTTTCTAGCCACTTGGTGTGGTGGGCGGTAAAGTCACTAAACACAAACATATGGGCAGATGGATGAGAAGAAATGGCCTTGTCGATATTAGTAGAGATGCTATCAAGTACCGAACAGTCAGAGGAAGAGGGGGAGCGGTAGAGGAAGAAGAGATAGCTAATAGAGCTTAGAAGTGAGAGACGGAAGAACATGAAAGAATGATCCAGGGATTCCAGAGATGTTACCCTGGCTAGAGGGAGGTGTTCGCTGACATAAACACCAAGCCCATGCATATGGATATTTCAGTCCTTCCTGAAGAGGGGAAGGTAACCAGGAACGAGAAACTCAGAGGAGGGGATAGAAGGGTTACGGTTAGTCTCATATATAGCTAAGATATCAGGTGAGTTAATTTGGAGGAATGATTCTACGCTGTTAAAGTCAATGCGGATACCACGTATGTTTGCAAAGGAGACACAGATAGGTTTGGGCGTTTTCTGACTAGCTGGTTTAGTTTTGATATTTCGTTTGTTTGATTTCATAGTGGTTTAGTTGGAGAGGGTGGTTTTAGAGTAGTCCCTAATTACAGCAGTTGAAGGATGAAGACTGGCTCAGCCTGCAGCATAATGTGGTCTCGGGGATGCCCACCGGAGGTTCATGCAGGGACGCCCGTCCATGCGCGAAATGGCACTACAGGAACCCCGATATTATTCAACTGTTGATCAGAGCAGCCTCTCAAGACGCTATGCAAGATTTTGGGCTCCTAATTACCAGTCGGAAGCAGCAACCAGGAAACTGCCAACCCGGTACCCTCAGAATGAAGAGTCATTGCCACCATGCTCAATAACTGCAATGAGCTTCCAGCCGAATTAACACTAAGACCGAAGGAGAAGAAAAGTTAACGGGCAACCCCCTTCCTAAACAAGAAACAAGGCGATCACCTCTACTCCTGTTCAAAAGAAGTGGGTGGAGTGTAAAACCGGGCGATAGTGGGTACTATATACTCCAATTAAAAAAAAAGTAAATTTAAAAAAAAATTAATTTTAACTTAGTATAAGTCGAAACGTAAGTTAAAAGTCAAAATCATTTACAATAGCAAATAGTACCTCTGTTAGTAGCAATAATTAAAAAATTCAAATTCAAACAAGAATGAAAAAGTCAAAGCCGAATTCAGCTTACCAGGTAGGTAAGACAAACTGAAAAAGTTTAACGGAAAATCATCGCGACAAAGTAATATTCTATTCTTTAATTAATTTTCCCAGATATTTCAGGCGAATCACCCACCATCTTTGGCTAGTTGAAATCGGAGTAGATAGAGAGAGGGAGAGAGAGAGAGAGCCTATAGCGCATGCTTCTATACCTAGGTTAAGAGGACGGGGGGGGAGACAGAATGACCGATGCTTACTGACCCAACCCTTAAAAATTCTTTCAAACAGCAACATAACAATTTGTTTTTTCATAAACATATTTGGCAAACATTATACCGCAAAAAGTACTGACAAAGGAAACACTTCTGTCCTGTCAGTCATGTCTCGAAAGAGGCGTGTTCGGTCAAGCACGTACCACGTATGGCACTTAGCTGAGTAGATTAGTAACTATGTCTCACTCTTTTACAATTAAATTACCTAAAGATAACCATAGGCTCTATTTAAACATTTTTAACTCTTCCGTTTTCTTTTTAATTTTTTTCTGTCACCGACTATCCACAACAAATTAAAGACAGACTCGATCGCAAAATTATGGTTCTGGTAAAATTCTTCTTTTATTTTTCTTCCTCTTCATTAATGTTTATTTCTTCTCTTTCCTCCCGCTAACTCCTTTACCGCTTAGTGGCATTACAACTTTGCTTACTGAGAAATTATTAAAAATATGTTACTTATTCATATACGTGATAAGTTTACAATAGAATGAACGTTAAATGCAATTAGTCAAAACAGAAAAATGTCAGCCGATGATATACCTTTATCAATGTTCGTTTTCAGGCAGTTATTATTTTTTGACAAGATCGAACAGTAATTTATACAATAAAAAAGTACATATATATTTTTCAGGATGATGTAGCCCAGGTAATTTTTGCAAGATTGGAAGGTGTCGTGATGTTCAATGCAGATTGGCTATTCTCAATCGATTTGCTCATTAGCCTATATTCTTCTTAAAAATCGTAATAATGCTTCAGAACAGGGTCTTTGAAAACAAGACAGAGAGAAGCCTCGGCTGTTCAAAGGAATGCTTTGTTCGCGCGCCTAAATCACTCTGGTGTAAAAACCATCCCTAATATTATATGTGTAACTTGCCACCTCTGCTTATACTGATGGAGAAGATGGATCAACTGAAAAGGATACAAAGTATATAATATACACTTCAGTTCTTGGTAATTTATGTACATAGTTGTAGTTTCTTGTTGTTACGGGGTTCAGTGAATTTTTTTTCTGTTTCTGCATATCCCAAATAGATCAAAATCTAGTGACATTTCGACCACAAGGCAAGTTTGACTCATTAATTAATTTCAGACAAAATATTTGTGAGGCTGCAGAAGGTGTTAGCTTAGAAACGATATGATCACCTGTCCATGGCATCACGCACGCACGAATACACACACACACACACACACACACACGCATATATATATATATATATATATATATATATATATATATATATATATATCGCGAGTGTGCGAGAGAGAAAGAGGTTTCTACAAACTGAGACTGTTTAGTTGAAAAATATTTTTAGTACATATAATTTTTAGCGAAATATTAAATTGTAATTATGTATTGACTTTTTTATATGCATACATATTTCTCTGAGAAAGCAAGAATTGGAATTAATAATGTGAGATGGTCGATTTGATTAGCGTTTTTAGAAATATATCATGAACTGATTTTGGAGAATGAGTTTTATAAAAGAATGAATAAAAGCTGAACATGAAACTTTTAAATATAAAATATATATATTCTCAAATGTCAATATATATATATATATATATATATATATATATGTCTGTGTGTGTGTGTTGAATATATATATATATATATATATATATATGTTTGTGTGTGTGTTGAATATATATATATGTGTGTGTGTGTGTGTTGAATATATATATATATATATATATATATATGTGTGTGTGTGTGTTGTATATATATATATATATATATATATATACATATTAGTATGTGTGTGTGTATGTTGAGAATATATACATATATATATATATATATATATATATATATATATATATATAATGTTGTGGGGGTAAAATATATACATTTACAATCCGAGATTAGAATCAGTATGTTTAAATACTTGGATGCGCGTTGTCGTGCAGTTATATCGGCTTGGAACGAGAAATCGGTGATCTACGTTCGAATTCCAGTTGAATTCCTTGCATTCAATTATATGAAAATTTCTTCAGAAAAGGTATTAATCCGTCTCTTCCCTCCAGTTATGGGTTAAATTACAGGACTCAGTTGGTTATATAGCCTTGGCTGGCAAACAGTCTACCCCAGAATGTAATGGCAACCAACAGCAGGATAATCCAGTCAGTCATATCTCTTTCGAAACATGATCGCTACGTGTTTATTACGTACGTCACTTAACTTATTGACATGGTTAATTAAATAAAGACAAGAGAAAAACTACATTTTACTTGCCTACGCGTTTCGTCTTGTGATAGATTTTATCAAGGCAAAAAGACAAAATTAATTTTGAGATAACTTATTTATAACGAATAACATTGTTGATAACTCGAAAAAACGCTCAATAGTTATTCATATTGTTGACATCAATTTTTAAGTTTTTAAAAATCATCATAGATCAATAGTGAAGAGAATTATTTCATTATGCAGAGTAATTTCTACTTGTTTCTCCGATATAATTTGAGAAACAATTTTGGTTATTTATTGTTTATATACGTGCTTGTTAGTTATTATATTTTCTGTTTTTTGTTTTGTTTAGTTTTTTAGATATTTTGCGTGTTTTTTTTTTTAGATGAGATAAGTTGTTTTGGATAGTGGATGCTATGGAATTGGTGGGTAGTATAATTTATGTGCTATTGTTTAATTTATTATTGTTGATAATGTTGCTCCTGTTTTGGTTGTATATTTTATGTGCAATCCATTTTGCATTGTGAGTAAAGTGATGTGGATATTGTATGTTTTCCAATGAATTTTCTATGTATCTTTCGTCTTTTGATAAATATTGGAGTCTGTAGATTCTTAGTGCTCTTAAAAAGAAGCCTATAAAAATACCAGCTTTGATTTTGGAAGAATGGTTGGAATCGATATTGATCAGGTCATTTTTGTTGGTAGCCTTTCTACGGACGTCAAAATTGTTTTGGTTGTTTTTGTATGTAATGTGATACCTAGCAAAGCAAGAGTATTATCGGTTTCTTTTACGAAGATAAAGTCTATTGTAGGTTCAATGTTGTTATGTTTATCGACAAGATCTGCTATGTTAGAAGTTTCTGGAGAGATAAGTAGGTAGTCGTCAATATATTTAAATTAGGAAGAGTTTGATGATAAAATGCTTTTGAAACGGCTCCTTTCTGGAAATTTAAACATAAACAAGCGAGAACGACGATGAGAGGACATCCCGTTGGTAAACCAAATTTTTGTCTGTAGAAATTGTCATTGAAAATGATGAAACATTGCTTAGTAATTAGATAGCATAGTTTTATGATTTTCTGTGTAGAGAGAGGTAAAGTTATTATTAATTAGCACTCTCCAAAGCCATTAATAACCTACCCTGATTATTTCTTGAACCTTTTATATTTAGAACACATGCCGAAAATATAATTATTTTAAAAATATATTCATCATCATCTTACCTGCATATCCTACGAAATTCTAATTCTTATGCGGTAAATCTATTTTGAGTTGATCTCGGGCTTTCTATAAAGTGAACATCACTGTAAAAATGAATATTGTAGAATATTACGCTATTAAATTTGAAAGGATAGAATCGAACATTCAGTGTTGCCTATGTATTTATGAAAATTTTATTTCAGCATGTTTTTGCACCGTTTATGCATTAATGTGCGTATCTTTGATCACAACTGCTACGATTCATTTTATCTAAAAGCAATTGCATTGTTATTTATATTATCGACATTTTCCTTGTATTTCATTTTCGGGATATTGTTAGACAGAGAGTTAATCATCAAATTTAATTTAATTAATAAGCATTCTAATATTTTTATGCATCTAAATGTAATAACATTGAATCCTTATATCGATTAACGAAAAGAAACTGATATGGGGATAATTGAAATTAACCAGAAATGGTGAAATATGAAAATAAAATCACCAGTATACATAAATGCTTCAATGCGTGGCTAGTAATCAGCGAATATATAATAAAATATAATCAATAAGCGCATTGTGTACGCCGTACTGATTCTCGTTTTGACAAAGTATATTCACTACTTATCTACGCTTGTTTTCTGAAATTGATAGAAGAGAGTTTTAATCGTACAAAGGGCGTATTGTTCCGCCTACTTTAAATACAAAATGAATGCATCAAATACCAGGAACTCTTTTTACATTTTAACAAGTTTTTTTACTTTTGTTTATGTCTGGAGAAACCGAAAAACTATGTTGTAAAAACTGTCAAGGACTACGAAGCTCAATATTTGTCGTCATTATATTATTTAACAAACAGTAATGATTTTTATAGACACAGAGATAAAGCAAAAAAAAAAAAAAAAACATCACGCTTCCAAATAGTTGAAATTGGATAAACCGTGTTTGAGAGCTTTTGGTTATATTGTTGAATAAGTGAGAATAGTTCAGAAATATATACGCCCCGTGGTAAGAGCTTCGTAGTGATGATCTCAAAATCAAACCGATACATAAAATAACTGTTTACGTCGTGAAATTAAAAGATAACAAAATATGTTACATAAATCCAAAGAAGTTAAAAAAAAGCTCTTCCGGAAGACCATCATCATCATCATCATATACATGACCAGTTGTATGCTAGACGTCTGTTGGGCAGAGTCAATCAATGAACACCTCCATCTGCATGTGTTGCTTTCTGGGTTAAATGTTGCAGTGTTATTCAAACATGAGTAACTATAGTATCCCTTTCATCTGCAAGAACTTCAGAAATTGACAAAATATTGACGAATACAAAATATTGTTTTTAAAAATTAATAATGCATAACTATCATGTAATATCTCATCTTTTAAATGCCAGTAAAGGGCAAATAATTCTTTAAGAACCGAATAATACACACATTTTATGTCTAGAACAATTGACAGGTGAGTAAATAGAAAATTATTAATGAAATATAAAAAATAAAAAAGTATACATACAATCAGAAGGAGTCAGCTGAATTTTCTAGGAAACCTATCAAAAAAGGAAGCCATAGACACAAGATATATTTGAGTGAAAGGAACAGAATCAAGGATCTGAATAAATCCGTACAAATATAAACTTGAAACAACTTGTGGGATGATATAATCGCTAATGACTACTCGCGACAAAGACAGATATTATAGACAATGATTGTGAATTATCGTTTTTCACATGGCTTTTTGCATAGTCTCCAATACGAGACTACTGGCCACTATTACAAAATTTGCCACTAATTTGATGACACACCAGATAAAGGAAAATAAACGCACATATACAGAGGCACGCGCGGTTTACACACACACACACACACACACACACACACACAATATATATATATATATATATATATATATATATATATATATATGAGTGTAAAGAGTTTACCATTTTAATTGAGCAAATTCATGCCGACTTCGAAATTTCGTGAGGACAACGTTGTGGTGTTCTCACTGGTCAGGGCTGTTTTACCGTTAGATTCCAATTTCTTCTCGAAGCATGGTGTATTTTTGTGGAAACAATCTTATTTGATATTAGATGATTTACTTTTTTGCTTTGTGCATTTTGGTTTTCATTGTGCAGGTGGTTAGTTTATGTTTATTTTTTAACTTTATTAATGTAAGCTTGTTTTCATCGATTCAGGTTGGTCCTTTTCGTTGTTTTATTGGTTTGATTTTTTTCTTAACGTATTAGTACGTGACACTTCGTTCCTGGGTCATGGTTGGGTTGTTGTGTCTTATTCTATATTTGTGTTTCTTGGTTTTATGTGTCCTTTTGAAATTTGGTGGTTGTTGTTTGATTTTTTTCTGTGAATGAGTGTTTACTTGTGTGTTTTATTTTTAGATTTATGTTATCCTTATGTTGTCGGTTACTATTTTCTGTTTTTGTCATTATTGTTTGTATACTTTTATTTCTATTTCTATTTTACAATTTTTGTATTGCATATTTATATTGTTTATGTTTTGTTTTTGTCTGATTTTTTGTTATTTATTGTTATTTGTGTAGCAATGTAGGGATTTTTTCGCATGAATACATTTTCCCATTTTCTTGTTTCTTTTGTTTAGTATTTTATTTCAGTTTTCTTTTTCTGTTCTAGGCATAATAATTTTTGCAATTACTGCTGTGTAGTGGTGTTAATTTGTACTATTTCTTTTTTAATCTTGGTCGTAAGGTTTTTATCTTTTGGGTTCATATATATTCTGATAATGTTACATTGATTACGTATTTTGATGTGTTTTTGTTATGTTTTGTGTCTATTGAATCATTTGTAAAAAGATTTTCTGTTGATTTATGTAACTCTTTTCAATTGCATTGGTGTTAATTGTCAGGGAAGCTTTGTATATTATGTTGCTGATTAGACACCTATTATTAAATGAACAGTTTTACTTCTTTCGGCAGTTGCATTTTTTGTATTGTGTTGTTGGTTTGTATTATTTTAATTGGTTTTATTATATTAGTATTTTATTTTTAGTCTATGACTGCTCCAATCGGAGAGAGAAATAAAGCATGAGAAGCATAAGAAACAGAATTTGATTCTTCTCCCTCGTTAATCTTTCAGCGGATTACATAGCACGTCAATTTCTTCTCCAAGTTCTTAATGGAGAGCCAATATCTACTGACTACGGTGTGTGTCACTCTCCGTCCATACACTATGAATTTATCATTCTTCTGGACCGGTTAGCACACAAGGATTGTGATATTACTCTAGCTGAAGAGACAGGAGGGATGGCTTTATCAAATTTCCAAGTGCTTTAGTAAGGAAATGCGTAAAACTGGAATTAGAATTAATTAATTATGTATCTGAAGATAATAAATTTGTCTATACTGAAAAAAACTTTTTCAGTTGCGAACGTTCCTAGAATATCATTTATTCTATATTTGCTGAAGATGAAAGAAATAAAATAAAAATTAAATTTGCTATCCACAAAACTCATCATCTGTAGTATGTTGCTGCTGGGGAAATACTCACAATCTGAATCAAAGCTCCTCACTGTTACTTTTTAACAGTTAAACCTGTGAAAATTTATATTGCAACAAGATGACAATAGAATTAGAAAAGAAAATAGTTATAACGAAGCATCACGCACACATTATATCATGACGAGTCGCTCGAATCTGAGCAGGCTTGTTTGTTAGAGTATTTCGATTCCTGGATGTAGACACCTGTTCAAGAAATTTTGTGATTCTTCGAAACCTGAAGAGACAGTTGTTTATAATGCATGTATACAGAGCAGATTTTTTACAATTTCTCGGAGAGAACAAATATTCCATTGTGATAAATACTGTCAACAAAGCCAAAATACTTAAACGCCCGGATATTCAGTCATGAACGATTTCCGAACAGTTCTGTTCACTGAATATATAATTAGTGTACAGAATCTTGTCTCTAATCTGTGCAGTTTATTTCAGTGATACAGTTTTCGAAGTTTTATTTCACCATTCACGGCCGACCTGCTAACAACCGTAACGGAGTACATGCTACAGGACCTTGTTGAGTCTGACGATGCTCGGGCAGTTGCTCTGAACATCTCCAAGTCTTTCGACAGGGTTTGGCACTCTGGCCTCCTATGCAAACTACGGGGTTACGGTATTACCGGTCGCCTGCTTGACCTAATCCAATCTTTTTTAAATAACCGCAAAATGAAGGTCGTTTTGAATGGGCGTGCCTCTTCGTGCAACAGCACGAATGCTGGTGTCCCACAGGGCTCTATCCTGGGCCCGACGCTCTTCCTTATTTTCATCAACGACCTCCCAGATGTGATCAAGTCCCAAGCAGGCATCTACGCAGATGACACTACAATATACTCCCGCACATGTAAGAAACCTGTCGTGGCGGACAGACATAATCTCGCGGCTGATCTTGAACGGGATCTACACTCTGTGTTGATCTGCGGCAAGAAGTGGCTTGTCAACTTCAATTCGTCTAAAACCAAGCTGTTGTCTGTCAACTATTACAGGCAACCTCTCCTCCCATAAGCATGGACCAAGCGATTCTCCCTGAGAGCAATACACTACGCCTCCTCGGCCTTACCCTGTCCTCAGACCTCAAATGGAACCACTATATTGAATCCATAGCAAAATCTACTGCTAAGAAGGTTGGGTCACTATGTCGATCGAGGATGTTTTTTCCGCCTGAATCCATCCTGCATATATACAAGTCAACCATCCGTCCGTGCATGGAGTACTGCTGCCATTTATGGTCAGGCGCCCCTGCCGTTCTCCTCGGTGTTCTTGACAGGCTCCAAAGGAGAGTCTGTAATGTGATAGGTACTGATCTGGCGGCTCAACTGCAGCCACTTCCCCATCGTTGAAATGTGGCTTCCCTTTGTCTGTTCTATAAATACTTTCATGGCTTCTGCTCGGACGAACTTAAGTCACTGGTGCCTCCTCAACAGGTGTTTACTCGTGTAACCAGACTGGCAACTGTGTCCCACCCATTCACAGTCAGGTTAGCCAAATGCAGACGACAATTCTACACCTGCTGCTTCTTCTCTCGCACTTCCCGCCTGTGGAACTCGCTCCCGTATTCTTGCTTTCCTGACAGCTACAACCTCCAGAAATTTAAATGCAAAGTCAATACTCATCTACTAACCACTGGATTGTAGCTCTCTCCCCACCCCCGTATAACTTTCCCTTTCTCTCCACCTATGTATCTGTCATCGCACCTGCTTTCTCAGCATTCTATTGCTCTTTTCTAAATAGTTTGTACTCCTCACTCTTTTCTAATTAATTTTTTTTACAGTTATGTAGCCCCCTTCTCATCAGTGGCATTTCCGCCTTGCTCTGGGTGAAATGATTAAAAAAAGAAAAATTTCATTCTTCGCGGTCATTTGCTATTTCCGCTGTTGTTTCTCTTCATTTCTTTCGTATCATATGAAGTTTTGTGTAATTTGATATATTTGTGTGAGTGATGTTTTTCATATAGATACATAAAAAATGGGAAACAGTTGCAGAAAAAGCAAATGATCCTGATGAGTGAAGACATTAAAATAACGCTTATACAGTATCACTGAAATAAAACTTATGACAATAATTCTAGAACTCTCTACTCTCCATTTTTCGCTTATTATCTAATACTTTAACATAAAAATCAGATTTTTAAAAAATCCTTCCCAACAGCAAACTGCTGAAAAAAGTAGCATTTTGTTACTAAACATCATTAAATTTCACAACAGATATAAGTGGGTGCGTGTGTATGTGTGTGTATGCTGATGAAAATAGCGCTTATAATAATTTCGCTCAATCAAAATCAAGAAAAATGTATTTTAAGAAATTACTTAATTTCATATTTGTAGTGTGAGGCAATTTTATTTTATAATATGAGTTTGAATCATTAAGTTGCAACTGGAACAAACCAGGATGTATAAAGTTCTAAACACCGTTGAATATTTGGAATGATAATTATAACAATACTATTTTTAATTGTTTTCTGATATTGTTTTATAATGGTTATGAAATCAATTTAAATATTCATAATATTTCTGAGTGTGTTCATTTATTTTCCTCAAATGAAATTTCATGAGAGAATGCATTCTCAGTTTAGAGCACAGGACAAATTGATTATCGGGTTGCGATGCTTTCAGTTTGAATGTAACTGCGTTTTTGAATGAGAATTTTTGAACAATCCTTAATTTGAATGGATCAAAACATCACGATCTTTCTGCTCCAATGGCAAACGGCGCAGGAGTGATGCACATGCCCTCATACCATATTCAATTAATTCTTTAGAAATTACTTTGTTTACGCTTCGGAGGCGAAATCGACAGATAGGGGTTTTCGAGAAAATACCAAAGGTACGGATGCGTATTTCTCAAGAACGTAAATTGAATCTTGCTCGGCTGTGAGGGATCAAAAGGCGGTTTACCCTTAATACGTAGACGCAGGTTCAAACTCCGCCGGGAGCACATTTTTCTTTACTTATCGATCTTGAGAGCAAAAGCATGTAGATATGATTAGCATTGATGAAGATAAAGAAAAATAATGATCCGTCATTTTCAAACAAAGCACACACACACACACACACACACACACACACACACATATATATATATGTACAAATCTAACTCATTTTTCTCTTACTCTCAGTTGTTATATATGCTATATTTATGAGTTAAATAGCAGAATATCAAGGATAGCGTGTGTGTACATAAAACAGATAAAAGTGGACAACGAGGTCAACCCCAATGAGGGACAATGTTTAAAGCTCAAAGGTTACCTCGGTGGCATATTATAATGTGCGTTTAAGCCGAAAAAGGCTATCGCCGATGTATTTTGGCCTTAATGTCAACTTTAATAAAAATGAAAATAACACTGACATATAATTTCAACAAATATATATTTAAAAAAATGCATAACTATATTTTGAAATAAAAAGAGTGTTTTTTTTTCAATGAAATTGCCATTGGCTTCAACCACGATCTCCAGATTATTTTGGAATCTCCTGAATAGTCTCCTTGGTTAAGTTAGAATATGATACCATAATCCTTGCCTTCAGTTCATCTTCTATATTACTAAGAGTTTTGTTGTTCTTTTGCTAAACGCGCCCTACGTGTATTATTTAATTGGTTTGCAGTCCCGGGAGATATGTGGGCGTATGTAAAGCGTAATGTGATCACAGAACTTGACTGACAAAAGATCTTCCATAAGATATCAGTCCGAATGCCATGCCAAGCACTACAGCATACCGCTTCTAGATTTATGGCGGTGTGAATGGCGTAATTATGATATTTTCTCACAAAAGGTACCAAAACAACCCTTTTATATTCTGCAGTCCAAAAATATATATATGCGCGAAATTAAAATATGAAATTATTTGATGAAGCGTTTATAAATATAAAAAAAATTTAGATTGATATTTCCTATTTGCTCTTTTTTCTAGGATTCCAATCCATATTTTACCTATATATATATAGGCGAAAACAGAAGAATAATGACATTTACATATGAACGGAAACCTGTGAATTCGTTCGAAAGTAATATTGATGAATTACTATCAAAAACAGGACAAATGGATAGAATCAATTAGTGAATTTTCCCGAACTAAAAAAGAAATACAGACACATTTTTCTGTAAATATATTAATAATTTAAATATTTATGGTAAAGCAAGAAGAAAGAAAAGAAATAAAAGGCAAAAATAAATGAAGTTTTTCAATAAAGAAAATTGACGATATCATACTACATATAATTTGAAAATACGCAATACAAATGAAATTATAAAAACTAAAATGAAGAAGTAAAATGGTTCAGACATCTATGAAAATACAAATAAGAATAAATAAGAAAAAAAAAGATGAAGAAACAAATAATATAATCATGAATTTGCTTAAAATAGAAAAGTGAAATAAGGAAAGAAAAAATCGAAAATTACAATTTGTAGAAAAGTAACAAAGAATTTTGTGATGTAAATAAAAAAAATGAGTGGAAAAAAGCATTTTATTCAATTAGTTGTTAAGTTTCTATTTTCTATCTTACTTTTTTCTTCCCGGTCTTGCGTCTTTCTTAAACTAAGAATGGGTGGCTCAGTGCCTCGGAGTTGTGAGGAAATTGCATCCGAAAGCGAATTAACCTGCTGCTCTCTAGCAGAGACGAAGCAGTCATACAGCTGCTAGCCATTCTGGCGCTATGCTTTAACCCAACACGACCTGTATTGGCATGTGGGTTCTATCTTCTTTAGGCACTAGTAGTAGCTTTAGAAAATCGGTAGCATAAATACTAAATGACAGTTTACATGAAATTGTTTTTTCGGAATGTTCGTACCTATTTTTAACGGAAATTAAAACACTAAAGAAAATCATGCCATTGCCTATTTAACTAAATATAAATCATTTAGTTCAACAATATTTTTTCATTCTTCCTACAACTTAAAATGCTTTCTTCCCATTATTTCGATGGTTTCACGAGCAAAGAACAAATTAAGGGCTTCTTTTTAAAATGACATTCAAAGAATAAAATTTTAACAAGTGAGATTATTTGGCTAAATCCTAAGTAACCGAAATTCAGAAGACGCGACGTCTAGTGAATTTGGCGAGTTGGGTAACACTAGCTAAATTTTAAACGCGTCACCAACGAAAAGTATGGTCTGGCATTGTCCTGATGGGAAACAACAACTTTCTTGTTTGTCAAATTTTGATGTTTTTCGTGACTTTAATTCGTTCAGTTGCGAGCATACTTTTCAGAATCAATTAACGGGTTATTGACAGAGCTCATAGTAAAGGATCCCTTTACAATCCCATGAAATAAATATTTTGAATTTCTTAGGATGAATGCCACTTTTGGAATTGGTTAAACTTAACCAGGATCTTACCTCGGGATTATTTTCGTTCAACACTGTTGTAAACGATCCATTTCTCAACATCAGTCATAATTTGCTTAAAAAAGATTGAAATTTCATTGCGTTTATACAAGACATCACAGATAAAATACGATCGAAATAACTCATTTTCACTCAGATAATCTCTTACGAAAACATCGTAGTGATTTGGGTAAAAATTATCACCACTTGCTCATGGTTGATGGATTTTGATAAATGTAGTGTTTTTGCCAATTCTCGTGTTTAGTAATGCCGATTATTACCACTCAATGTCTTCGTTTATTTAGCAACTGTAGTGGGGGAAATGAGGCCTGAGAGTTCTTCAGCATCAAGGCTACATTCATATTATAATACATTTTTAATAGATCTTGATATATATATATATATATATATATATATATATATCATTTGAAAATATGTTATTTCCGCAACCTATATTTCAATCTTTATGTATCTTCAGATGATTTACAATAACAGATTTTTTCCTTTATTTTAAGCACGAATAGTGTTATTGTATGAATTCACGACTGGAATTTTCAAACAACTGAAAATATTTCCAAAATTAGGGAGGAGTTATTTAAGGATCCTACAATACTTTCATTTATATTTGTATAACCATAATATATATTTACAGGTATGATTACATCTGGACATAATTTCTTAACATTAATTTAGTCTATTGTTCTTTCTGTGAACCTCATAATAGTTATCTTGTACTCCAGTGTTTAGATGAAGAATTAATTTTAAAAAATGACAGTGTTTGTCCATGTATAAAATGTAAAAATAAGATCTAACAAACATAATCAAACACATCCAAAAACAAATAGAGCATAGTCTATCTAAACATTTGTCAAACAAAGCAATCTTTGATGAAAAGAAAAAGAAATATGAAAATGCCTTAAAAAAATTTAGTCAAGAGATCATTTTAGAAAACAAACCCCGACCAAACAAACAAAAAAAAGAAAAATAATCATAGAAATCGAAACAATATTTTGATTAACCAACCGTTAACCATAGAAGTAAAATACAATATAAGGCAGATATTTTTAATCAAAAACACTTCATCAAAAAATCTCTGAATTAAAAGGCTTTCAATAGAAATTGAATCAAATTAAGTTGTAAGTGTCCTAGTAATTCAGATAATTACATAGAAAAAACGTCATAAACCAAAATAACAACGTACAAAATAACATTATCAACAAGGAATATAACTGTGGGGATAAAATAAATACTCACTTTAAGGATATTTTAATACAGAAGTGGTTATTAACAAAGCAGACACAGACGGACAAAGAAAAACAGTTCGTGTCTAGTAAAGAGTGTTTTAGAAACAGTTGTAATTATCATAAATCTACATTTACACTGGAAAACCTCAAAAACTGTACCAAACTGGCAATCCAAGTGTGAAAATTAAAATTGAAAAATGGAAAATCTCTTATATAATTTGGAGTATATTTAAATAGCCAAACTATACAACGGTGGTAATGTATGCAGATTATGCTAGGAGGAAACATTAACTATAATGTTGTTCTCAGAACGGAAACAAATTACGAAATGAAAGATCAGAAACTATGTCCAGATGTAATCATGTCTGTAAATAGTTACTCGGATCGTACAAAGATGGATGAAAGTGCTGTAGGATCCTTAAAGAACTCCTCCCTTATTTTGCAAATTTTTTTTGCAAATTTGAAAATTGCAGTTGGGCGTTCGTAAAAATATCCTTCTTCGTGCATTTGAAAACGGTAAAAATCAGTTGATGTAAATCGCCTGAAGGTACAGTGATGTTGAGATCAAAGTGGCGAAAATACCTCACTTCAAAATGAAAAATATTCAAAAGTTCTGGATGATAAACGCATTGGACGCAGTTTAACTTAACTAGTGTACTGGTGCAATTTTATTATGACCAAATCTCTCTCTCTCTCTCTCTCTCTCTCTCTATATATATATATATATATATATATATTTATATATGGATACTCATTTGTGAGTAGAGGTTCTGTAGCTATTTATTTATCTATTTTTGTTCTTAACTTTTAGAATTGTTATTAGTCGGTTCCATCGGTTACAATGTTAAGTCTTGCTTAGACACACACCATACAGTTTGAAAAAGTTATGTAAAGACTGACTCCAATGAGTTTATATTTATTTCGTAAAAAATCAAAAATGTTACACCAGTCTAAATAAGGGAAAGAAAAGGATGGTCTGCTGCTGTCTTATAATTAAACTTACATTGTTACAATCACCGACCCAAGCATACTACCACATTCCTTACACCAAAACAATACATTCTCACAACATTCAGCTTTATACCACTGAATATCCATTATATCCTCCTGTAATACCCATGAGTACAATTCTTGTTTGTGTCTGGAAGGGGAATAAAACAGCAATTTAAAAATCTCAAAAGATTTAATATGTATTTACTTAAGGATAAATTAATTAGAGTTTGAATTTCAGTTTTGTTTAACGGCGCATCAACATCTGTTATTTTATTTAATGACAACAATTTAGGGTTTTAAGGTACTTTTTTTAAATGTTTGTTTATAGTGAGAAGGTTGATTTAGTCAGATTTTAATGATATTGTCTTGTTTTTTTTTTTTTTTCATTTTTTATTTTAGAAAAGCGAAAATGTCTTCTAGGTTTGTATTCAAAAATATGTTATGGTAATAATTTTCTCTTCAAAAATGTATTGTTGATAAGATTTTTCCTTCAAAAGTGTATATTTTTTATAATGTTTGGGGGTTAACTATTTCCCATATCTGAAACTCTAACTGGTGCTACCACTCCAATTTATGGTAGACCTGAGTACAACAGCATTTAAGCAGTGGTTCTATGCTCCTCACAACCTCCTAATCAGAGGCCTTACTGCCGGATGTAGCTTACCGTCATGCCCAGCATCAAACTAATTAGAAGAATCTAGATAAAACAATGTAAGTAATAGAACTTCCCACAATTTCTCAATTTCTTCAGAAAATTCAGATAATAAATGAAATCAATTAAGGGTTTAATAATGCGAAACATTCAATGTTCTAACAAATCACTTAAAACACATTTAACCAAACAAAACAACAAAGAAAAGACATAACTAACATACGTCTAACATCCACTAGAAAACAGACGACTAGCATCCGCTGGAGAACTGATGACTAGCATCCGCTATAGAACTGACGATTAGCATCCGCTAGAGAACTGACGATTAGCATCCACTAGAGAACTGATGACTACCATCTGCTAGAAAACTGACGACTATCATCTGCTAGCGAACTGGCGACTATCATCAGCTAGCGAACTGGCGACTACCATCCACTAGTGAACTGACGACTACCATCCACTAGAGAACTGATGACTAGCATCCGCTAGAGAACTGGTTTTTAACGGGGAAGGGTAGTGGGAAAAAACTAAAAAACTTGAGACATAAATAAAAGAGGCCGTTGAGCATGCATACATTAGCTAAATAAAAAATCTAAAGCGAATAAACAACCCTAAACTTTATTTTAAGACTGGATTGCCACTGTTCAATTCAGTTAGAGCAATATCCAAATGTCTAACCGACACCAAAAGAACTCTTTAAATCATTTCAGTTTAATCGATACAGACACACATGTTTCCCCGACATTTTGCCAAATTCCGATAGAAGGTGCCGCTGCCTTTCCGTTTTATTCTTCACTAAGTTGATTCTCAAAGAACATGATCAGTTAGGATGAGATGAACTTCTCGCCCACAAGAAATCCCTTCTGGCCTGTCAAGTCTCTCATAATACCAAACAAGCAACAGAATTCATAGTGTCCATGCTTCATCAACTGCGGTTCCAATTTACAACAGACACAACTGCACTAAATGACGAAAATTTCTGCCCAGTTTGTGAAACATAATATCTTCACTGAAAATGCCCAACGTGATTTCGACACTGCAAGGCAGGTCGAAAGATGGGGCACCTCCACTCTTTTAAAGCAATCTACATATGCCTAGCCTTGAGATTCGTTGTTGGATCGAAGTATATCTAGCAAAGCAATTCGAAACGTATGTTGACGAACATTCTACATACACTAGAGGTCTTGCCTCCTCTAAAGAATGTGAACAAGAGCCTTACTAATATAATTGATAAACCACATGGAAATGAAAGTATAGATTCGGTAAAATTCGGTACAAGAAGTGAAACATCGTAGTATAGCCGGCGTAGTTGACCGACTTGGTAGACAAGGTATGGAAATTCAGAGCAGCACGGAATCCGTTTAAGTTTTGAAGGAAAGGTATCAATGCAGTACGTTACTCAAAAGCAAACCTGAACAACATTAAAGAGAGCAGGGAGACAATCGAACTCACATTCACATCCACCAATGCACAATTAGACGCATACCAAGGTTGACTCCAGATGTTAAAGTACAGACCAAAAGCAGCAGCCGAAATGTCAATCTCAAGAAATTGATCCTCAACACTATTGAATGTCTTGGATTGATATAAATTGATCTGTGCAGCTTCGCTGTCGACTTTCATTAATGATTGAGCGTATATGAATGTTTGTAGAATAATCCTACTCTTCAGGGCACATGTACGTTGGAAGACAATCGGATTAAGAAGAGAGGCTCAAATAGCTGGCTAAGATCATGGCTAAAATCTTAAAAATCTGTGATTAACATCTACAATTTACCTGTCCCAGCATTCTTTACCTTGCATAGGAAATTGATCACATTTGCATCGTGATTGATGCACTTCTACCAGGTGACAAGGCAACAGATTGCTAAAACTTATTCGTCAAACCAGGCTTACACTACCACGTGTGAAATTCCGCAGTAACACACGATGTAGCGACTTAGAAAAAACAGTCGGTGCTGGGAGAGGCCTTCTTTAATCCATATGAAGTCTACACTAATGATAGAAAAAGCACTTCGCTCAAATAATAAGGCGAGCAACGTTTTCGCCATCAGACACAGTTTGGTAAGATAGACTTTCTTAGCATATTCCACTCTGAATAGGCGATTTTCCTCAATTTGCAGACATTTGATCCAGGAATTTAAAGGCGCAGCGTCTGCTAACTAATACCATCGTTGGGTAATTCTAGTCCGCCCTCAGACGGTTGTAGGCAACAGATCTCGCAACGTTCCCACATGAGAGGAAACAAGCCTCGAACCAATAACTTGTGTTCGAAGCTCGGAAGGTGAGGTGCAGAGAGCGGTAAAGAAGAATGGGACAGAAGTACGAGACAAAAAATTTAGCATTTCCCCCTCCAAGAAAAGCTTCTTCCGAGACCACAACCTCCTCCTCAGCCTTTTTAACAGACTTCCAACCAATCTATTTGCAACCGAAGGTCGGAGCTAAATCAGTCCCCGAAGAATTTGATATGTCCATCCGTCTATGTGTAAGAAGAAAGACTCCCTTTCATACACCCAGACGCAATTCTACAGACGTGTCGTGGTTGATCTTGGATCCTGTTACAGTCTCATAACTGACTTCGCCATACTTTTCACGAAAATGGTCGTCAGCATAAGCGTTACATCTAGTCGAGGAGGTAGCTTTAGGAAGGGTCATTCTATGTAGAACCTGATAGCCATAAATTTGAACTTGGACAAACGCAAAAATGTACTGAATCTGCAAAGCAGGCAACCCTAACGACCTGGACGAGACAACATTAAACTGTCCCCAGAATGTCCTTCTGTTTGGTTGAATGCTTATTGTGCAAAAAAACAACACTGACTGCGACAGACTTTTTATTAGCATATAGATTAGTTCTGGTGACTTCAAAAAATGTCCCATTTTGTGATTTATTTTAATCATTATATATATATATATATATATATATATATATATAATGTAATTATGTGTTCTAAAACAATTGCTTAGCTATTCAAAAGATCAGTTAAAACAGGACTTTTATGAATTTTTCATTATATTTACTGCTGGTGTTATTCATTTTAAATTATTAATCTTTTCAATTACACCTATTTTTCCAAGTCAGTGTAATTCTTCCTTGACGTGATCTAATATGAATGCTATATTTTTGTTTCGATTTAAATATTGATATCAAACATTTTTACTTGAAATTTCACTTTGAATTAAGAGTGCTAAACCAAATCATTCGACAAAATACCCACGCATTTTTTTCAGTACTTCCTTTAAGTTTTCAATACTTTTGTAAATGTTGACTTTTCAACCTACGTTTGTGCAATAAATGTTTAGAGGTAAATCTCAGACTGAAATAATTCCATCCAGTCAATAACAAATATATTTGTAGTATATTTAACAAGTAAGTCTTAAATTTTACACATTTATTACGGAATGTAACATTACATCGCATTTTTACCAATTAAAATTTATTTCTCGTCTGAGACATTCGAGGAGATATTTTTTTTTATTTCAGGCTTCCCAATTTTTTCCATGCAGCTTCACAGATTACTGCGATATCCTTACTAGTTGCATTTTGACATCCACATTATTGATTTTCACATTCACAAATTTTCTATTGTATGATAATTTTTCTGCCGTAATACTGTGTACTCATTTCTCTGCGACAATTTTTTCTTCGTTTAGTTTTACAATGTGACTTTTAATGTCCTAATTCACCTACTTGTGTCATTTCTATTTCTTAAATTACTCTTGTCTCAGAGATGTGAAGTTGGACATCTAAAACATGGATTTTTCAAACCTTTTTGTTGAAACGTATGCACATTAATTTCCTAGATTTTTTCGACATTATGTCTCAGACGTTCGTCCAATACATCCTGTCGTGTAAGTTTAATATTATGTTCATGCTTTATTAGAATTTAGGTGTGTGTTTCTGCATCATTTTTGCTATTAAGCAATTAATGATACTTAACTCGTTAAACATATCCGTAGTTATTTCGTTTAATCTGAATTCTGCACTTTCCTTGTTGAGAACATGTTACAAAATCTCCGTCTTCTGATGTTAGGTTAATACAAACCTAAAGAAATGTGGAATAACGACCTTTTGACGCTACAAAGTGTTATTTATTGATAAAGCGATTTTACAGTGATTTTATGTGGTATAGGCGTTAACTTTCTTTCAAAAATCTCATTTTCAACTCGTCTTCCAAGTCACTGCATTGTTGTCTGAAAATTTGTTCATATCTTTAAAAATCAACAGAAAAATTCATGTCACAATCTAGATTGTATGTAAAATCATTCGAGCGCGTTGTGAGAAAAAGTACTTGGAGAATTATTTCCATTACTAATGTCTATATTCTTAGATGAGTTAGTATTTACATTATTTGGACTATTGTCCTCAACTTTCAATAATTTTCTACACTGTTATAACTCGCTTTCTATTTGCCAAGTCTTGAATAGTCAGTCAAAATAACGTATGTAAGAAAAACTCTGAAGATTGATCCCAAGGATTTTTAAAGTACTTATTCTTTATTCAAGAATAAAGACACGTTCATTAGTTCCACCGAGGGAAAAGAGTTATATACTCCATAACAAAAATTCGCAGAATACTGGACCTAATTGACAAGCCCATCATAAAGACTTTTTAACTGTTACTTTTAGATATTTAAGCGCGCACACACGAACACACAAAATTAACACACATTTTTCAAAAGGGAACATGATAATATACAGTGAAGGATTGGTGATTTAAGCAGGGATTTTGGACATTGCGTTCTACTTGAGAACTCGGACGATCACATTGGGGCTTTCTTTGCCCCGTTTGTAGAAGTGGACGATTTTGGCGAGAGTCATCAGCAAGATGGGCGTACCCACGGAGGATGTCGCGGTGCACATATTTGTGGACAGGCCAAACTTCCTACATGTGCCGGATATCCTGATGTGTAGGAGCCGGAAACTTTTTGTGATAGTAAAAGGACGCCTTCCGCATTGTTGGCTATGGGGAGCTAAGTCTGACTTAGAGCAACAGATACCAGCATCACCATTGACTCCGGCCACACCGTCGGTGGTTAAAATTAATGTACTGAAGGAAAAAAGTCCGACCAGTCACCAGTCACTGGAGAATGGACTGAAGTCGTAAAGAGGGGGGAAGATTAATTTCCCTTTAACTCAGAAGGATACCACTCCGGCAAAATTGGCATCACCAGCAAAAAAGGACCGAAGGCAGCAACAACAGCAGCAAGAAACGAGCACTGTGGAGCATATGGTGGTGTAGGAGATACGTCCCCCACGTATCTCATCATTAAAGGGAGGAGGAAGTATCTTTTAAAAAAAGAAAGAAAGAAGTAGCAGAACGCGGCCAAACGGAACGGGTTGTGGTTGCCTCAAGGGTCCCAATACGCCCCTGCATTACCAGTTGAAAATAAAACCATATAAGGGAAGTGTAATTCTGCCTCTTCAGTAAGGCATGCATCGTCGCCTTCTTCCAAACCATCTTCTTAACCAGTAACTCCTTCTCCTCAACCCATTTCCCTATCAGAAACGCCTCTGTGCAACCTGACTCTCCCTCCTCCCAATTGAAAACACCATCCCTAACAATAGCCAACCTACCTCCCCCAAACAAAAACGAAGAAAAGAAAAAGAAAAGTGTTAACACCTTCAGAAGAAAAGACATTTACAGAATTAACAGGCCAGCCTTAGAGAGGGACCTGTCCACCCAGAAGAAGGTCTTCCTAAGACCACTGTTTAAATTGTCCTCGGTCGAGGGGAAGTCAATCGAGCACCCCAAAAATTTCCCATGGCCCCAGGAGTGATGACTATATTTAGAAATAACGGGGGAAACCTCAAAATGTGCGATTTTCTGCAGGGGAGCGTGGAAGCCTTTCCGAATAGAAGAATCGCATACATTGGATCGAAATATTTGCAAAGACTTGCTAATTTTAGTGCGGGGAGAGTCCCTGTCATCCTCCACCCTTTTTCATATAAGGCAATAAAATTAACATTCTCTACGGACGTCGGCGGGATTGTCTTGGAAGGACGAATTACTTCCGATATCGGGTCAGGCAGTCTGGGAAAATCCGGTTTGGGCCCTACCTCATCAGACTTTTGCCCTGTATGTGACTAGAGTAATTTTTCCTCTATTTACTTTTTCAGATTTTAATCTCAATTATGTTAGCCAGTTCGAATGCGAGGTTCCTTAGGCGTCGGAGTAAGGCTGCCAGCCTCCTTCGAGACCTCTTTTTCTTCAGCATGGATCCAAGTAACTCACTTTGTTTGCAACGTCGATGCGTGTGTGATGTCTAATGACTTTGTCGCCTGTTCACCATTTGCGGACCGGCCAGAAGAGTTTCTTTGCTGGTCAACGCACCCAGGACGCGAAGGTGAACCTTGTTCATGTCGGTGCCGAGGGACGGTTGATCGTGGCCGATATTACAGTGAAAAGCAACTCGTTTCGACTGATTGCAGTTAATGCGTTCAGTGACCGGGAGGAGTGTCTCGTTTTTTCCGCGGTTATCGCTCTTTCTAGTGGATTCAACGCGACTTGTCTTAGTAGGGGACTGGAATGTCATGCTGTATCCCAAGTGGTATAGAGGGCAAGGAGCTGGCTGGAACGTCTTTGATCGCAGCTTGGTTGATCTGATCGACGAGTTCGTTCTCGTCGATAGATACTGGGTCGATCACCCGGGTGGGAATATGTGAACGTGGTCAAATAGTTGGGCTTCTACCCAGGTGGTTAGCTACCTGGATAAAATTTTAGACAGAGAAGCCGACATATATCTTTTACATTGTCCCACGTTCCATTAGTTAGGCTGCTCGGACCACAAATTTTTATATGCCAGGGTAGATTTTTAAAATAGGCATAGAATGTCTGGTTACTGGAAGTTCAACGTGTCCTTACTGGACACGCGGGACTTCCGGTGTCATCTAATAAATGTAGTGCAGCGTTGGTTAACTGGGGTAGTCATTGGGAATAAATTGTGGGAGAGTCTTAAAAATAGGATTATGTCTTTCCCCACCGAATATAGCCAATGGCATAAAACAGATATGGCTAATAATGTGAAGACACTTAAAACTAGTTTCATCCGGGAGGAGGCTGGTGGGGATCCCATAGAGATAGCCTTAGCTAAGGTGGCTCTGGAGCATTCGACTAGCGAGCTTTACATGGATCAGGTAATTAGGCATAGTTTAAGCGAGATATCTTCCGAAGCTGTGAATATGGGCGCAGAACTATGCAAGAAAGAGATTCGTCGAAGCGGCGACCAGTACATTCGACAAGCACAAGACCCGGAGGAGCATACTCTTCGGTCAACTGACGACATGTGCGAGGCGTTTGGGCGGCATTTCGAGATCCTCTTATGAAGGAGCTGATTTCCTCTTGTTTTTGCCGGCTGATGCAGCTAGCTGCGTGGGAGAGATTACGGAGGACTAAGTCTACGCGCGTTTGAAGAAGGTCGGCAGTGGCAAGTTGCCAAGTCTGGATGGTTTGCCCTATGAATTATACTTAAGGTTGTTGCACATATTTCCCATTATGATTAGCGTCTTCAACAACTGGTTCGGGCAGGGGACCGTCCATAACCGGTTTACCAGGTGTGTGATAACGCTATTAAGAAAAGACGAGGATGATGAGACGGTGCTAGAGGGTTAAAAGTCCCTAACTCTGCTAAACACAAAGTTAATGTTTTTGGCCAAGATTGTGACGAATCGTTTGCAATTAGTGTCGAGTCTCTGATGGGATCTGCGCCGACTTGTGGTTTGAAGGGCCGAACAATTCAGAGCAACCTGCATATGATCCGCACGATCACAGCGGGTTTAAATGACGAAGAAACCGAGCTGATCAATTGGATCAGTCCAAGGCATTTGATAGGGTTGAACATCGGTACCTGGCGGCTGTCCTGCATATCGCCGGAATCGCAATCGATTCTGCCGCTTGCTTAGCTTCCTGTATCAATACCACGGCTGTGGTGCAGGCAAACAGGAAACTGTCGGGACAGGGACAGGGCTGCAGTCCAGCCCTACTCTACCTGGTGGTGCTCGAGACAGGGTATCCGCGTACGCCGATGAAGTAACCACTTTTTTTGGTACCGAAGGAGCTGGAACGGTGCGAACAGGTCACAGGGGCCAAGCCTTCCTGTTAGCTGTTAGGTGCCTGGAACGGTGTTTCCTTTCGACTGGACCTTTCGACGGGACAAAGGTCCCTGTCTGCATTCTTGGAATGTGTTTTTGGGCCCGACCCCCAGTTGGAGAAAAATTGGTAAGAAGAACTGGCAAAGATCGGCTCGTCGGTCGAGATTTTGCGTCGAAGTAACTTGTCCTTAAAGTGTTTGGCTGATGTGTGTGGTACATACGTCTTTCCCATTATCCTTTACCGGTTGTCAGTACTTCCACTTAGTAAATGGCGTAGGGAGGCGATCGAACGTTTGCTATTCTCCCTTCTGTGGAGAGGACGTAAACATTACATCGACAAACGTGTCTGTGGCCAAAGTCCGTATCATGGAAGTCTGGGAATGCTGCACTTGATGAGTCACAGGAGTGGTCTTTCTCAGACGTGCGTTGATGGAAGCTCCATTGCTGGCAGGGATAGTGAGGGACATGTTCCGTAGCCTTACTATCACTTCCCCCATCTTAAGGCGGTGCCCTAAGCCTCGAGGTCGATCGAATTTTCTCCTCGAATATCTTTCACAGCCTAGGAGAATATTTTATTGGGGATTAGTGGAGAGCGTCGTGAAGGATTAACCATGCTAAATGCTTGGCCTGCTGGAGGATGAGTATCGCTCCTTCTGGTCTTGGACGCAAGTGATGGACTAACTCAGCGACTCTGCGCACGCATTCTACCATTGTTCGCGGGTTCGCCCTTTATGGAATCGTGTCGGCGAGTTGACTACTCCTATCGCCTCACATGGGCTGGTGCCCATTGATCGTGCATACGCCTGTAACAATGTGTCACCCCGTTCTCCGGGGTGAAACGGATAGTGTATCTGTCGCTGCTAGCAACGGTTCGAATGGTGATATGGACGACGCGACTCGAGGCAGTCTTTCGTGGTGGGCGTGTTTCACATCAAGATTTAATCCGATATTTTGAGGTGATGCTCAAAATAAAGATCAGAATTGTTCGGAAATGGTTGACTTCGACAGGCTTCAGCAAATTTTGGTCTCATTTAATCCTGACTGGATCGGTCTTTGATTTTCCCATTCCGTTAATTATTTTATCCTCCCCATTCTCTTAGCGAGTGTGCTACTTGATTTCGCAGTTTGGCGGAATACAGCAGCCGCACTTTTTTGCGAGTTAGACGGGTCTTACTAACATTTGTTTATTTTAGCTTCAAAAATTATATTGTATTTTAGTTCGTTTTTGGATATTTCATCCCGCTCCCCTAATTACATTATCATTAAATCTTTTAAAATATATTTTGCATCATTGTAAATATTATTTTATATATTAGCATTTTTACCACATGGATTTGTTTCCCTTTTTTTAGGTGCCCCTTGTAAATATGTGGTATTGCGGTGTGTGAAGTTTTGGAAGGTGATGTACGGGTTCTTGTGGTGAATGTGAAAATTGTTAATGAGTTATAGGATAGTTAATGAGTACCACCCTCTACCAATAACCTTTTTGGGTCTTGTGTCACTATTTTTGTATTTTTACAAAAAAATATCTTGGTGAATTAAGCAGTAGCGTCGAGAATTTCATCAATGCTTGAAAATTGTTAATTTTTTTTTTTTATCAATTGCTGGAATTTGTCAGAGAATTGATGAATTTAAAGAGATAACCTAGAATGATTGTAGCTTCCTAATTCTTCAAGAGCTGAGTTCACAAAAATGTTTTTTCTTTTTTTTTTGCCAAAAATCGATAGAAATGCATTATTATGAAAATGTTTTACCGATTTAGGAATATTATAAGTTACTAGTGAAACATTTCTTTACCAGTTTGATATGAAATCTCTCGGGATATGCATCGTAAAAGTAACTATAGAGCCATATGTAAAAAAAAGTATGGTCACACTTATATTGGAGGAATATGTCAGTTATATTAAAATAGAATATTTTCATAATAGCCAAAATGGCGAGGGCGACGATAATTCTCACTTGCTGTGCCGAGAGTTTGAGTCTTTAAGAGAATAATTTTAAGACTGTGCTGTTGGAGGACAATTCACCTGCTCATATGTGCAGCTACATTAAAAGAGAAAGATAATTTGGAATATTTAGGGTTTCAGTGGTTTTCTATGCAACCTATTCGCGCGATGCTGCTAAATATACTTTCCTTTTCCAAATTGTAAAACGAATTTGAAGACGACATTTTCGAAAGATTTTTAGATGAAAAGCAGTTGCGGAACCTATTTTTCCCAAGATTTGTGTCGAAGCGATTAAAGAACATAATGAAAATATGGGTCTATTATGGTAAATCATAGGAGTAAATATGTGGACAAGATTTTCTTAGCTTGAGGTCATTTCTTTCGTGTTCGAACCAAAAACCTTTCAACAGCAACTTGTTTAATTCTTTCTTTTCAACTTTTAATATTTTTACTGCTTTCTTCCTGCTTCTTCTGTATTCTTTGCAATACTTCTTCTCTTTGCCGTTATATTCACTTCGTGTGTTTTTAAACTGTTCCTTTCTCTCATGTATATTTACCTACATCCATCGTAGTGCTATAAGTTTATATGTTTTGTTTTATTTGTAATGTCACTATTATTTGTTTCTTTACAAGATAGTTAATCTTTGGCTATTTCTTTTTTTTTCTCTTTTTTGTTTTTTGCTTAATCGTTTCGTTTAATTTCTAGACAATTTGCATCACTGCTATCTTTCTTCCTGTTTGTTTTATTGATTTCATTTATATCTAACATATTTCTTCACAAGCAACTAATTTATGCAGTCTCTTTCGTTCACTTAATATATTTATTTCACGTTTCTCCGAGGTGTATGTCTTTTCTTTTCTTCCATTTTTAAAACTATTTCACTTTTGCTTTAATCTTTTATTCTTTTCATTTATCCTTATTAAATACTGATATCAACATCTACAATTCATAAAGTAACGTTTTCTCTTAAGATCCTGTATGAATAAAACCAATTCAAATTCATAAGACATTACTGAGAAGCTAGTATGTGTGGATGATTCTATCCAATGCTTCTAGGAATGGAAAATTAAGAGACTATTTTTTCCTTTATATTAACTCATGTACAAAAACTCTCTGGAAAGTTATTTAATCTTCCTAGCTATGGGTTGAATATTAGGATTTGCATCTAAAATTTATTACTATTTTCAAATTATACTTTATGAAATATTCACTCAAATAATATATTCAGAATATGTTTCAGCCATAAATAATCCACAATCTGTTGGTGAGCCGTAAAAATAACAAATGAACCAATCAGCATTTAAGAGATATTTCGTTTCTAAAAAGAAGTTTTCAAAAAGGGCAATTTATTCCGCTATATACATAAAATAATAACACCGTTACAGAGCGGTGTTATATAATTATGTTTTGACTTTCTAATAAATATGGGCAAAATAGGCGTTTATGTAATTAAAAATATTAAAAAAATTAAACATAATGATGTTAAAAATGAGCATGATAATACATAAAGATAACTGTTTTCTTTAGAACAGAAGAAAAATGTTCTACAAATTATTAAATTATTTAGCTTTTCTTTTTTTTATCTATAGGCACGTTCAATTGATGATCGCCCTTACGTTCAGGAGAATAATTCTTAGGCTTTCACTAATATTCAGCCCTTAGTATTAACACATGAATTGATTATCGGTTGACAGATTGATTAACTTTTATGTGTTATGAACTAATTTTATGCTAATTAAAAGTCAGAAATAGTTTTATGTTTTAAGAATTTTATTTGTTTTTTGAAAATAATAAGGATTTACTGTTACAGATCCTACTAACCCATAACTAGGTCATAAACGGTATTTTCTTAGTCTTCTCAATGGTATTTTTTGCATAAATGATATAATGAACCCGACAGGAATTTAAAACCGGCTATCCAATTTCCAAATTCCAGCAGTTAACCATTATATACCCGCAAGGTTACAGCGGATAATATACTCAAGCGGTCACCGAGCTTAATACTGTCCATGCTCGATGTTACTACTGAGATTTTACGTGAACCGGTGATTCAGCCTGACGTGGCCGAAAGCCAGAATGAATAATCGGTTTAGCTTTTGAACAGATTAAGATTTCAGATTCAGGGAGTGAATCTATACCTAAGAATATATTTCTTTGCAGATTTATGCCATTTAAATATACATAATTACCATCTTTTTTGTGGTTCTCATCACAAAATTTCGGCCGTTCAGCTCTTCACCCTTCATCTTGTGGATGTCGACCTGGGTAACTTACAAGGGATGCATAACTGAACCCATTATTTAATCTACAGACGTAGAATTTTCCGATACACTGTATTTTTTCGAACAATAAATATGGTGTATTTAACTTAAAGTACTAAACGTGATATCGTAGGCAGAAGAAGAATAAATAAAGCGCTCAGTTCGGAATTCCCATTACTTTACCCAGATCAACACACACCTGAAGAAAACCAGGGGAATCGTCGATCGTTTTCATAGCAATAATAAAGATAAAGAAAATGATCCACATATATTGTAAATTATAACACCACATCGAAGTCATTCAAACAGATTTTATTTTTATAGATTAAAAATATTCATATTTATTTGTTCTATATTATTTTGCATGGTTTCTCTAATGATTATCACTCTATACAAGTCCATAAACTCACACGACGAAAAGGATTACAGAGGAAAATATAAGTGGCAGTGGTTATGTGGGAATAATAACAGTTAACCGTATTATCGAATACGATCATTCTAGAGATCGAGGAAACTTTCCCTTTGAAGTTCATTGTATAAAATACCGGTTTGAGGAAATAATCTCTTTGGTTGGAACATGCATCTCTCCATACGGAAAGAATGAGGGTGGTTCACTACAATGTGGCAGTAAGGCAGGTCTTTGCCGTGAAGGTTAGAACTCGTGGAACTAAGGAATATAGTTCTGTTGAATACTTTCCAGGGAAGTAGCAATTAAATAACAAGAAGCTTGCAACGTTTCGTCAGTGACAAAAAGGTTGTTGCCTGGACAATAATTCATCACACAAAAAAAGATGTAAGCGCTTTTGGAATATATCGAGACTTAAAAGAGAATACTTGACAAATTATATATCAACTAAAATATAATCCTTAAAAGTCGCAGGGGAATAGATACTAATGAAAATGATTTCGGAAAAACAGGTTCGACAACATTCATTTTCATTGGGTAGAGGACACATTCAAATTAAATTAATCTATGATTTCAAGAAATAAACAATTATATCTAACCCTACGAGTTATTCTGTGATTTTTCTCCACATCTCAGCAAATTCCAATTTTGTCTTTTTTTTACATGAATGAAAAATGCAATTTTCTTAAAAGTTGTTCAAACGAACCTGTTGCAATTGATCTACACTAATAATTCAACATCTATGTAAAACTATAAAAATGAATTAAAATATCGTAAAAGTGTGTATATATGCGGCTAGTGACCACTTCTGAATACATATTCCCACTGAATTATTTGCTCACTTAAATGGATAAAACCTTGGCCAGATTTGGTTCAATGTAGCGTTAAAAGTAACTTATTATTTCATAGGAAACGAGATGAAATAATAGTCAAATATGTTAATATTTTTATATAATGCGTCCTTTGAAGACGTGGGCGAAACAAAGTTGTTCATAGTTGCGTGTCATTTTCATTTGCGCGAAGCAGATTTTAAAATACTTAACATATATTTTAGACCCTGTCTATCATCCATTTGTACAAACTGTTAGATATACAGTAATACTTCGCCAGGTAAGTACCGATATGTGCAACAGGTGTCACCAACGGCGTAAAGGGGACGTAATTCTTCAGAATCTGTCCTTTTCCCAGGAAGGAAATACATGAGCAACAGGTGTCTCTAGACAGTTACCCTGCGACTATGAGCTACAAACAATGAATTAACTTGGGTTCATGGAACGTCAGGACGCTCAACAACTGTAGTCAACTGAAAGATTTCAAGAAGGGATGAACAGAGTGAATGGAAAAAATTCTGGGAATATTCAAAACTAGATAGATTAACAATGGAGACTTCAGCAGCGACAACCACAGGAAAATATACGCAGCAGGCAAAAGTAACGAAAAAAAGTCGGGTTAATACTAAACGAAGAAACGAAGAAATGCATTCCGAGATACAGTCAGCTTTCCGAGAATGTCCACCTGGTCAAACTTTAACATATCTATTATAGTAATTTATGCAGCAACAACGTAAAGCTCTGAAGAAGAAATGGAAACATTCTAGTCAATACTAGACAATACCAAGGCTCATCGCAAAGGCCAAGAAATTAAGCTATCCAAGTGCCAACTGTGGAGGTGACCATCTCCCAGTTATCTGCAAACTAAAGCCAAAAATCTGGAGAATAAAAAAGCCGACTGCAGCACCAAGACTGCAATAAGACACGCACATGAATGACTTCAAACTGCAGAAAAAATACGCTAACAGCGTGAAAAAAATACGAAGTACAAGTTCTAAAAGAAAACTCAAAATGGGGTTCAATAAAGGAAGCGCTAGCAATATCATGAAACAATATTGCCTCAAAAGATAAACAGAGGCAGAAGAAAAAACGAGGGGATGACTGAAGTGATTCTCAAGATGAAGTAAAAGTGACAGAAAATGATGCCACGATATGGAATGAAATAAAGGAAACTACACAAGGAGTAAATACAGACAGGCTAAAGAGGAATGGCTCAACAAATGTGCAGAAATAAAGAGAGTGAGCAGGATTAATAAAGAAGACATGCATAAAAAATAAGAAAACATGCATTAAATATAAGAGAACTGGCTTGAACTGCTCCTCGACAGGATATGTGAAATCCAAGGATGGAACGATCGTATTGGAGAAAGAGAAATGACTCCAGCGACGGAAAGAATATATAAAATGTGTTTTCCACGACAAAAGAGAACAACCAATATTACAAAACATGAGGACGGAGCGGAAATATTAAAGTCCGAAGCGGGATTTGCAATCGCCAAACTACAGAAATAAAGCAGCTGCACCAGACGGCATTGTAACAAATTCGCTAATAGACCTGTAAAAACTCGGCGGAGTGAAAATTACAGAAATAATAAGTTAAATTTATAATAGTGGTGTAATACCAGACGACCTACGCAAGTCGATTTTCATAGCTCTGCCTAAGAATCCAGTTGCAAACGAGTGCGAACTCCACCGAACAATCAGTTTAATGAACCACATCTCAAAACTGATTATCCGAATCCTGATGGACCATAGATTTTATGCCAGGATTTGAAAACTGAGGCCACAATTTGAAAAACAGATGGTACGCAAATTATAGAGTGCTGATAGCAGACACGGAAAGGAGGCTACAAGATCCCTACAGAAAATAGCTAAAGAGAGGGAAAAGAAGGACTACATATTAACGGCAAGAAAACCGAATGCATGGTCATCAGCAAAAAAGCAGCTTAAAATGACATATACAGGTGAGGGACACTAAAATTAAACAGGCACTAAAAGTGAAATACGTGGGAAGTGTTCTAACAGAAGACGGGATGTGCGACACAGAGATCCGAAAGCGAATTTGGATGGCAAAGATCGTATTCCAGAACCTATGTAGAGTACTAAGAGACAGGAAGATTTCGATAGAAACACAGATGAGAGTACTGGATTGCTATGAGATGTCAGTTCTTCAATATAGCAATGAATACTGGACAATATCATCAAAGATGAAGGAAAAAGGTAAAGTGGCTTAAATGCTTTTCTACAGGAGGATGTTGCTGATAGCATGGAACGAGCACTTAAACAAATATGAAGTTTTGAAAAGGATGGAAAAGAAAAAGAAAATACTGTGCTTCAGGGAGACACAGCTAACGTTTCTGGAGCATGCAGTGAGGAAGGCGGGGGCTTGGAGAACCTGATACTAACAGGCCAGATAGAGGGGAGGAGAGATATTAGAAAACAGCATATAACGTACTTGATTGGCCTGAATTGGTAGAACGGAGGTTGCGTGGTTTAACAATAGAACACGTGCCAAGAGCCACCAGGGATAGGGAGACGAGGAAGACTATAATCGCCTACGTCCTGAAAAGACAAGGCACATAGAAGAAAAAATATTGTATGATAATATGCTTTATCTCACAGACAATTCCTAACTGACGCAAATACTCTATCAAGTCGACAAAATAAAGAATAAACAACGCGCATGCGAGAAAGTAAATAAAATAAAATAGCAACGGTTTACCCATCGCAAATTGTATGTCAAAACTGAATTTGCGTTTGTACATTAATTATTATTTGGTTCAATATGTATGTATATTTTGTATTTACAGGATTTTCTTGGGGTGAATTTGTATGTCGTGTGCACTTTCGAAATAAAATCATCGTCTGGGATTTGTTGTTTTTTTAGTTTTATCTTGCATACTACGTAGTTAATTTTACAATTAAAAATGTTAGTAAGAAGGAAATATTATAGATCTTTGTTGATGTTAGATATAGTTAGTTTTTTAATTTTTATTAACTACTTACTCAGTTTTCTATATTTTAAAAACTATTCAAAATTTGAAAGCAAAGGTAAAATGTAGTCAGTTGCTAAGAATAATAGTAAGGTGTTTAACACATTCATTGTTGTATTTTTATAGCATTCTTGTAATGGTTATCATGTCTTGTTTTAGGAAAAATAAAAAATCGTCAATTAATTAAGATAAGTAACTATGAATTCACTGACGACTATTTCTCATGGACACCACTTTTAGTTTGCAGTACAGACAAAGAATTGATTGCTGATTTGTTTTTTTACAGATTATCAAACCATTGCATGTTATTAAAATCAGAAAATATTCTAAAGTTGTATTTTAAGGTGAGGGAGATAATAATTATTTATTATGACAACTTTTACTAATTGACCCTTAGCTAGAGGAGAGAAAGTAGATTCGAAGAATATTTCCGAGTATGTTATTATAATGAACTCAACCTGAAGTGAAACAAATCGGAGTCAAATCAGAGCCATCAACTTGTACACAATCTGCACATGAAGCTTAAAGAACCTAAGTAGTCAGCTATGTAGGCTAGATTGTTGTAAGTCATAGTCAAAGGAATCAAAATCATTAATGCGATATGATACAAAAATACGTAGCAAAATTATATATTTTTACTACTTGGGAAATATAGCAGCGGGTTAGTTTATAGCCATAATAATGACAATTATTGCTCATGCACTGAAAGCTTGTTTCCCTATTCATTTTTTGCAATGTTGATATGAAGGTTATTATTTGCTTTTCTTTGCCCCGCTTGTGTTAAACACTTTTTTTAGATATAAATTTTCCAAGTTTACTTTCCTTATCATAAGACCATTTTAACTGTTTCTGTCTGATGTTGAGTATCAATATTATTTTTTCACTAAAACTTTGTTTTCAGTACCCTTCTATAGAACGAAATCTTATTTGTTTAAAGTCTCTTCTTCACGTGTGAGGATATTGTTTAAAGTTCACTGATATATATGGATTTTAACAATAAAAATATCAGGTTTTGTTTGCATTTACTTTCTGTTTCAACAAAATGCAATGAATACTATATTTCTGAAATATTTCGTTTTTAATGCTTTGTAGAAGTATGATACAACAAATAAGCCATAGCATTTAATAAAATTATTTTAACCTACTGAAAATACATAATATTTTAATAGAGATAAAGGCTTAAATCATTAGCCTGGGTTATTTTGTAAATGTTTTTTTATTTTTTTAACACAAAATCAAATGCTACGTCTCAGTGTTTTATCATGAGAATAAAAAGTTTTGTGTTAAAACGGGATTAGTAATGGTCTGATTTTATGATTTGCCATTTAAAAGTAGTTCCTGCTCGATTAAATTGACAAAAATACATCTGAATAAACCCGTTCAAAATGGCACGATCAATCAAATATGTAAAATCAATAATCTAACATTCATGCAATCAAAGTCATGAAAAATAAAAGTAAAAATACCTTATTCTAATTGTTCAGGAACTTTTTTCTGTTTGGATAAAATAATTAAAATATTGCATTCTGAAATCATTCTTGATGTTTAGAGATCTTTGAATAGCTCCAGGGTAAATATACGTTATTTTATATGAATGTTGCATATTTTCCATAGACACAAATTCTTCATATTTAGATATGTAAACATTTTCTTAATTTTTGGTCTTTCTCTATTTAGAAAAGCTAGCTGTCTGTACGTATCCTTTACATCTCGCAAGTACATGGTCTTCTCCTTTCTCATTTTCTCTTTCTCATATTTAATCTTCTGTCTATTTCAGATACCCTTTTATCCATCACTTAGCTCAAGCTGTTAAGTAAACGTTTGTTTTTATGTTTTCAGGATGTTATGTAATTGATAAATTATTTAATCTTCTTTCCCTATTTTTGTCACCAGTATTTATTTTCTGTCTGTTACTGACAGTTGCATTCTTTTTGGACATCTCTCTTTCTTAAAATATAATTTACACTATATTCAAGTATTAATCAGTAAAATCATATCTTGGCTATCTAAATTTAGTGACTACATTACTCAGCTTACAATTCCTTGGAACCAAATATTATTTGAGATTTTAAAATAGGCATCTTACTTTCAGACAATTTTCAACACATATTAATCTCGTGTAAGTTTCGAAAACAAGACTAATGAAAAGAAAAAGTTCTCAGATTGTCAATTTCATACAAGATTCACATGTGATTCGGTCATTATTAAATGGGAAATTGGAAAAACTTAATCACTTCGAAATTTATTTTGTGTCAATCTGTTGTAAAATATATTGAGTAATTTTATTTTCAAAATAATAGGAAAATATGTCAAATCAAAATAAATATCTAAAAATTATTAACACGAAACTCTTAAAGTTAATAGAATATTCTATTCTTAATATATTATATTCTTTAAATTTATGTTTTTAATATAAAATTATATTTTAAAACTTTGTTATATCTTTAACCGAAAAATTTTAAGTTTCAAAAATAAATAAAAACGGATGACAAAAAGGAAACTAATTTTTTATGAATGGACAAAAATCTTTTTTAAGTGTGGATAAAAACAGAGAAGAAATGTGGGAAGGTGTGGTAATATTATCACGTATCGGAAAGATAATATATATAGTAAAATTTTAAAAAAAAGGAACGTAACAGGCATTATAACCATTAAGGTTTACTGAAGAAAGGTTCGAAATTTAAAAATCTAGAGGTTGATCTGGATCAAAAAATATCCAAATTTAATAACGTAGGCACTGTGGCTAGAAAGAGAAGGTGCTGATAAAAATAAATAAAACATACTTATTAATATAAAAAATCTCAAAAATGGGCATACTCTAGAGTAAGTAACACAGCCCTGGTGGCACAAATGAACCAGTCTAGATTCTTAATATTGATTTGTAATTATTCCGAGAACCGTTGGAGTCAGTCTTTAGAGTATTTTTTACGGACGTCACGGCGACTGCCTTAGTAAGATTTTATTTTATAACCATGGTAACAAGTCATAACAATTCACGTATGGTTTGCAATTAAGAGAGTATGCAATCATGCTTTACTTGTCCCTAGGAAGTAAATATAGTCAAGCACCTTCCACACTAGATGAAAAACAGCCTGTAGATAGTGCAGACTGCCTACCACGTTTTGCTATATGGATATTTGCACTAAAGGTACTCACATCCGTTCTTTGACAGGCCGTTCTTTTAATCCTACTAAATGTCATGTCACCCTTCACGTAAATACTATCTGATGGAATAGCTTATTTAGTCGACGAACCAAACATGCGGGTGGTCATATATGCTTAGGTTTTGCAGCGGCTTAAAATTACGATAAAACAATTCTTCTAGCACAACGCCGTAATATAATTATACTATCTCATTTACCCGGCCGTCCGTCATCTACAATTTGTTGCATCAGGATCATCATTCTTTCTCTGCTGTGGTTACGGAGATGGCTGCGAAAACCAAGCCTATTCCTGAACAGCCATACAGTGGGGTGTGTATGGTGGATGCAGCTGGGCGAGTTGTCGTTTCCAATAATCACCCTCTAAGATCCCCTTCATGTTGATGGTTGTACTCGAAAAACACGTTCCCTTTTCAGCATCACAATATTCCTACATAAGGAAAACCGTTTTGCTGCAACAGTTTACCAGGTATGAGGTTGGCTTCTGTCAGGGATGAGTTTATACGTTAGTTTGTACTTCCATTGAGTACGCGGAGATGATGTGAACTCTATCCACATTGAGTTGCAGAAAAAATATTGTTTATTTCCTATTGGGTGAGTAAATATTTTGACTTTTTACTTGTTCTGAGCCGAGTATATAGTAAATAATGAATTAATTCTAATATAATGTAATATATCCTCTCTTAGTGTAAGAAAGTCTGAACAATTAAAAAATAACTGATATTAAAAATATGTGAATATACACGTGCAAATATGTCAATGTAAACACATACACCATTATAGTTTCTATTACATCATGTCTTTTTTGTATAAATAGACCCAAATGGACTATATACATTTGACATAAATAGTAAAGAGCTAGCGTAACTCTAGAAAGATTTAAAATATTTTGAAATGGAAATTATGCAGTATTCTAATCTATCCGGTGTTCACTTGTACAGCAGTAGCAAAGAATAACTGGATACAATCATCAGCGGCACGTTGCAATAGTAAGATATCAAAATTGTAATTGATTTTGTAAAAGACCAATCGGAACATAACCTCAAATTACCAAATGTATACAGTTACAACTGAAATAATCAGTCAACGGTGTATTCAGCAAAGTCAGCATTCTGTATTGCTTTTTATTTACCGATCTACAAAACTATCATTAATGAGTACACGAAATCGGAGGCTGCGTCATGTGTTACTGCTATTGTAACGTAAGGACTGTGTTGTTTCAGTTGATAAAACGAGGCACGCTTCCTGTACATTCCAGAATAGTCACATTCAACTGTGAAGAAGAACCAATATTGTTCTATCCTGTTATCACAATGTTGTGCAATCTGGTGGTAATTATAATTTGATAGGACTGCTAGTAAAAATGTTATATACTTCGACAGGTGGGAAGAAGGCAGATATGTTTGCCGTGTATTTAGACTTATATATATATGAATACTCTCACCGTCATTGCTCATTTTATCCCCATCTTTCAATCTTCCATCATACGCTTATAACATGACACTGATTTCCTTCTAAACGTATTGGAATGTTATGTCATGAACTTCAGAAAATGTTATGTCATGAACTTCAGAAAAAGTTAGATACAAAACAGGGGTATATCCTATGTCGTTTAACAGATCTAAATGTAAGTAGTATGAAATAAAAGTCTGAAATTATAATTTTTTTTATCATATCCATGTTTTGATTTAAAACCTAAATATCCCCAGTCAGAACAAAATGCATGTGAATTAGCTTTAATATTCCAATACATTTTGAGGGGATTGTATACTTGCCAATTCAGTGCTGAATGACTTTAACACTTCACAGATTATTCCCATCTAACTATCAAGAAGGCATCTTGAAATTTCTTGCAACTATACCTAATGAAACTTATTTCTGGATAACCCTGCCTAAAGACATTATCTTTAAGCAAAGAACTTGGCTATATATCCAGCGATATGGAATTTAATTTTCTTTTAGAAATAAACATTTTTTTAATGAATTGTAAAAATTATATCTAGTTACGTGCTTTCGAGTAAGCACTTTACCGATAATTGAGAAAAATATTTTTTCACAATGTAATGACATTGTACGAACCTCAATCTATTTCAGATTATCTTACCATATTAGCTGTAAATTTCAATTACAATATCTGTAACAGCTATGAAATTTGTCAAAATTCCCGCTTTGCATGATGGAATAACGTTAATAAGTGTCTTCTCGGGCATCATTGTTAAATTTAAGTGTTTACATTGCCATGCCATTGCTAATGAAAAATGAGCCAAATGGCATAGCAGTTAAAAGCCTAAAGACGAAAAAACAATGTTCCGTAAAAAAGAGTGTTACATGAATCCATATCTTTATTAGTTTGTTGAAAATTTGATGTTTTCATTAGTGTATATGCTTATTTACTTGAAAATTTTTACTTTAACTGAAAATGGCAGACGTATTTATTTTAATTTTACTATTGGATTGATAAAATTCGTAACGTCTCAATAATTTATGTTGAGTGATTTGGTCGAAGAAACGATTGAGAAATAGAAACTTGTAAGGAAAAAAACACAGCAACGAATATAAATATAAGGAATGTTAGTTTTTTATTCATGTCGAGAAACAATATCTGCCTTTATCTTTTCCCTCTCTCTCTCTCTCTCACCGTCTCTCTCTCTCTCTCTCTCTCTCTCTCTCTATATATATATATATATATATATATATATATATAGAGAGAGAGAGGGGGGGGGGAGTTCAAGGCAAATATATATAGGAAAAACTACTGAAAAGTTGTAAGTTTAAAAATGTATTTTGACAGTATTTATTTATTTCTATAATTATTATATATATATATATATATATATATATATATATAATAGAAATAAATCAATACTGTCAAAAATACATTTTTAAACTTACAACTTTTCAGTAGTTTTTCCTAGTCGCCCACTGACGCCATTTCGGTCATGTTTCAGTCCTGGGTTAAAAAGCAATCGGAGTCTAACTGTACTGATGAGCTGTGATGCAGCGAAACGGGTCTGTATGCGGATGACAATATATACATATATATAATTTAGGGCTTAATTAAGTTAGTTTACGTTGATTCTTGGATTCATGCACACAAACGAGAGACAGTGTGAATTAAAACATTTTTATACATAAGTTTTGGTTTATCTAACTAACTGATTTAATATTTAATCTTTTCCTTCGAGTTTACTTTTTGTATTGTTATTAGATATTCCATATTGTGGTAATATATCTGCCATGAATAATAAAACGTAAGAACATTGATGGAAATTTACTTATGATGATCTTGTGATTGAAGCATTTTCTAAACATTTTCGTCTTAGCGTATTGATTTCACTTTTAATTTGAGTAGTATAATTTATATCAAAATAAGAGTAACTAATTCATTAATTTTGCTAAATATCTCTTTTGTTTTCACATATTATTTTATTTAAATTTTTTGAGTTTTCTACCGTGTATTCTTTGTATCAATCATTAGAGGATATTCCACTTTTGTTTTAGTTTTGTATTTACTGATTACGTATTTTATTATTTTACATGTGGTTGTGATGAATTTTATTTTGATTGAGTTTTCATAAAGTTTTTCTAGTTGTTGTTTTAACGCTAAAGGGAAAAAAACACTAATTCTTGGATTTGTTGTGTTTCTCAAGAGGAGCCATATTCTATTTGTAATTGTTTTATGAGTTTTTTGCATTGTATAAGAAATAGGTATTGTATTGGAATATCATGAACGTATTTTAATGTATTTCTTCTATTAATATCACTAATGAAAGCTGCAAATTATGAGTCCTCTTATGTCTAATCCGACAATTATTCGGTTTTTTTTTGTTGTTATGATCGGATTAGAAATGTATTAATGTAGCATGATATCTAGAAATTATACACCTTGTTAAAAATAGCTTTTTATCAAATCAATTAATATTCCCATCATAACAAAATAAAATCCGTAATAATAATTACGATAAGTTAGCTATGAACATTTACGTTCCATTTTTTTTTCATAGATTACTTAATATTAGAGGAGTTAACATAATTCAATTCGAGATTTTCATATGGACGCCATGCTTGGCGCCAAACACGTTCATGTCGTTGAATACGTGAAGCCTGTGTCATGGCGAAGGCATTCTTACTCTGAATCTTGTAGACTGACACTATAGAGTTTCTAGCAAATAACTGTATCAAATAACAGAAACCACATAACTTAATATATTGCAAAGGCAGCAACGGCTGAAATAGATATCACATGCACTTCTCAAAGAAAATAATGGAATAATGAAAATGCTGACGTTATACACTACTTCAAATAAATAGTTTAGAAAAGAAGCTTTCATCTGTACACAAAAGAGAGATAACAGCTACTGGACTTCACAATTCTATTATCCTGTAAATTGTTTCGCGAGAAAAATTTTAAAATTTCAGAGAGCAATACCAACTGCTTGGTCGGAAAATAACGAGGGTTTCTTTATATAGAAACGCCTAATATTGCGTTACTATTAACATGAAATGAAACCAATTCCAGAGAATTCTACTGTTAATGAAGTAAAGACTTTAAGTATTCAGATATCGGAACAATGTTTTGACTAAATTAAAAAAATGTTTTTCCTTCGTAGATTCCTCTCGAGCTGCGCGACTATTTTCTATCAATGTTGAACATAAACAGTTGTATGAGAAAATGCTTAGCAAAATTCACGAATCTTAGCAAAGCAGTTAAATACAAGTCACGCTTCACTCATAAAACAACATAATAGATTTTACAACACTCTAAATTAAGTAGATATTATCAATATTTAATTGCTTCTAAGCTTAATCAAGATTTCGTCCGCCATTTGTCATGGAAGAGTATCTATGCTACCAAACATTTCTTACGCAGAATCATCACCATTGATGAAATGTGGGTTCACCATTGAACAAAAGGGGCGATGGCTAGCGCCCAATAATAAAAAAATATTTAATATCTAAACAGGTACAACAACTGACAAATGTCTTGTTCAGTGTTTCATAAGATCTGAATAATGATAACGATCATGAATGTATAATGTAAAACGAAAGAAGTGTGTTAATCGGAGGAAATCAACACAAGTTTACAAAGAAAGTGACCATCTGTTCGTAATTGTAAAGATGTGTTGCTCTTACATGACAATACAAGAGAACCTAGAAAAATTAATTTCACTAAATAGGAAAATACTGCTTTACACTATTTAAAACCGTAATCATGACCATATATATTTTCCGATCTATTGCAATAATTTTAAAAATTTATTGTGAAGAGGTTCAAATTGATATTGACTGTTGCAACCTCAGGAAATATTTTGCGTTAAATATCGTTAATTTGTTATATATAAATTAAGACAATCGCAATTTTTTATTTACGTCTTCGAATGTGACAAGGCTTCGTTTCCAAATCAGAATTCCCTAACAAAATTATCTATTTCAAATATTGGTAACTTAAACCTCAGAAAAATATGTTATAAGTATATAAACGCTTTATTCCAGTTATAAAAGTTAGCACTTGCAGAACATATTATCGGGTCTGCACGATAATAAATGCTATTGTGTAGCAGTTTACCCAACTAAACTAAACTGATACGCGACGAGGTTATTCAAAGATATCTTGATAAACCTTAATAATAATTATTCCTAGAATTGAGTTCCGGCACTTATTGTTATTTAAAGGTGATAAAATTATTTACTATCATTCTATATTTTTAAGTTTGTTCTTAGTAACATCTAACTCATAGCAAAGATTAGCATTTTTTTCATACTGACCGTTTCACTGATATCTTTTCAGCTTCATTGCATCTTACAGGAATGTGATATTGTATATAATTTAAATATATTTGTAAATAATCATACCAGCATACTAAAACTAGCAGACATTCAAAATGCACACTCATTACACATTGTCCTTGAAAAATTCAAATCTTTGATTTTTATTTTTTATTTTTTATTTTTTGAAGATTCAGTTTTGCTCGAGTTAGTTTTGCACCTCCGACACGCCCTGGATAAATGTATATCTGTATAACATGGTTAGTTGTAACACAACCGGTAGTTGCTGATTATACCATAGAGCATGAAAGACAGACACGCCATTTTATATGTAAAGATAAAGTAAGTTTTTTAGTCAAAACCGCTGGTTACACTCTCTGAGCTAATTTTAAAAATATTTTACATTTTTTAAGTATTTTGTATTATATTCTTAAATTTCATTTTCTTCTCTATTATGTCATTTGTATTATATTGTTAGATTTCAGTATTATATTTATTATATAATTTTAATTATATTTATTATGCCAATAATATGGCTTTTAGCATATATAAATGTTATCTCGCATTCAAATGCCATTGATAAAAAGCATAAATCCTTTTTTATTCACTTGCTAACTATTTCGTAAGTAACAATGTAGACAGTTCTCTCAAAATTTAATGGACATAAAAAAGACTAACAAGAAAATATTGCATTTTGAACCACGGCGAAATCAACAATAAATCATTGCCCTATCTTAACATTTGCCAAAAAAAAAAGAGGAAAAGTAGTGTGTGTAGTATCATGATAGCCTACGTCACGGATGGACTTAGCATTAAATATTTATTCATGGAATCGTTATTTTCTATTCTTATATTAATGTAAAGTTTACCCGAGAATTTTCTTTTTTTCGTCTTATTTTGTAATTTGGTTATCGTTTATTCCGTTTCCTTTTCATTCTTTCTTTTATGATTTTCATTGGATATTATTTCATTCATCCAAATTTTAATATTTCTTTTCATTCTTTTTATTTTTCATCGTTTTAATTTTTATCCTATATCGATATCGTTTTAATATTTGTTTTCATAATACTCCAAAATTCAGTTGTTCTTGTCCTTAAGAGCACATGGTCCAGTGGATATAGACGCTGGTTATTTCCAGTGACTCAACCGAAAGTTTTTTAAGCAGTGGTGAACAAGTAACTTACAGGGTTAGAATGAGATTACTAATGACTACGAAAAGAGGCGATACTAAGCATGGAATGAAGTCCATATACACCAGTGATTGTAATAAACGATTCGGTTCAAAATTCTTAGCATCTGAGGAACGCTGGAGCGTAAGCTGTAGCGTACAACGGCCGAAACGTCGTACAAATGTCAACAAAGTTGTAGACAATAATTCGAATAATGCTAATACTGATCCATTTCTTCTGTATTTCTATCATTATTTCATTTGCCATTTCATTATTCTGTTAGAACTTTTCTTCACATTTTTTCATTTCGTTTTATTTTTCGTTCTTTCTTTCCTTCCGTTTGTAATTATTTATTTCTTTTCCTCTTTCTGTAATTCTTTTTACTGCTTCAATGTTTTTCTTTTATTTTTAATTTTGCAATTCTTTCTTTTTTTTCCTTCTGTATTTCTTTCTTTCCCTTATTTCTTCCTTTCTTCTTTCTTTCATCCCTTCTGTATTTTTTGCTTTTTTCTTCTGCAATTCTTCTTTCATTCTTTCATTCTTTCATTCTTTCTTTCTTTCTTTCTTTCTTTCCTTCCTTTCCTTCAGTGATTCTATCGTTCTTTTATTTCTGCAATTCTTTTTTTATTCTGCATTTGTTTATTTCTTTCTTCCCGCAATTATTTTGTATTTCGCTTTTATACATTTTGCATAGTAAATACATTTTTTTTTTCATATTTGATGTCAATAATTTTCTATCCCTCGCACATTTGAAATGTCTTTATTTTATCGTCGTTTCCCTATTTCCTGGTAGATTTGATTTCCTTTATTCATTTTTTCCTCTGATGACTTCAATTTTTCCTTTTATCTTTCTTATAGCATTACCATTATAGCTCAAAATGTATAAATTTCACTTCTTTCTTTTCTTTTACTGTATCAATTTGCAAACGATTGCAAATGAAACGCAACCCACGCATTTATTCTTCATTTCTGAAATACTTCAGTAAGAAAGAGAGCAGACCAACGTCACTCCCGTCACTTATAGACATTTCATAAACCCATGTTTATATGCTAAAGATATGCGTTTGCGGCTTGTTTCGATAAATTATATAACAACCAGGCGACTTTTAAAAAATGACAAAGGGAAAAATAATATAAATAAAATATTCACTTTCCATTGAATCCAAATAGAATATTTTGTAAAATCAGCAAAAATAATAACAAGGACTTTACTCAAAGAATAGTTTGTAAAAAAGGAGCAATAAATATGGTAAACTAAGAAAAGATAAAATGCGACAATAAAACAAGAGATGCTCGGGAATTTAAAAAAAAAGAAAAACAAACCAAAACCATGAAATACAACAGACAAAATAAAGACGCAAATGTTTAATAAAACAAAATGCAATACTTTGGTTAACCCGTTTCAGTTTTCAACTAACTGCTTCCAGCCAATATTTTAAATGTCTTATCTCTTTAAAATCAATGCATGACTATTAAATTTCCATTGCAACTCTTTGATTCTTGAATAAATGGGGAAGAAAACGTAATCTTCATATCAGAGTAAGTAGAACGAAGAAAGCTACAAAAATTACAAATTCTACAAAAATAAAATAACAATAGAAAGAGAGAGAGAAGAGGGGATTCAAACTGAAATGGAATGAAATGAAACAAAAAGAAAGGGCGTGCGCAGTTGCGCTGTTAGGTGAAACAGGAAGAGGCTATTAGAGCTGACAATCCAATTTAGCTTTGCTGTCTTTTGGGGAGAAAATATCCAAGGATAGAGATATTGCCAATATTTGATGGAGAGATCTGCGATTCTTTAAAATATGTATTAGAAAATAAAATCTGTACAGCGAGATTCAAAAGTAGATTCAACCGGCAAAGAATTACATGTTTTCTAACCTCATAATCTTCCAAGCTTGAAGATTTATTTAATGGTCAAGAGATTCATTGAGAACTGGATCATTATAGAATGGAAATGTGGGCACACGCCGAATCTAAAAGGTTTCCTCCGGTAAAAGGCTGACGCAGGTTCGAACGTAGAACCCATATTTTGTTTAACTAGTTTTACTATGTATTTAGGCTGACAGCCGAAAATAAATAAATAAATAAATATACTGTTTAATGAATAAACAGATCCTTCTACAGAAGTATGCGCATCCAATAAATTTTTGTTTAAAGTGATATTTTTTTTTAATCATATCACTGATGCGCAGGGAGCTACGTAAGAGTGAAAAGATTAGAAAAGAGAGAAACCGGAAACCACAACCTGAACAGGAAACAAAGGATAAGCCTATTCATATGTTCAATAGACGTGGGTGGAGTGTGAACCGGGCGATAGTTTAGACTATCTACTCCAAATGAAAAAAAAAATAATAAAAAAAAGAGTGAAAAGTTTGGAGAAGAGAAAAACCGGAAACCACAACCTGAACAGGAAACAAGTGATAAGCCTCTTCACCTGTTCAATAGACGTGGGTGGAGTGTGAACCTGGCGATATATATATATACACTCCCGAAACAAATGTTATATATTTTTACAAATCCATTGGTAATACTCTATTCGCAGCTCCAGACGCTTTTCTAACCAAATTCATAAGACAGTGAAATATTGAATTTATCTACACGAAGTCACGTTTGATAGAAAAAATAGAAGAGAAGAATCAACATTAGAAACATAAAAGAGAGGGAAGAAAAATGGAGTAGCATCATAAGCGGGTGGGGGGTTCGCTTAAGTTATTTGATTCCAGCTAATATTCTTAGTTATTCACTCACCTCTAAAAAGTCGTATTCTTGTATTATACTATTTAATGGTTCATTTGGTCCTTAATTTTTTTTATATTATTAATAGTTTTTATAGTTTGTTATATCAAAAACCTTTTAATCCTTTAATTCTTAATTATTATTAATTGTAGGTCTCTATATTTTAATTTCTTTAGTACGACTTTCTGACAACAACCAATTGCCAAGCGTAAATTCATCCCTTAAGCTTTAAGTTCCAAACTCCAATATCATACATCCAAAACGGTCAACGAACAACTCGGGTCAAATTTCAACTCTTTCACCAAGGAAGGTTTTTGGATATCTAGGTCAGAGCCGTTGCCCATAGCAGGAATCACATAACTTAAGTTAAGCTCCCACCCTCTTATGCTGCTACTCTATCTTTCTTTCTTCTCTTTTCTCTTTCTAATGTTTATTCTTCTCTTCTCCTTTTTTCTATCCCACGTCACTTCGTTTAGACAAATTCAAGACTTTCACTGTTGTATGAATTAAGTTTGAAAAGCGGCTGGAGCCGGGAAATGCAGTGTTACCAGTGGGTTTGTAAAAATATCTAACTTTTGTTAATACTCTGTTAAATTTAGCAAAAAAAAATTAACATTGAGGTCTCTTTAGAGTCTGTCTCTATAGGAGTTTACCTTACGAAATTTCAAGTATTCTACTATATCCTTCATTAATTTAATTGAAACAAAACGAATAATGTCTTTTTCTGATCTTTCACACTTTCCCTGATCAGGTATACGTCGTCTCTTCGTGCTGTTTTTGTTTTCTGACTGTATTTTTTCCTTAAGTTTTTGACTGTTGGATCCAGTTTGTTACTTCGACTTGCTAAAATGACGATAGTTGAAAAGCTGACACCAAAACATCGAACTCTATTTAAGTTTTGCCAGTGTGTGCGTGCAGCGTTACAATTTCAGTACGCTTCCTTGGAGAACATCCATTAGAGACGTAGGACAACTACTCGATATACTATATAATAATGACTGAACGTGATGAAAATCTTATACAATCACTGATGACGTAATCATTTTCAAGGTCAAATAAACTTCATCATATACCACAAAAATATATTATTCCGCACCATTGCAAATTGCATAACTTGACGTAGAAAAACAGAATCATTTACACCATGTCCTTCAGTAAGTTTAAAACTGACCGTATAGTGAAAGAAAGAAAATAAAGCAGTTGTTTTAATTAATTTGCGCAAGGTTCTCTCTCTCTCTCTCTATATATATATATATATATATATATATATATATCATTTACTTCTATATATATATATTAAATTTTTCTGTTATTCGTAATTCTTCTATTTGATGGTAGGACGAAAGTGTAAAAGTGTTCCTGAATTTATATATGACACAAGCGCATTCTCACACATTTTTAGTCATTTTGAAGTTGTTGGTCTAGAAGTTTCTGTGTGTGTGGGTCTCTCTATTTTACTCCATCTTACTGTCTACCCGTATCTCTCTCTCTCTCTCTCTATCCATCTATCTATCTATCTTTCTCTCTTTCTCTCTCATTCTTTCTATGCATAAGTTGATTACCGAATAGTCTTCGATTTAGACGTTTTCGCCTATTATTTATCTTGGTCTAAGAAATATTTTACGTAATATAATGCATCATTATTTAGCCGAATAGCAGTAAAACTCTTTACGAACAAGAGAATATAACGAACCTCACTGGGATTGGAACTCTGATTTTAGATTTCCAATTCCGAAACCTTATACATTACAATACCCACACACCAAACTTACATCATACTGGCATCCCCAAGCGTTCACCTAGCTCGGTATTGACCAGGCTCGACACTGATTATCTTTGCCGATAGTGAGAGAACCACTGTTTCGACGCCACTGTTTCGACGCTGTCGTGGCGGACAGACATAATCTCGATGCTGACCTTGAACGCGATCTTCACTCTGTGGTGAACTGGGGCAAGAAGTGGCTTGTCATTCTTCAATTCGTCTAAAACCAAGCGGTTGTCTGTCAATAATTACAGGCAACCTCTCCTCTCATAAGCATGGACCAATCGATTCTCCCTGAGAGCAATACACTACGCCTCCTCAGCCTTACCCTGTCCTCAGACCTCAAATGGAACCACTATATTGAATCCATAGCAAAATCTACTGCTAAGAAGGTTGGTTCACTATGTCGATCCAGGATGTTTTTTCCGCCTGAATCCATCCTGCATATATACAAGTCAACCATCCGTCCATGCATGGAGTACTGCTGCCATTTATGGTCAGGTGCCCTTGCCGTTCTCCTCAGTGTTCTTGACAGGCTCCAAAGGAGAGTCTGTAATGTGATAGGTACTGATCTAGCGGCTCGACTGCAGCCACTTCCCCACCGTCGAAATGTGGCCTCCCTTTGTCTGTTCTATAAATACTTTCATGGCTTCTGCTCGGACGAACTTAATTCACTGGTGCCTCCTCAACAGGTGTTTACTCGTGTAACCAGACTGGCAACTGGGTCCCACCCATTCACAGTCAGGTTAGCCAAACGCAGACGACAATTCTACTCCTGCAGCTTCTTCTCTCGCACTTCCCGCCTGTGGAACTCGCTCCCATATTCTTGCTTTCCTGACGGCTAAAACCTCCAGAAATTCAAATGCAAATTCTATAGTCATCTACTAACCACTGGACTCTAGCTCTCTCCCCACCACTGTTTCGACGCTGTCGTGGCGGACAGACATAATCTCGATGCTGACCTTGAACGCGATCTACACTCTGTGGTGAACTGGGGGAAGAAGTGGCTTGTCATTCTTCAATTCGTCTAAAACCAAGCGGTTGTCTGTCAACAATTACAGGCAACCTCTTCTCTCATAAGCACGGACCAAGCGATTCTCCCTGAGAGCAATACACTACGCCTCCTCGGCCTTACCCTGTCCTCAGACCTCAAATGGAACCACTATATTGAATCCATAGCAAAATCTACTGCTAAGAAGGTTGGGTCACTATGTCGATCCAGAATGTTTTTCCGCCTGAATCCATCCTGCATATATACAAGTCAACCATCCGTCCATGCATGGAGTACTGCTGCCATTTATGGTCAGGTGCCCTTGCCGTTCTCCTCAGTGTTCTTGACAGGCTCCAAAGGAGAGTATGTAATGTGATAGGTACTGATCTAGCGGCTCGACTGCAGCCACTTCCCCACCGTCAAAATGTGGCCTCCCTTTGTCTGTTCTATAAATACTTTCATGGCTTCTGCTCGGACGAACTTAAGTCACTGGTGCCTCCTCAACAGGTGTTTACTCGTGTAACCAGACTGGCAACTGGGTCCCACCCATTCACAATCAGGTTAGCCAAATGCAGACGACAAATCTACTCCTGCAGCTTCTTCTCTCGCACTTCCCGCCTGTGGAACTCGCTCCCATATTCTTGCTTTCCTGACGGCTACAACCTCCAGAAATTCAAATGCAAATTCTATAGTCATCTACTAACTACTGGACTCTAGCTCTCTCCCCACCTCCGTATAACCTTCTCTCTCTCTCCACCTCTGTATCTGTTATCGTACCTGGATTCTCAGCTTTCTATTGCTCCTTTCTAACTAGTTTGTACTCCTCACTCTTTTCTAATTAATCTTTTTAGAGTTATGTAGCCCCCCGCTCGTCAGTGGCATTTCTGCCTTGCTCGGGGTGAAATGATTAAAAAATATATGAACGTAAGCAATGGTCTTTCATAAATATTACAATCAATATATAAGCTATTAAAATTGTGAAATTTATACATACATCTCTTCTTTCTCCATATATTGATTGAATAGAAGGACAGATTTCATGATTTCCATTAGCAACCAGCCTACGGTAAAATGAAATGCTTGAAAGTCTTCTGCCTAGTCAATCATGGACCCAAAGAAACATGATCAGCCAAACGTGTATCACTTATGTAACTTTACTGACTGATTGTTAGCTTATTCCTATATAATAATTCTCTATCTCAATCAGATCACGTTATCACGAATTAGCTTCAGGATTATTCTAGTGTTTTCAGAATAATTTGAAAAATATGTTCACCGGAGGTCAAAGCAAGGGAATATTATGAGACAAAATTGAGTGATCTATTCACATGAGATTCTGATAATATGTTAAAAAATATGGATAGCGACCGAAACAGGAGAGATGCTACGTGGAATTGCTATAATTTCCCGGACGAAATTGATACTATCACGATACTAAGCAATTATATATTGACTCTCGCAGAATATTTTCATAATACTGAACTGTATATAATACATTTATTCTCTATCGTTATTTCATCATCGAATGGGTACATATAATCTGATTTTACGGAATTTCATTGACGAATTTTCAGATGTGAATATTCCCTTCCCTCTCACTATCATAGTGACCTTTTTTCAATTGTGTTACATGGCAAATATCCACTATATTCTCTTTATTGAGACTACCAATATTCTTGAAAACTGCTTTGAATAAACATTTCATTATCCCGGGAACTCCATAAATCAGCAGGTACAAAAATGGCTTTTTGAAAGCTTAGACAAAGATTTGCAAGCTACAAGATGTAATGAGCGTATAACTCTCTTTTAGCTTCTTTCTTCCATAGAACTCATCTTGGTGTTACTGGTTTCAGTCTCGCTTTAACATGCCTGTTGACTAGGAAATCATTCCTTTACTCAGCTTATTTTCTGTAACATTTTTCTAAATATTCTATAGCCTCATTTGCGTGTTTACAGCACGCTTTCATTTCAGAATAATTAGCGTACAATAAATTCTTTTTTCTGCAAAGATTTACAAAGGGAACCATTTTTTAAAGAGCATCATGGAAAGAGCGAAACCAAAATTTCTAATGATTGAAAAGAAACGAAGATGAAAATAAAAGAATCCATATTATTCAAAAAATTTAGAAGTTGCTCTATCCCAGATATAATCCGACCCTTGAATGCTGGATTTCACAGTATGAATTTTTCGTAGCAAGTATGATTTACACATCATGATCATCTTATCAACTTATGCTTCATATGTATACAATGCAAACCTTAATGAAGAGTACGAAATAGAAAGTTTAGCAAAGTATAAAAATATACAGAAAATTAGTCTCTCTCTCTCTCTCTCTCTTTCTTTCTCTCACTATATATATATATATATATATATATAATGTTGCTGAAATTAGGATAAAGTTAAATTTTAATCATGATCTTTAAGACAAAGTAAGTTCGGGAACATAGAATAATTACAAATATTATTATATAATCCCCGGGTATGTCAATCGATAATTTTAGTGAAAATAGATATGTCATGATGAATTAAATGAATGAGTATATTTTGTTGTAAACAGAAGGAAAAGAATTAAGGAATCAATTGACTCCTTAAATAATTCAAAACCAGGTGGGAAAGAAGAATATTAAAAATGACAAAAAAACATTTGAAAAGATAGCCACAGAAAAAATGTCAAGTCAATTATCAAGAAATATAAAAGCTACGAAAGAAAATAACAATATAATCAAATGGATTCAAATGAAAAAATAATGTAAGATGATTATATAGTTTAGGTAAAATAATTAAAAAACTGAACAGTAGATGAAGAACCATCAAGTCAGAAAAACCAGTGCAAAGCCGTTTGAGAGAAGAAAAAAACGTGGATTTGCATGATACAAGATTTATAAGCAAATAAATAAAATTTGAATGACGCTTACGAGTGGCAGCCGGTATAATGAAAGATTCAAATCTTGTTGGAGGTATGGCGATAGACCAGGGTATCTACTAGAGAGTGAAAAAGTAAAACGAGCATGATGGGAGAAACAAAGTGAATATTATTAACTACGAAAATATGAGAAAGAAGTACAGAAAGTAATTACACAAGTAAAGAGAAAAAAACCGACAGTAAAAAAAAGAAAAACTATCATTATTTTAAATTGAATTTCTTTGTACTTCAAAGGCAAAGTGCATTGTGCTCTTATAAAATTCTTACATGTTATGATTTTTCTTTGATATTTGGTTTGAAAGACTGGATTATATTCCTCTTTCGTTTTCATTACGCTTTTTTCTCTATGTACATAAGACGAGATTTATAAATCATTATGAGATTTAAGAATAAAATAAATCTAGTAATGTTAATAATAATATCCTGGACAAAGGTTACTAAAAAGAATCTGCTTTCTTATTGAAATGACAGCCCCTGCAGATTGTAATGTATCTAGGAAGATCATGAAAAAACTATGAGTTTCTTGAAGTGGAAATCGCACAAATGTAGAACATAAGTACATCAATAATCAGTTTTAGTTGGATCCCTCGGATTGATTTGTAAAATTTCTGATAGGCTCATGGAAGGGTTACCGGTTGACCATGTCTTAAAAAATTACAAAATATTGTAATCAAAAGTACAGCTCAGGAATTAAGAACAATGTCAAATCTGTGTGATCTCTTTTCATTTTTTACAAACATGGTCAGTGAGAAAAGTCATGGAACTATTTTTGACATAAGAAATTCTTCTGTAGAACCATATTGAGATTCGAATGTGTATATCAAATGATGTAATAAGAATAAAACTGATATCCAACTGTAAACGAAAAATATCTACATGCACAATTGCTGAACTGTTTTCAGTATATTTCTGCCATGACCAGATAGGGATTGAATGGTGTAACCATGTACATATTGTTAATACTTTATGAAGAGACAGAGCAATGGAACGATAAAAAGGAAGATGCAGTATAATTATTTTACGCCTTCATAATTTATTTTTTCCAGAGAATAACAAATATTTATTTCTTGAATTATATGATTAGATAAAAAAGAAAGCGAATAGCATTTGAGAAGATAACTGATTTGGGAAGTAATGACCAAATTTTCAGAAATAGGCAAACGCATAAATGAATGCTACTAATAAGCAACCGTGTAATTTCTACTCTCAGTATAATGATGATAATAATAATAATAATAATAATAATAATAATAATAATAATAATAATAATGATAAGTAACCATAGCCGTTAATATTTCATGATATTTTATATTTAAAATTTGGTTATCCGAAGAACATTTTCTATATCCGAAAACTTTATTATCTGGATAGCATTGTCAGTTGTAAATGACCGCGAGCTCCATCGAATAATATTATTCTCTCTGCCATAACCACCACATGACGTACGTGATCATTGTTTCCAGGTCTCCCTATCCTTGGTCGCTCTTAGCACGCTTTCCCCTGTTGCCCCACCCAAAAATCGCTCTGCGATCCACCTACTGAGGCCTTTCAAATATGTTATCTGCTGCTTTTCCCTTTCTCTTTCCCTTGGTCTAAGCTTTGAGCATCAGATCCTTCATTGCATGTCTTTTCTGGATGCTCAGTATTAATTTATTTTCCGTTTCCATCCTTACTAAAACCTCATCATTGCTCAAATACTCGATCCATGATATCCGCAGTATCCTTCTGTAAAACCATAGTTTTTCCTTCTTCTTTGATAATATTGTCCATCATTCACTTCCATATTGAAGAACAAGCATCACGTAGCAATCCAGTACTCTCTTTTTCGTTTTTAGGAAAGTTTTCATGTCTATTAAGAAATACTCTGCTCAGATTCTGGAATCAGTTTTTGGCTATGCCAATTCGTCTTCAGATCTCAATGTAGCACTTTCCGTCTTCCGTTAGTACACTTCCCAAATATTCAAATTTGTGTACTTGCTTGATTTTTGTATGCCCAAACTGTAATTGGCATTTTGGGCTCCTCTGTTTGCTGATGACCATACATTTAGTATTCAGTATTTTATTTGTATTCTTTTTTTTGTTTTTGTCATCTACATTTTTAGGAAGTCTTATAATTTTCTAAATCATATTTATAGTATTTCTGTATCATCTGCGTATATTTCTGTACCATCTGCGTATGTTTTGTTGTTCAGATTGTGACCGCCAATGAGGAATCCTGGCATAAATTATAGGGCCCTCAGAGAAGTCTTACTGTATAAGTTGAATATATCTAAGAAAAGATGCATCCTTGCGTTACGTCCTTTCTATCTTCGTATATCTGCTGAATTCGTTTCCTGTCCGTATGCAGGCAGTTTGCTGCCAGAAGAGGTTGTTGATTAATCTCACGTCATTGCCAAATATCTTGAGGTTGCTGAGCATTTCTATCAATGTTTGTGGTGAACTTTGTCAATTTTTCGACTAAACACAATGTTTCAATGCAAAACCTATCCAAGTGCCGACTGTGGAAGCGACCATCTTCCAGTTATCTGCAAATGGATTCGGTGCATAATAATCCGAGCCGTGTAAAATAAATAAATAAGTTATATTAAATAATATACTAAATGGAAGAATCTGCATTCTGTGAAAATATTACAACCCTTCAGTCAGTATTTGTTTTTAAATTTGAGATATTCTGATACTCGAGTAAAATCTGGCACGCATCTGGATCAGTAAATAAATCGAAACAGCAATAACAGCAAAAACATTTCCTAAAACTTTCACATGTTCACTATTTTAATGATTTAATATAAACGATTCAATAATTTCCTTGCTAGTTCTATAACAATAAATTACTGATGTCTCGTTAAATGTGTGATCCTATCAAATGTAAAACACATATTGCGATAACAGTAATAAATATGAATTCAAATCATTATTTATAGAAGTGAAAGTGTACAAATAAACACAATTATAACTGAAAAGCATTCGATTTCAGTGAAACAAACGTTAAACACCTGAGATTGTTATCGTCTTCTCCTTTCTATATTTCCTTCCTTACTTTCCCTTCCTTGCCTTAAATAAAAACAGTGTTGTTGATATATATATATTTTTCTTTCATCTTTACTCGAAATCGACGTGCATGGTTTATTCAATATCTTAGCTAATGTCTGGACGTAACATAGGCGTTATATAAAAAATAAAATATCAAAAAACCAAACATATTACTAATTATGTGTTAGCAGGCAAATGACACTAGCAATCATTTTTATAATATTACAAGTGTATGAGTGTGAAGGAGAAATGGAAGCATAATAAATTTACTGATATTTTCTTATTGGAAGCTATGGAAAAATTACTGGTATGAATGTACTGACTATTTTATTAACTTTTGTTCAAAAATTGAAGGTGCTGAAGAAAAGCAATTCGAAATCCTATGGTTTATTTTGCTACAGACAGTGACAACTTTAGAATATGATAAAACATATATAGTTTGTCTTCACAATGAGAAAAACATTTCTGCTTGATAGAAACACACTTCGTGCTGCAAAACGAGAATTGAAAGCAAAAAAAATAACAAGTGCATCGATATAAAGTTTGACATTTTGAACGTTTGGGAATGACGAAAAAAAAGAGAATCATTAGTGTGTCATCGATCATTGCGGTGATGGACATGGAACACGAAAAACAAAACAGAAAAAAAACATTGCAGATATTGGATTAAGATTCGAAAATAAAGCCATCATAAAAATCATGCCTTCTTGGAGCGACAAGGATACTTCGAAAAGTATTGTGTAGATCCTGTCGATGAAAAAAACATATGACGGTTTTATTTTCTTAAGTCACGAGACATGGCCTGAAAGTAAACTACTTGGCATCAACCATCATCATATGCTGTGCGAAAGTGAAATAACACTAAAAACGTTTATTGTTCCTGTTATTGTAATATTTATGATGATGACATCGAGTAGAAAAAAATGCATTGGTAATTAAATCGAATAGAATTTTCCAAAACGTCATGGTACGACAAGAAAAGAAAAATATTTGAAAAGATACAGTGATGTGAAAGATTGATAAGTAAAAATGAGCATGTAGAAAAAGAAAGAAGTACAAGAACGTACGAATAGGCATGGTGAGATCGAGAAATTTTGTCTAAATTGAAACGGATAAATTGTCGCCTAAATTGAGTTGGACAGTTAAATCTCTTAGTTGCGATAGATTAATTGACGTCTAAATTCTGCAATAGTTAAAATAACAGACATCTCTTATTAACTGATATATTTACCAAAATTACATAAAAATGTCTTGAAATATTTACTCAATGAACTTGCCGTTGGTCTTCAACTACCTCCTCTACATGACTTGGATTCTTCCGCATATTTGTTGGGCGACCATATCTTGAAGTTAATGAATGCGTCATAATACTTTCTTTCATTTCAACTCTCTTGTTACAAATTATTTTGTTAGGGTCTCGCTCATTTGCGTTCTACACATATTAATCAAATGGATTGTAGTCTGTGAAGATTTGTGGCTAGACATGAGGGCTGAAGAAGTCGCAAAAATTGTCTGACTGCTATGACTGTGTTCTCCTTTTTGTGTGGCATGGTATAGAGTCATGCTGCCAAACATCTTCTTCTTTGTTGAGTCTGAGATATTTTGGAAATATGAATGGACGCATACAGTTGCCGGTGTACCGAAGAAAATATTAGCAAACTACAACTGGAAAACTTTCAGCACAGTCAATCATAAACCAACAAATATATGATCGTTCAAGCCTGTTTCACGTATGGCACATAACTGACTGACGCACGCACACAAACACAAACACACACACACACACACACGCACACATTGTTGTGAGGAGTTACCCACTTAATAATGGATTCTGCTTTGCCTATATTAACCAAGATTTAATTATTCTCGTCGCTCCTTTTTTTACCTTATTATACACAGTGTTTACATTTGGAATTTTTACGTGGATTTTTGTTATTGTGAGTACGATAATTTTGATACCTGTTTTTATTTTTGTCGTCGTCGCGCGAGTTTCTTTGTTGATCTTTTTGTGAAAAAAGTTTTGTTTTTGAGGGGGGGTCAAGTCAAGCTATGGCTTTGTCTCCCCAGCCGTCTACTTCTGCTGTCTGCATGCCGGCGGTACATCCTTTACCGTCGGTGTGGAAAAATGCCCCTGTACAAAAGGGCACAAAATGTTACCTGCAAATGCAGGAAAAATATAAAGAATTCATAAAGGATAATGAATTACTAGTAATACCGGAAGTCGTCAACGTGATGGCGAAGAAGACAATCTCCCTGCTGAGAGCAGATGAAAAAACTGGAAAGTTGATTGCTGTCAGTAGGGAGAACATGGAAGAAGCATTAAAAATTCTTCACATTGTCCCTTGTGTGTTGGCAAGGAGGTCGCGAGCGATGTGGGACATTCTACTGAGCTCGGAAGAAGAGGCGAAAGATCTAGCTGGAAGTGTAATGACGGCCAAAGGTATTCGGTTTTAGACCGAATACCTGGGTACAAGAAAGACCAAAGTGACTATACATGGTGTGCCCGTAGAGGTTTCGTGCGATCACGTGGGTGCTTTTTTCGCGACTTTTGGAGCGGTGGAAGAGGTGGCACGTATGAGGAGTAAAGCGGAGATAGCCGGGAGGATATAAGTGTAAGCATTGTGCTAGACCGGGAAAACTTCCTTAGGGTCCCGGACATTTTACTATACGGAGGAAGAAAATTGTTTGTAGTGGTGGAAGGAAGAAATTCGCATTGCTGGGCGTGTGGAATGGCTGGTCACACATTCAAAATGTGCCCGGGAAGGAAACCGGAGGAAGAACGGGTGACACCGGATTCACCGCCGGTGTCAAAAGCACCAGTCACCCAGGAGAAAAAGTCCGACACAAAAAGCGGTGAATGGACGGAGGTGGTCGGGAGGGGGAAGAAAGTTGTTTCCCTTCCTCCTCAACAGGAGAAATCACCATCCCCTGAAAAAAAAAGAAGCCTCGTAAAGAGGCTAAGCAACAGCAGCAACAATAAGAGAAACAGGGGCACAAACAGCAACAGCAGCAAAGAGAACCGCAGAAACAACAACAAGAAAAACAACAACAACAACAACAACAAAAGCAGCTACAATGGGACCAGCCACAGAAACAACAACAATAAGAAATGGAGTTGGAAATGCCTCCTCCACGTTCCTCATCTTTGAAGAGACAATGAGAGGAGGAGGAGGAGGTGTCCCAAAAGAAAGGGGAGAAAGATTTCCTAGAACGCGGAAGAGCAGAACGAGTCACGGTTGCCCCCAGGTCCAAATCCGCCCCTACATCCCCCAACTATTTTTGTCGAGGGAAGGGATCAGTCTGCCTCCCAGTCTGCATACCTTCTCCTTCCCCGGGGTATTTACTTTAATACGAAATAACGGGGGTTGTAAAACAAAAGCCTGGGAATTTGTGCAGCGGGCCGTTGAGGCTTTCCCCAAAATTCAAATGGCCCAAACGGGCACAAAATATTTACAAAGACTTTCCCATTTTTGTGCTGGGAGGGTACCCGTCATCCTCCACCCATCATTATACAGGGCTGTAAACTAACGTTTCCCATGGACGTTGGCGGCATTGTCTAGGACGGACGAATTACGTCCGATATTGGTACATGAAACCTTGGACAATCCGTCGGGGGTCCCTACTGCCATTGATTTTCGCGCCGTATGTGACCAGAAGTAATTTTTCTGCTTTCTTTTTCAGGTCTAAATAGATGTCAATTAAGTTAGCCAGTGAGAACGTGAAGGGCCTTAGGGATCGGAGTAAGGCTGCCCTCCTGCTTCGGGATCGCTTGTCCTTCGGTGTGGATGTCGCCGCGATCCAAGAGACTCACTTTGTTTGCAAGGCTGATGCCTGTGTGCTGTCTAACGACTTTGTCGTCTATTTAGCATATCCGAACCGGCGGGTCAGAGGAGTTTCTTTGCTAATATAGCTTACCCTGGATGCGAAGGTGGATCTTGTCCATGTCGGTGCCGAGGGCCGGCTGATCGTGGCCGATATTGCAGTGAAAAGCAATGCGTTTCGACTGGTTGCGGTTTATGCGCCCAACGACCGGCGGTTGGAGCCCTTCCTGGTGAATTCAACGCGAATCGTCTTAGGGGAGCGGGGACTGGAATGCCATACTGGACCCCAAGTTGGATAGAGGGCGGAGATCTAGCGGGAAGGCACGTGATCGTAGCTTGGTCGATCTCATCGAGGATTTCGGTCTAGTCGATCACAAGGGGTGGGAGAATGTGGACGCGGGCTAATAGTTGGCCTTCTGCCAAGGTAGCTAGCTTGAAGCCGACATAGATCTTTTAGATTGTTCCACGTTCCACTGGTTAGGCTAATTGGACCGCAAACTTTTTTGTGCCCAGCTAAACTTAGAAAATAGGGGTAGAATGGCTGGTTACTGGAAGTTCAATGTGTCCTTACTGGACAGGCGGGACTTCCGGTGCCATCTAATTAACTTAGTGCAGCGGGCGTTAACTGGGGGAGTCAGTGGGAATAAATTGTGGGAGAACCTCAAGAATAGTATTAGGTCTTTCACCACCAAGTTCAGCAAACGGCTCAAACTAGATAAGGCTGACAAGGTGAAGATACTTAGAGCTAATTACTCTCGGGAGGTGGCTGGTGGGGATCCCCTAGAGATAGCCATATCTAAGGATGCCGTGGAACGGACGAATAGCGATCGTTACATGGTCCAGGTAGTTAGACATAAGTTAAGCAAGATGTCTTCCGAAGCAGAACTGCGCAAGGAAGACATTCGCCAAGGAGGCGACCGGTACATTCGAGAGGTTCGCAACCCGGAGGGACACACTCTTCGGTCGACTGACGACATGTGCGAGGCGTTTCGGCGGCATTTCGAGATCCTGTTTACCAAGGAACCTGGTCTCCGTGATGAGGAGTTTCGTACCTATTTGGCTGACTTACCCCGGCTTTTGCAGGCTGATGCAGCTAGCTGCGAGGGAGAGATTACGGAGGCCGAAGTCTACGTGGCTTTGAAGAAGGTCGGCAGAGGCAAATTGCCGGGTCTCCATGGTTTGCCCTATCAATTGTACTTGAGGCTGTCGCACATCTTTGTCCCGATTTTGTTCAACAACTGCTTACGGCAGGGTTCCATTCCCAGCCAGTTCAACAGGGGTGTGATCACGCTGTTGAGAAAAGGCAAGAATGTGGGGAGGGAGTTAGAGGGTTACCGGCCCATAACTCTGCTAAACACAGAGTTAAAGATTTTGGCCAAGATCTTGCAAAATCCTTTGCAATTAGTTGCCGAGTCTCTGTTGGGACCTGAGCATACGTGTGCTGTGAAGGGCTGAACAATTCAGAGCAACCTGCATCTGATACGCACGATCATAGAGGGAATAAAAGACGACGAACAAGCCAGGCAGATCAATTTGGATCAGTCCAAGACATTTGATAGAGTTGAACATCGTTATCTGGCAGCTGTCCTGCAGGCAGCTGGATTCAAAACCAACTTAAACCGCTGGATTAGCCTCGTTTATCAATCCCCCACGACTGTGGTAAAGGTGAACGGAAAGTTGTCGGGCGTTATGGCGCTGTCTAGTTCGGTCCAACAGGGTTGTCCACTGTCGCCCCTAATTTATGCTTTGGCGTTGGAGCCCCTCCTTCGCCGGCTAAATGACAGAGCTTGCAGTCCGGCCCAACGTGGAATCGCTGTCCTGGGGGTGCTCGAGACGGGGTTTCCTCGTACGCCGATGACGTCACTACTTTCGTGTCCTCCCGGAGTGACATCGAGGTGGTACAGAAGGTGCTTGAACAGCACGAACAGGTGACAGGGGCCAAGATTAACCACAACAAGTCGTCCGGCTTGCGGTTAGGTGCCTGGAAGCGTGTTACCCTTCCGGGGCCTTTCGATTGGACGCACGGCCCGGTCTGCATTCTTGGATTGTGGTTCGGGCCCGACCTACAGTTGGAGAAAAATTGGTCTGAAATACTGACAAAGGTAGACGCGTCAGCTAAGACTTGGCGTCGAAGGAGGTTGTCCTTAGAGTGTTTGGCTGAGACGTGTGCTACATACGTCTTTCTCATTATCCTTTACCGGTTGTCAGTACTTCCACTTTGTGAACGACGTAAGAAGTCGATCGAGCGTTTGCTATTCTCCATTCTGTGGAGAGGACGCAAAAACTACGTCGACAAGCGTGTCTGTTACCAACGTCCGTGTCATGGGGGTCTGAGAATGCCATACCTGATGGGCCATGAGGTTGCGTCAAGGTTGGTTTTTCTCAGGCGAGCGATTTTGGAAGACTCATTGCTGAGGGGGATAGTGTGGGACATGTTCCCTAGCCTTACTATCACTCCCCCAATCTCGAGGCGGTGCCGTGTCTCGAGGGCAATCGAGTTTTCTCCTTGAATGTCTGGCGGCCCTGCGGGCCATTCCACGGTCCAGTGACCTTTCACTCCCTAGGAGAGTCTCCTATCGTGGGTTAGTGGAGGGCGTAGCGAATGAATATGAATTCCGGCGTTGTGGATTGCGTAACAACTGATAACGGAACGCAGTTCACATCTTGCGAATTCAAACAATTCTGCGAAACGTTTCAAGTGAAACATATCACGACTCCACAATATCAACCTAGGTCCAATGGGAAAGCGGAACGTTTCGTCGACACATTTATATGAGCACTTAAGAAAGCACAGGATACAGCTACTGAGAAGGCACTGCAATAGTTTCTGCAGGTGTACAGAATTACCCCAAATTACACCACTTTGACTTTCACCGGCAGAAACGATTTTTGCGAGAAAAATCAGATCATTTTTCGACAAGCTTTTTCCCAAGCAAGCTAAATTCAAAAAGACAATCACACTTCCCAGAAAACGTTACTCTTGTGGTGAAAAAGTACTTTTCAAAGTATACAAAAATAACATGACCTTTTGGGAAGTTGGCACTATAAAACAAAGAGTGGGAAACCTGGTGTACATGATGCAAGATCCCAAGAATATACATAAGCGACACCAAAATCAAATAAGGAAATGTAGGACAACTGATATAAATGACTCACCACCGTCAAATGACGAACCGATAGATAAAACGTTCGAGAATTTCGACCTCGAGGCACCCCAAGCTTCACCCGAAAGAAGGCAATCTAGTAGGAAAGGAAATTCACGGAACCTTTGATCGTTGACCCTAAACGGAAAAAAACAAATATTAAACTGCTTTTCAGGGAGGAAAGCTCTTGGAAGGGGGTGTTGTGGGGAGTTACCCACCTAATAATAGACTCTTCTTTGCCTATGTTAACCGAGAGTTAATTACTCTCGAAGACAGAGCAGGAGTGGGACAGAGCAGGAGTGGGACAGAGCAGGAGTGGGACAGAGAAGCTGGTTTCCAGTATGGCTTCAGTTCAGCCCAGCCTAGTCTGTCTGTCGGTCACTTGTAGCCAAGCTATTATTATCTTTCTTTTTGTATCTGTTTGCATCTCTTGTCGTAATATATGTTTTTGACTTACCACTATATTGACACATTATTTTATGGTCTTGTACCGGGAACATATCACACACACACACACACACACACACACGCCACACACACACACACACACACACACATATATATATATATATATATATATATATATATATATATATACTTCCGTGTAGAACTTTGAGAAGATACTCATTTTATCCAGATTCTTTTTCATTGATGGAGATATTCTTGGAATTCCTTTTGATCTGTAGCCCCGTCATATTTTCTTAGATTTCATGGTCGTTTTGAATTATTGATCTTTTCAGGTGATATTTGATTTTTATGAGGAAACATCTCAAGAGACGATAACTTGGGAATATAGTATTTGTCGGCCTTCCTGTACTGATATATCCAAGAGAAATGAACTAGGACATGATAATGTGCTACAGAGTTCAAAGTTAAGCGATGCCACACTTCAACATTTTAAACATAAACGGTAGCGATACTTTTTGATCGGCTTCATATATATATATATATGAGAAAAAACAAAGCCTTTATTTTGCGATAACATTTGTTCCCAGTTATTTTGATAAAAGCAATTGTTGTATTATGCGAGAAAATAAAAATAACGTTAAGTTTTCAATGTTTGTAAAAATTTCAGAACGCTCTAAAATTGACTTTAATTTAGCTGTGGAAATAAAGTTGAACTATGGAAGACGGGAAGTGATGTGATTTCAATCAGTGAACGAAATTGATAAAATGTTTTTGATTTTTATTGTATTGTTTGTATATTAAAATTTCATTAAGTAATTATATTATAATATAATTTTATTACAGAGCATTTAAATATAATTCAATTTTTATATTATATAATCATATTATATACATATATTACTATATTAAAATTATATTTAGTAATTATTTACTTTTATTTAATAATTATATTTTAGAGATATAATTGTTTTATATTATGCACACACACATAGATAGATATATCTATCTATCTATCTATCTATCTATCTATCTATTCCTATCTTTACATATATATATATATATATATATATATATATAGCGAATAATAAACAAAATTTGGATGATATTTTATACCCAAAACTAGAATAAACGACCTGTTTTCTCCCAGATTTCTGGGAATTTCAGTTTGGTAAATAAACGATAATAAGGAGAGAGAAAAATGCAAAAGAACTAGAGTCCAATAACGTTCAAAACTAGCAAACAATCTGTCTGATTACAGAGAGGTGGCTTGCGGGGTTTTATATATATGGACTCCAGAACTTTCAAATGATATAAAGAGCGTATTGAAAAACAGTCAGCACTCAACTCCGCAACACATTCCCTGCTACTTATAGCATGATGTGGTATAGATAACCCAGATATTTTTACCAGTTGGCTACTATATATATATATATATATATATATATATATATATATATATATATATATATGAAGAGGAAAGAGAAATAATGAGAGAGACATGCGTGTGCAGGAATGTGTAGATTGTAATTGAAAGGGTGATTTACCTACAAAAATATGAATATATATATAAGTATATCCATCATCCTCGTCCGTGCATGTCATGATCTTAAAACACTTGATATATGCGGGGTTGGTGGGTAATTTGTCGGTATTTTATATTTTATTTTCGCTCAGGCGAATTGTTTATTTTAGGCTTTGTCGAGTGTCCAGAATTTTAGAATTATTTGGCTACATTAAAAAAAAAGGCTCCATAATGCAATCCAAACCGCCAGATATTTGAGAAAATTTATGAAGTACTTCTTCGCATTCGCTGCGGAAGCTCTAATATAAATATTTCAGCATGACTGGATGTCAATCTGAGGTCAGATCAACGTATTCTGAAAAATCTGGATGAATCTAATAGTGATCACAAAAATACGGCAATTCGGAAAATTCACTCTGATATTTTTGATGAAAAAGCACTCCCGAATTTGTTACTGAGGGTGTCAGACTCATGACGGAGGCCTACATCAAATGCCTTCAGGTGACAGAACAACCAGTGGTCAAGTGGGTGGCTGCTGGAATACCGTCCAGAAGAAATGCAAGGGATTATGAAAACGTCGGGAAGCAATGGTTTAACCTAGGGGCAAATTTAAAATAAATTTACTCATTAGTATTTCAAGATATTTCAGTAGAATTTTGGTAAATATATCAGTGAAAAATCCATTTATATCTTATTTAGTCAATAATTAGTCCATTTCAATCTCTCCATCTTTCTCGCTCTCTCTCTTTCTCTCTCTATATATACATTTATATAATGCTTCAAACGATATAGTATAAACGATATAATATGTGGATATGTGAAAGGAAGCCCCAGTTTATTGTTTAAATATAGAGTGCGTATTACGTTTATTGGTCAGCGCATTCGCAAATTTCAAGGATTTTAGTAAAGAAAATATGTATTCCCAAATCGGTAACAAATATATTTCCCCTTATATATATATATATATATATATATATATATATATATGTTATTTACACATTTGAATATAATTGTGGAGGCGACTACATAGGTAGAACATCTCAGCTTTTGGATTATAGAATGAAACAACATTTACCTCCCAGACTTTTGAATTGTCCCTTACACACTAATATCGTTAGGCAATTTATTAATCCATCTGGAATTCCACCTGGCCACTCCGATTTCTAGCTCGAAGCCAATATCCATTACATCTCAACGCATTTAGTTTACATTTTTCTACATGCATCACACTAACTTGTAGTCTGACTTGTGAGAACAATAATGAAATTCGACCACATATTGAGCGTTTCCGATTTCTTATTCCTAACCGATGTTCATAATGCATATTTCTTCCCCAGTGTTTATCAGTTAGTTAATTTCCATATGTGGCACACGCTTCCCAGAGAGAACGGGAAGAAGGTTTTTCTCGCTATAGATCGAATTTATTCTACGGAAGGACAGTTGCCAAGGCTATAGAACATAGCTGTCCTTTACAATCTATTGCATAATAGAGAACAGATGGATTAATAAATTGCCTCACGATACTAGTGTGTAAGTGATAGATACGAATTCACCTGGAATTACACCTGGCCACTCCGATTTCTAGCTCGAAGCCAATATCCATTACATCTCAACGCATTTAGTTTACATTTTTCTACATGCATCACACTTACTTGTAGTCTGACTTGTGAGAACACTAATGAAATTCGACCACATATTGAGCGTTTCCGATTTCTCATTCCCAACCGTGTTTTTAACACCAGAACACGCTTATATACTTGTTACATTATATTCCTCATCATATTTATTTACTCAGACATGATGTCTCTTTGGTATTTCGATTGCATTTCGGACAAAATTCATTCATCTTGAAAATAGTAAACTAAAAACTTTATTTTATAAACAATTTTTTCTCTTGTCCTGTTTGCCAATGACTAACAACTTTTCTACTTACATTTTTAACTTGATAATTTTAGCTTTAACTTTTTATCCTTTTTTTTAATATCGCCATTCTAATAATAATTTTACTTCATGGATTTGATATCTTTTATGCACACGCTAAAATATTGTTGGTGGGTTTCATTCTCTTTTACTTCATAGTTCTCATTTCATCATCATTTCGCCAAAGTTTCTAAAGTTTTCTGATATGTTTTTTTTTATATTGCCAATCATTTTCATACGCACTATCAAACAATCTTGTGTACAATAAAACGCATATCTATCATCAAGTTTTAATATCGAATATTCTTTTTCTCTGTACCGTGTACTTACGGGATGTGGACCATCTTCGTTCATTTTGCTGTTCTTTTAAGCTATTAGTAAATCTTGTCTTTTGCTCATCTCCCTGAAATCTTGTTCTGTTATCCATTTTCAAAATCTCATTAAGTAGATTTTATGCGTCATTGCTCTGTCTCCCTCGCTTTCAATATGTCAAAGGAGTGTCATTTTTTCCGGCCCACTTTCCTCATTATCTGTTCTAAAAATATCAACTTTCTTTTTCTAATTAAAAATAAGATAATTTATTTCAGTTTTCACATTTTCAGTTCATATAAATCTCAACGTGTCTGGAGAAAAAACACTTCTATTGATGCAGGTCTTTTTCCATCGCTTATGAAACAATCCAGCATTCACAGCCAAGCATATTCTGGTTCAAAATTTGCCTTATTTATTGAACATGTATAGAAAGTTACCGTTATATACAGGTTAGGGTTTGTTTTCCGGTAGGTGTTAAAGGCATATTATTTCACTTGCGTCTTGGTTTTGTTACCATCTTGCTTGGAATGAAATGAATAATAAAATTATATATATCTGCCGACACTTATCATTTCATTATACATAATTTTGTTTCTAATGGGATATTGCGGTTTCTCAATAATTTCACTCTCTAGAATATGCCTTCGGTTTTCAGTTAAGTATTTATTTTGCTGTCGCTAATATGTAATTTGCACGTTATTTTATCTGCTTACAATTGATCATTCTTTCTCTCATATCGTTTATTCCACAGCCTACTGTAAGATTGTATGTAGTCTCCATTCTCTGCCTCATATTGTCACATAAAAATATTTAATTAAATAGTGGCCGATAAATATGTATCATGTTACGACTTTTAATTCTTTCAGGTTTGAATAATTTTGCTCTATAAGATACACACACACACACACACACACATACATACACACACACACATATCTATATATATATATATATGTAATCTGCAGTTTCAGTAAATAATCTTTTGTACATTAGGCTTACACCCATAATATGTTTAAACACCGGTTCTTGTAAAAATACCCAATTTAGGCAACGTCGAGTCTAGTTAGTATCTAGATGGGATACTGATTGTCAATACCATGTGCCGTAAGCTTGAATGTGTACTCAGTGTAATGAATAATGTCTAGGAATTTTCAATCAAAGAACTGATTTCAAATTTCAGTTCGGTTCGTCATTTTCACTATTGGTTGGAAAGATCTGAATGCATCCCTTCTTCCCTTCCTGTCTAAGGGTTAATTGCTAAGACTCGTATCACTGAATCAGTAATATCTAAAAAGTCTTTAAACTAAAACTTTACCTTCAGTAAATGAATCAAACAACCCCATACAAACTTTTCTTCTTAACTCTAATCTTGGACGCTTATGATGTTGTACCTCTTTCAGGAGTAGATTATCACATGGAACACGACATTTATGTGACGATTCCTGGAAATGTCCGTGGCATTTAATAAATCAATCCCGATCTCAGTAAATTCTTTATGTTTTGAATCGTTCTTCTTTTAACAATCCATTTAATTCTACAGTTCGTCTCTTGCTTGTTCCAGATTTCGAAATATTTGCATTGTATACTACAATTAGAAAATGAAAATACTTGAAAAAATTAGTTTACCAGTTTTGAAAATGTCCGATATTCAACTTCTAAAATAACTGAAAAAATTTAGTGAACACTTCCACATTATTCAATTATTATACATGTATCCGATTTTACAATCATTGTAGAAACAACATCATCGGTCTATCCAACACAGTCGTCATCAGGTGATGACAATGGGTACACGCATAGACTTGGATCCATGGCATCCTTACCAGTCACATAAGAATATCTTGAATGACCTCGTGGTATCCCCAAAACTTTTCCATCCTTCTTCACATCGTGAGAGTACCGGGTTTCTGTCACATTTCTGGTATTAATGTTTATTATCTTTCGAGGTCGGAATAGAAATTTCACGAAGCGTTTGACTGCAAAACTTATACATTAATTTTATTAGCAATATTTATAGCACTACAATGCGCATATCACACACAGAATTCTCTATTTTCTATATAGGATCACAGTGTTACCCTACAAATCGTTATCTTAAGTTTTCTTGAGCATGTTGATCTGATTTTGAATTTGAATGTTTTACAATTTCAACTCCTTGGGTTTCAGATCTGACCTTCTCATTGAATGAATGCCAGTCAACGCTCATGAAACCAGCCTTTTTTTCTGTCAATACACTAGTTTTGTGGAGAAAGAATCCCATACCATTTAATAGGTATTTTTGCAAAAACGAATGCAAAACCTCGGTTGCAATTTGAAATCTATCCCACCCACACACACACACCAAAATATTTTTAGATGCCTTTGTTATTTCTGTACAATAAGTGTCTGTTTATTTTTTTGGTTTAAGGAAAAACACAAACTATAACGCATATTATAATATTATTCAAATACACATAAAGCAAATGCAAGCATTATTTTGAGCCTTCAGTGACTATATACATAATTCACTCTAACAAGATATACCTGTGCTAATAATCGGATTTATTTATTCATCTATGGCTCTGCTGCTTACAAATTGGGACATATATATTTGCCGCTAGCAACATTTCTCTATATTCAAATCCTGCATTTCTTCAGGAGTAACTCAACTGTCACGATTTAGCACCTCAGTACATTTTCCTTCAATGCCTTTATCGTATATGCTTCCTTTAACGTAGATTAATACTATATAATTGCGATTGTATAAACTCGATCGTGCATACACTGCTGTGCAAATTAAGTGAAAAAAAAATATTTTCTCACGTTACTTGATTACGTATACATAGTCTCTTGGCGTTGTTCCTCTCATCCGACTGCATTTTCCCTTTACGTTTTGAACTTGTGGATCAAGTTTGTTTCTTTGGAAAAACTGGAATCAACAGTTTCTGCGATCATTCAGTTTGGCTTGCACACTTGTTTTTGCACACTTCCTTGGAGTAACTTCCATTTCAGACAATGGCCCTAAGATAAATAATCGACAGTCGAGAGAATAGTGTCTGCCCGTGATAAAATCACGGATGGCACAATATTTTTCAAGGATAAAAATTTAATCATACATCCCGAAAATAGATTAATATTACTTCACACCACCGCAAAAGAACATAATCTGAAGAAAAAAAAGAAATCAATCATATCCTGTGATTTCTTCTGGACTGAAAATGACTGTATGCTGAATGAAAGGAAACTAAAGCAGTTGTTGCAATAAATTTACACAAGGGTGTATATCACAATATCTGGTATTTCCCTTTCAGGTGCGAGGAATTTCGAACCGAACCCTTTATTACAATCACTGGGATATATAAACTTCATACTTCATGAATTTTTAGTAGTGCCTATTCCGGATGTCATCGGTTATCTCCCTCTAACCCTGTAAGTTACTTGTTCACCAATTGAACTCACAACATTTTGGGTCAAGTCACAGGAGCTAGCCACTGGCCCATGTGTCCTTAAGTATAAGAACAACTCATTTTTCGGGACTTATAAACCTAATGTCCAGTAACCATTATTTTACCAGAGCGCATATTGCAATTTTGACACTAACAATTCTCTCTGGCACTCAGTGGCACTTAGTAGTTCACATATTGTGTTCATCTCCATGCTTGGTCTGCTTAGGAGATTTTTGTAGCCTAATATATGTGCTGATTCTTTAAGTTTACGAAGTATACCCCAGTCATTGTAATAAATGTTTCGGTTCGAAATTCATAGCACCTGAAGAAAGCCAGAGCATGAAACGGCCGAAAACGTCGTACAAATGGAAACAAAAATGAGCACAATAGTTAAAAAATGTAAATACTGCAAATAGTAATTCATCTCAGAAATATTGACAAGTACCAATAAAACAACTACCGTAAAACGGAAAAAATTTAAAAAACAGAACTTGCAAATTTTGACATTAGTCATATTTTCTAAGTTTACAAGAAAAATTGCAAATTTTCAAATTCCCAAAATAAAACCTGCTAAACAAACGTAGCGATGTAATTCCCATCTGACACAATCTTCCATGATATACCCTGAAGTATATTTATTTTTTTCTAATATAATATAACTATATTGCTTAATCTCTAATCTACCATCTAGCATAAATTAATTTATTGATCCTGCCAATTCTCTTATAATTAATTTGTTTCGATTAAAGGATACAACACCCACGATGTCAACTACATATGTTTGATATGCATTGTATTTTTTGCAAACTTTCCAGTGGTTGTCACTTTTCACAAATTTAAATGATAAAAAACATAAAGAAAACTTTGTAATCGTTTTGCGAGTGCACGCTAAAACTTTCCAGACAAGATAATGATAATTATGTATGCATTCATTTGTTTCATCACAAACTCTGAAAGCATCTAGGTTTTCAAGACATTTCAATTCTTTACCCCGCTTAATGTTATAATCAAATAGATCCTATCCATCATTTCCTTATTGGTTACCCGAGACAAACCCTCCGAAAAATTACTTCCTTTAATTGTATGGATATAGTAAGAATTGTGTTGCTTTTAAGTTTTTATATACAGAAAAATAATATTTCACTGCCTGACGAGATGCTAATAAGATAGTACCGAAACACAACGGCATTGTGTTAAAATAAACCATGTTTTAATATGAACATATAATAAAAATACTGCTGTATACAATATTCTAGTATGTATAGAGCACTCTTCAAAATAAATTACTGCAGGCAGTGAACTGCTAACACATTAGTTTGTACCACGTCTGTGTGTGTATGTTTGTGTATATATGAAATGATGGAATCATTAATAATCCGGCATGTTTATTGCATCAATGGTTATTTTTAGAGGATATCTGTATTTCAGTAAATGTATTTTTTTAAAAGAATGCATTAGCTCTACAGGCCTGCCTATTGTCGAAATCGTCTACGCAAATCCGTTTATACACTAAACATAACGTTTGAATTAATCTCAATGTTAGATTTAAAATGAATCAATTATATATTTTTTAAATTGCTTTGTTTTTCATTCGGATACGAAAATGAGCAGGGGTGAAAATTTGAGCAAACTGGATGCGAATTAGACGGGATGTGCGTTGTGGTGCAGTGGATATTGGCTCGGAATGAGAAATCAGGGAGCCGAGTTCGAATTCCAGTTGAATTCATTGCATTTACTTAAGCGCAAATATTCTTGCGAAAGGTATTTAATCCGTTCCTACCTCCCAGTTATGGGTTAAATAACATGACAGATTGGGTTCTACAGCCTTGGTTGGCAACCGGTCTACCGCAAAAAGCAATGGCACCCTACTGCGGGATAATCTTCTGCCCAGTCACTCATGTCTCTTTCGAGGCATGATCGCCCAAGCGTGTTTAACGTATGGCACCTAACTGGATGAGGATATATTCTTTTAATAGGATGAATGGAATTAATCTCTGATACAAAGAAAGATGAAGGTTGGAACTCTGCAGAGAGCATGTTTTCTTTACTATGTTTAATCGAGTGCACAATTTGATAGACATAATTCGCCTTTATTAAAAATGTGAAGTCTTTTTTAATACAAGTATCCACAAAGTATTTAGAAAGAATATTCATATACATATATATATATATATATGTGTGTGTGCGAGTGTGCATTTGTGTTTTTCTAAGTAAAGTTAAATATAAAGAGAGAAAAACCGAAGTTTATAAAAGAATTAGTAAAACAAATGACAAATCCTAATATATCATACAATTACGTAAAACAATTTAATCAAATAACACACTAGTTGTGACACACGAAAATGAAATAAGAACGAATAAAACTGCATTAGAGCGGTATATCGGGTATTAATTTATCTAATTTTATATTTTCATTTATATCTCTCATATATATATATATATATATATATATATATATATGTGTGTGTGTGTGTGTATGTTTGCACACACACACACTCACACACACACACACATATATATATATATATATATATATATATATATATATATATAGTTTAGTTACATGTTTCTAAGTACAATAGTCATCTACATCATGTAGCCAATCCCTGCTGAGATAATTTTTTGTGTGTTGAAATCCCATGATCACCTTAGATATAGTTTTAAGCAGTTTTTCTAGATTGTTCAATCTAGCAAATTTCTATCATAGAAATGGGGAATGTCAGGCACTTAAATTGTCAGCCAATTAGGGTTAAATACTGACCACTGGAGCTGAATCTCTCTCTCTCTCTCTCTCTCTCTCTCTCTCTCTCTCTCTCTATCTATCTATCTCTCTCTCTGAGCTTGTTATTGATCAGAGTCAAATGAGTCCAGTAAGTAATTGTATCAAAATGTAAACAATATATATATATATAACTCTTTTAAATATTCTAATTTTTTCGTATCGGCCAATTACGCTATCATGGTTTCAACTTTTAGGTATTTTTAGACGTTTTATAATAACTGTTAATATAAAACAGTTAAAAGAAAACGCCTTTATATATAAAGGAATCTTTTTGATAGTATACATATTGTTCTCCGTAATTTGGTCGATTCTTGTGGCATAAATTTAAATAAAGCGGCTTTTACTGTAAAAGATAAAAAAATAGATATCAGTTTTATTACCTACAATACGTGTGGAAAATTTTAAAATGAAAAATAATACTGCTTAACTGATAAAAATACATGTATAATAATATCCGCCCTTGGAAAAGTGGCAATAATTATAGAAATTAGAAATGATGTTCGATAAACTCTAACCAAATATAAAGTTCTTTTAAAAAACTGGACGAAGCCGAAAATTCTGAGACGAATAATATTAGTTATTCATGACGCCGCACTTATACCGTATGAAAAGTAAATTTTATATAAAACAAAACAATCCACATGGGATAGAAACTATTTAGCAATTGCGGTTACAAGAAATTGTCGATAAGAAACAAAATATCAGGTTACATATATACTGCAAAAGGAAGACTTTATTGAAATTTGCCCAAAATAAATATTCTAATGAAATATGTAAAAACAAATATGAAGACTGATTTGTGAAAGATTCATTTCATTTCGGAATGCACTTTTCAGCTCGAAGGGAAAGAAGATGGATTAAATAAGTTTGAATACTGGTGGCAACCGCCTTTGCACGTTAATACACCAAGGCAGCAGGGGTGAGATACTTAAGGTGAAATTATAATTGGAGAAGAGGAAGGTCCATGCAAAATTCCAGATGACGTTAATATGACATCCCGGGCAGAAATTGATTTTTTGAAAGCACACGGGCAGCTGTGATTAATTAAGAAGCGAAACACTTTCAGAATGATGGCGACATTTTTTCTGTCAGTCAATGTCCCATCACTTTCGACAAAGGACACAGATGAACATATGAATAAAATAAGTTTCACAAATACTCGTTTAATGGTGATACCGATTTGTTTCCCCGCGTTTTAATGCAACTGAATGCTTGTCATATATTCTGATGGGAGGATTTGGCATTGCTGGACGTCAATATAACAGTAAAGATGAACTTTTAAATGCTATTCTACATGCAACCAAATCTACTTTATATGAAAAAAAAGTCAACAACTCACAAATCAATATAAAATAGATTTATAAGTCTAGGTTCAGTTATAAGTAGGTGTTTAATTTAATATCGTATCAGGAATATTTATTCTGAGGAAGCTTGACCTCAAAACTTGGATTAATCTAGATGATGCTAGAATAGATATTAAACACAATATCTAAACAGGTTATCAAAGAAGTCTGGGGTATCTATGATTTGAACTGAAATGTGGAATCATGGTAACCGGGGCAGATCAGCACGGTAGTTGCACAATTATCCGCTCAGATAAAAATGGAAACAGATGTAAAAAAAAAAAAAACGTATATAAATGACTATCCCATAGGTTGCAAGGTGGATATCATTTTGTTTTCACGAGAAAAAGAATTCACAATGGTAGAAACATCACAAAATAAAACATCAACTTCGCCAACATTAGAGTGGCGAATTCTGGAGAGGCACAAAAATAATTCTACTAAACTTAATCTCGTGTGTTCATTAGTCTAACTGAGAGGAAAAAAAAGTTTTCTCTGAAAATTCTAGAAATGCAATTTATTTATCGTATTGTCATCAACATCAAGAGAATTATTAATTCTTATTGAAGGCATTTCTCATATCATTTGTTTAGAACACTGGATTGCACCATAATACTTATTGGATCTCCATTAAACCACTTAACAATTAGAGTGAAATATCCAGTAAAATTCAAACATGTTTCAAATATCAGGATTGTTAATCAGGTTACTGTGATTATGTGGTATATTTATCATATGAGTAGTAAAAATGTTTTGGTGGAAACCTTGATAACTTTTCTAAAAAACATTAAAAATAAAAATGCGACTAATATGAGATAGAGTGTGAATCTATCTATCTATCTATCTATCTATCTATCTATCTATCTATCTATCTATCATATAAAGGGTTGGCAGTCAATTGTTTGTAGTTATTTACTTTATTAAGAGTGCTCAATACTTATTAGTGTAATATATATTTTTATTATAAGATTATAATAAAAACATGCCACAAAAGCCGTTGTTTTTCGGTACTATCTTATAAGAACCTTGTCAGAGTACTTAAACCCAACGGCTCTTGTTCTGCAGTAAGCAATGTTTTTATTATAGACTTATAACAAAAATAGTACCGTATATATATATATACACTATACAGTTATAGGTAAGATTTAATGTAGATTAAATTACACCAGTAAGAAGTTGTAGTATAAAGTGCTCAATACATATTTGAAGGTAAATAAAGCTTTAAGATGTATAACTTTCATATATTTAAATTACGGAGATCAGCTGATAGCGCTACTCTGGTGTAAATGCTACCAAAATTATATATATATATTTACAACAAAGACATAATTTAACTCGAGTGCGAAACGAGCGGGAACGTGTCTTGCCTGCAAAATGATGACAAAAAAAAAAATAAGGCCGCTATTGAAAACACAATTTATGCGCGCCTATCTCGTCCAAAACGAGATGATATTCGCCCACATGCAAATTTTGGCCGTCTTGGAATAGCATAAAAATTATGGTGCCAGCAGCACTGCGACGAGAGTCATTCGGCGGACTGCGTGTATTAGAGTTGGGCATATGGATTGACAGGCACACACACAGACACGCAGTGAGACTTGACAAAGAGGAAGTTGAAGTAGGCACGGCTTAGCTGGTGACCGTTTCACAAGTGCCTAGTGTAGCAGCCGAAAAAGGGAGCCACTCAATCCATTTCCTTGAGGCGACCGAGGAAGGAAAAAAAGCTGTTATGCCGGCTAGCGTATCGCTGCACCTTTTGATCCCCCTATCATTTATTTTTTATGAAATATATCTATAAATATCTAAATATATGTGTGCGTGTCTGTGTGTGTTTGTGTTTGTGTGTGTGTGTGTGTGTGTGTGTGTGTGTGTATGTGTGTGTAATTATGTGTGCGTGTGTGAGTAGCATGATGTTAAAGCGACGGTTAAAGTTTCTTTGAAGTTAGACATGCAATTCTTAAACAGCCAGCCACTCTCTCTAGTACTATTAGGATGTAATCCAATCCGCCTCTGCCACCCCAACATGCTATGGCATATAGCCGATGTAAACAAATAGTGTATACACCGAAGAATATAAATGCGGACAAAAACACCTATAGGGAACAAGTTGGAAATGCCATTATTATAATGCTGCCATAGATGTTAAAACCGGTATAAATAGAAGTGAGTAAACGCATATCACCAAAGTAATGAGTCAACCAGTTAAGTACCATACGTGTTACACACAAAGGCGATCCTGTCTCGAAAAAACATGACTGATTGAGCAAAGATTTTCTTGAAGTAGGTGGCTATTACTTTCTGCAGTAGACCGGTTGCCTACCGCGGCTGTAAATTTTAATCTGTTCTGCTATTTAGCCTATAGCTGGGTGCGAGAAGAGACGATTAATACATATTCCAAGGGTAATTTTGCTTAAGTTAATGCAACGAATTCAATTAGAATTCAGACTCAACTCTCCGGTTTCTCAATCCGAGCCAATATTGACTGCTCCATAAATAGTATCTGTAAGACATCGGTACAATAAGTATTCTTCAAAATGTTCTAAACAGTACTAAGTCCACGAGACCCCAGTACAAATGGCATTATACTGCTTTATATATGAAACCTCTCTCTCTCTCTCTATATATATATATATATATATACATATAAAAGCAAAATCAGTTTCACCCTAGATGTACATTTTGACCAACCGAACTTAGATACTGACAAACATAAGTGCGTCCGTTTAATAGCTGTATTTGAATGCAATAAGGTCCCCAAAAGCATCTGTTAAATACATTTGTAAAACAAGCTACAATATTGAACGTATACAAAAATTTAGGCATATTCACTTAATACAGTTTCCACAAAAGAGCATTCTATAAACTCTCTACAACACTAATTGTGGCAGATAATTAGCCAAAACCTACTAGCTTTTATTTGTAATATAACACAATTTATAACAGCATACCAGTAAAATCTATCTTCGTTTTTTATTTCTTTTGTGCAAAAATTCCAGTTTTTAATATCTTTCTTGCCATATTACTATTTGATCAAAATCCGATGCAGTCAATATTATTATTGTTATTATCAATATATTTTCTGTTGTTTTATCTCTCGGATATATTTCGAAAGCTTATTACATCTCTCACCTTCTCCACATCTTTGTCGCTCTCTCACCCCCCTCTCTCTCTCTCCCTATATATATATATATATATATATATATGTATATATATATATATATTAAACTTCGGTCTTCTGCCTCATATAAGCACTGCTTAGAAAATCAATACGTATATTATTACCCTTTCACAAAAATAAATCACGCAGCTATGAACAAATATACCTATTTTGAATCATATATATAAAGAAATCATATATTATAAAGGACATTGTCATCCCATGTTTCCCAATTAGTGTTCATTATGAACAAGTCATTGCGGACAAGGTGAGTCTAAGAAAATATGCAGCAAACAGTTTGATAGATATTTGACTGAATTGTTGCTATACAGAAACTTACATTTCAGCGATTTCTAGCATAGATTTTCTCGCGTAGAATTTATCTTATAAGTATCCCCGCAAGAAAAAATCTAAAGGAATTGATGTCCTTTAAAAAGATTACACTGTCAAAATATGTTAACATTTTCTGAGACACCCTATACATACACACACACATACACGCTTACACGTGTGTCTGTGTGTGTCGTCAGTGTTTGTGTGTGTGTGCGTTTGTGCTTGTTCCCATGCACATCTGCATAGAACACACACTACGGGAAAGACACTGTTCCAAGCAACAAAACCTTTAGATCCTGACAAGAATAAACGAATATGAAGCAAAACTAATTCTTTTACAGGGAATAATTTGTAATATCTCACATAGAAGAAAGCAGACTATAGTGCGAATTTAGGTTGGCCATGACGAGACAGGACATTTAATGACATGCTTTGGCACTGTTAAGCCCAGCATGCATAGCGTTTACAAGTTGAAGGTTCTTCTCCCGAGGTGAATAACTCCCTGCTTTCAACCTGTGCAAAAGACATAATTATTCATTAGTTTCTATCTCTTACTACGCCCCACTTGCCTGCATTTCTTGGTCTGCTCACGATGTCGCTGCCGGTGGACAATTTTGCGTTCTGCTGAGATCTCGGCGCCGTTGCAATAGGGCATGGAGTTGGAAGTGGGGTTAATACTAGCGGTTAGAGTCTTTGTGGGAGATTTGAATCGTTGACGCTGGTAAATATGGAGCAGAACTAATGAGTTGAATGGCAGTTAACGTGCTTAAAGGCTTGCTAACTTCCTGCTGGTGTCCGATTGACTTGATGATTTATATAAAAGGTTATGAGGGAAAACGATTCAGATAGATATGTAAATTTACTGAAGTGTAATTGTGTGAACACGCACACACATGTCTACGTGTATATGGGATAAAGTGCTGAAAAATTCTCAGCGTGAAGCGAAAGGAATGCTTAAAAGTGCTGACGTTTCTTGTTAGTTGCTTCAACAGTTCCGACATACATACATACATACATGCATACATACATACATACATACATAAGCAGGGATCGAACGTACGTCCGTTTGTGTAAAAGAAAGCCAGTTCGATTCCTGCCTTAAAGCGCATTTTCAATATTAAAATTTATCTAACACGCAGATCGATAGACGTAAAAAGTAAAATAAAATATTGCTTAAAGTAAAATAAATATGGAGCATCTACTTCAAATATGCGTATCCACACACACACTAATAACTTCTAAAGAAATAAAAATCTCATTAAAAAAATCCAATAATTCTTTAGCAATTGCTTTGTTTACATTTCGCGTACAAAATTGAGCATTTAAGGAATTTCCGAGAAAATGAGCTTTAATTTAAAAATGAAGTAAATATTGCCGGAATGAGGCTTTTCTTAGCCGAACAGTAAAATACACTGAATAATTCAGAATATATCGTTGATAGTTCTAGAGCAAATGATTTATCATTTTAACTGAAAATGTTCGTGCCTACTTTAAAGGTTCGAGAGGACACCATTATAATGCACTCACCCATCGACGCGGACTTTGAAACAAGAAACCAGCCTCAAGGAGCAAGGGTGTCCTATCTTTTTTAAAACATTCAAAGCATCACTTGATATATTAGTTATTCTATTTTCACAAAAATTTGTTGATTGCTTGTTTGCTTTTGTTTAGCGGCATATCAAACACGGTGAGTTATTTAATGCTGAAATATTTAGAAAGAAATTTTATTTTATTTTGCTGAGATGATAATTGTTTCAAGGATACATCTCATACTATTTAACCCATAATTAGGGGGATATGCTGATTTATACATTTCCTAAAGTTATTTGGCCGTATTTGAATATAACGAAAGAAACTGGAATTGAAACTTAGCTCTCTAACTAAATGTTCCAAGCCATTAACCATAACACCACCCGCACATCCAAGCTTACAACATTTGGTAGTCTAGAGTGGTCATCCGTCTAAGTACTAATCTATCTTTGTTAAGCTTAACTTTAGTGATCGAAGAGAACCGGTGTTTGAACTTGATGTGAATCTAAGATCATTACGATTTGTAATACATCTGTCGAGAAAATTTAACTTCTGCTGTTTCTACTGAGAAAGGTAAACTACAGTATGCTGAAATCTATAATATTTTTGTTTCCTTGTCTATCCGACAAATTTATATCTTTCGTTTAAATAAATTTTCTATCTCATCAGCCGTGTTTTAACCGCTCGCATTAAAAACAATATATATCCTTTCGAAATTGTATTCCTGAATATCTCTCTTCGTGTGTTGCTCTAGACATTTTGAATTTTCTTATTAACTTCCAGTTTTCAGTCTCTGTTCATTCAAAAATTAAAAGTTTAGTATCGGATTTTTATTGTTCGAATTCTAGTTTTACCCCTTGCATTCAATTTCACGCAAATACACTAAGAAAATGTATTAACCTGTCTCTTCCCTCAAGTTATGGGTTAAACAACAGGACAGGTTAAGTTCTATAGCCTTGGCTGGCAACTAGTCTACCGCAGAAAGCAATAGCAAGCTACTGCGGGAAAATCTTCTGCCCAGTCAGTTATGTCTCTTTCGAGACATGATCGCCCAAAGCGTGTATCACATATGGCACGTAACTGACTGAAATATTTTAATGAATAACTCTTACCTCTTTTTGTAACCCAGAAAATATAACTGTTACTTCCTGGTGATGAATATATTTGTGTTGCTTCCGGTCCTTTCTTCATAACTGAGGAGAATATACAGCATATAGGAGACCTGATATTACGTAATAATTCAGTATTTTTACTTTATTTCTAATGAAACTTCCATTTTTCTTAATGCTATACTGAGTTTTCTGAAGGCTTCTTTTACTATTCCCAAGGGTCTTCGGATTTGTCACGCATTACGTCCGCAGTTAAAACACTTCTCAGATATATTGCATTGTTGTACTTGCTGGATATTGGTATCGCCAATTTTTAATTTGTATGTTTGAATGTTCATTTTGCTACTAGCCTTACGTTATGTCTTCTTCAGTTGCATAATTCAGTTTTCCTACCAAAATGACATCAAAGTCTTTTCCAAACATGACTTTTAAACTTAATTACTTACTACATTTCCTTTCAATTTTTTCAGTTTCTTGCACGAGATAATTTCCATGATTTCTTTCGACAGTGTATACATTTTCCATATAAAAGTGAATGGTAAAATGGCAGAGCAAACGATTTGAATGTTATTATAGCTACAGAAAACACAGTGATCATATTTTGCCTGTTACATCAGTGTATTGATATATTTCTCTTTGTAATTATTTTGTCCATAACTCTCGAAAATTGCTTCTTTCATTCTTTTCTAGGCCTCAAAATTTCAGATTAACTAATAATTCTTGAATCCAAACAAGAAAATCGTTGTGAATGAACCTGTAAACGACTCATTATCTCAAAAATTTTTCCTATTCCCCTTTCTGTTTCTCTCTCTTTTCGTCTCTATACTTTCACAGTTTCCTTAAATTATTGTCATTTCATTGTTGCTCTAACGGGTAATTATTTGCCCGTATATCTGTGTCGCCGTTTTGTTATTTTTATATTTTTGTACTTCTTTCCATTGAACTTTCTTCTTCCTACTGCAGCTGCCCGATCCCTGCAACCAATATTAATTATTTAATAAGTCCGCTTGCACAGTTAAGATTTATTGCGCCTTTCGGTATAGGAAATTGTTTTAAGTTGCGAAATTATAGTCATTATCTGGCAACTGGGAAGTACAAAACCTGTAAACTGACAGTGTTCTTGCAAAAAATATATATATAAATATAAAATAAAATACAAAACAAAAGAAATAAAACATACAATCTAGAACGCAACTGGAGAAGTGGGCGTTGGCATAGAAAGATAAGCCAGAACAAATCTTCCAATTGTGCACTTTGGTATAATTAAGAGAAAGAGAGAAGGAATATGTTAGAGTTCTAAATTTATTTTATCTTTTTAAAATATTTCTTTTATACATTTTCATTTTGTTTATATATATATATATATATATATATATATATATATATATATATATATATATATGTTTGCTTGTGTGAGTGAATGGGAACCTTGCAGAAATAAGTAACTAAATATGAAAATATTTCTAAGTGTGTGTTTCCAGATATGCATACAGCAGCATTTTTTTTGCATGAGTTCTTTTACAGTTGTTTGCGTTTTTTGAAAATATATGTTCATATGTTAACCTGCATTGCTACTAAATATTTTTATACGATAATGTGCATTACTACATAATAACATACGAACATCCTTAAGTACTTGCCAAAGAAGTCCGGCTTTTCTCTGTTCATTTTCTAAAGAAACACAAACTAGGAAATAAAACGCACCAGAAAGAAAATTTAAGAAACTCAGAGCAACATTCTAAACAAAAACGTCGGAAAGCTAGTTTCTAAAAACGTATATTGATTTCACTGCGACTGATGTAAAACGCCGCTGGAGTGTGAGAAAATTGATGCAAACAGTAAATATACATGTGGTAACTTGTTAAATAAAGCAAATAAATACAGATTTTAATGTGGTGTGCCTTTATTTTCTCAAAAAATAAACATTACCTGATTTTTTCATCAAAGCAAATAACTAAGAACATATAAGAAAGCCGTATTAAAAGCGGTGATGAAATCAAAGAATTAGGATAGCAGGTGCTGTTGAGAATGTATTGTTAAATTATGTTCTCTTTTTACTATTATAGTAGACTTTACTACTCAACTGTCAAAAATAGCAAATAAAACAACCGAAAATTTGTTTTGGTTGTTTTATAAGAAAACCTCTAACAGAATATAACTGAATGAAGCGGAAAGAAATCACTGCATATCCACTACAAAAATGAATGCATGGTCATCAGTAAAAAGTGAATATCAAAATGCCAACTAAAAATCGAGGATATGAAAATAAAGCAGGTCCAGAAATTTAAATACCTGGGAAAATGTTCTGACCCTTAGATCCGAAGGCGAATTGGCATTGCCAAGGATACATTCTAGAAGCTGATTAAAGTATGAATAGACAAGAAAATTTCGCTGCAAACAAAGAAGAAAGTGCTGGATCATTATGAGATATCTGTTCTTCAGTATGGTAATGAATGCTGGAAAATCTTTTTAAAATGTAGAAGAGACTTGAAGCAACGGAAATGTGGTTATATAGAAGGATGTTGAGAATACCATGAACAGAACATGAGACCACTGACGATGTTCTGGAGTGGATAGAAACGAAAAGGAAACAAGTACATAACGTCGGGAAAAGACATCCGTTCTTGGGATACCAAATAAAGAAGAAGAGCTTAGAGAATATGATACTAATAGTTAAAATAGAGGGAAAGAGAAACAAGAGAAAGCAAGGCATATCATAGTTGATGGGCCTGAGCAAATGAAAGGCAGAGCTGGGTTAGGAGGTTAACAGATTAAAGCATGTTATGAATAACTATGGATAGGGAGATCGAAAGGCTATGATCGCCTGCGTCCGGATGGTACACGGCACAATGAAGAAAATGAAGAAAAGGACAGTGTGTCGCCATGACAAATATGTTCAGCTATTGTTCTTCTTTCTTGGTCAGGCTTACAAATTTTTGAACAGCACTCGCATATGTGTTTCTTTGTATACGTTTTTTTATACGTGTGCGTTTGTTTATAAATTTGCATATCTATCTGAATTGTTTTCACTCCTAACTTTCATATGATTTATCAAGTCATTCAAAAATCAACACGACAAATAGGGCATATTTCAACAGCAGCATCAGTAAAGTGGATAGCACATCCAACTCTAAGAGAAAATAAACACAAAAACAATATGCTGACGTTCCAATTTAGTTTAAGCAAGAGGCTACTTAGGGAACCACACCTGTACTGGAAAGAGCAATAACAATGAAATTGAAAAACTAGTTTACCTGGAAAAGGTTTAAGGAAAGAATTTACAAAATGCACCGACAGATGTACCCATTTTGCAGAAATTTCGCTGTAAATATGTTTCCACTTTAGTGTATAAGAATGTAACATGCCAAAATGGATAGCGTATTAGCGACTCTTGGCTTGTTGTAAATGAGAAGGGAACATGTGAAATTATAAAGGTGCCTCTCTCTCTCTCTCTCTCTTTTTCTCACTCTCTTTCTTTCATATGTATATTGGTGTGTGTTTCAAAACAAGGGTAAAACACTGGCTTTAAGGGAAAAAGAGGAGCGTGTAAGAAGAAGCGAAGAAACTACATTGGTTTGAGTTTCAAGCAGAAGAAGGCGGTCAAATCGTGTCTCTCTTTAGCCATGCTTGACATCCCAATTTTGAAGGAGGCTGTTTATCAGACGTTTTCACAGTAATTTCTTTTCAAATATTGCGATGTTGCTTCGTCAAGCGATGCGTTTGGCTGTGTTGATGTCGCTTCACGGTCAACAGTCGCGACAAATAAATTTCTATCCCTCACTTCTTTCTCTCATGTCTCCATTTTTTCTCATTTTCCTTTCACGTTGTTCATTACTTTCCTGATTCCTATACGTATCTGTCTTGGAATTTTTATTGCTTTACTTCGGAGTTATATCCCCGTTCTCTACACTTTTATACCTTCGCTATCTTTATCACTTTCTTACATTTTTCTTGTTCTCTTTCTTTCCTTATGATTTTCTTTTATATATATTACTCCTTTTCAAACTTTTTATATATATTACTCTTTTTAAATCTTACTTTGTATATGTGTTACTTTTTTCTTTATATATTTGCATAGGTTTCACATCATCTGTGTTTTGTAGCTTTTACTTTCTTTCAGTAATTGTTTCTTTCTGTTTTCTTTAGTATATTTTAAACTGCAAAATGTTACCTTTAATTTTTTTTTGTAATTTTTTCTATATTAGACATTCATTCATTCTTTAATTATCTTCTTTATATTGACTTTGTCGATTTATGATATATTCTAAAATTATTTTGATTTACATTAAATATTTCATTTTTATATTGTTTATTCCCTTTTTTCTTTATTAGTAGAATGGTATTTTGATTTCTTCTTTTCTTCTTTCGTTTCATAAAAACATGCTCACATATCTGTCCTTTATTTTTCTAGTTTATTTATTTAAGCTTTTTTCATGCTATTTTCAGTGTTTTCTTGTCTTCATTTTTCTATATCTCTCATGCGTCTCTCTTTTCATTCGATGTAACTTTTGTAAAGCCTTCGTTCTAACTTCTTTATCGTTTTCCTCTGTTGTTCTGGGTATTGAAAGTTTATGTAACGAGTTAATATACTTTCTTTTGTTCTTTCTATTCTCTAATAATCACTTTTCTTTTTCTTCTTTGTACACCCATTGTTTGTGTTTTCGAAATATATATCCTTATCCTGTTCCTTATTTTTCACTTCTTATCTTTACTTTCTATTTTCTACTGTTTATCTTGCATTTTCTCTTTCTTTTGTAGCTTATTCTGATCAAATTTTATATATTTTTTCACTTTCCAACATAGCTATTCGTTTAATTTCTATTTAATTTTACCTCCCATCTCCAATCATTTTCTATCTCATCCTACTTTCTCTCTGTGTCGTTTCCTTCACCGCGGCAACACACAGCAGGCAATTTATTCTCCTAAAACAACACAACTGATGCAAAATATAGGCACCTCGAAAGTTTGAACATTAGAGTTATACTTATTTTTCCAAGCTGACACATTCAACTTCACACACTTAAGCGGATATGTTGTTGTGAACTGGACAATAAATTTTTTCTTAATTTTAACGCCTCTAAAACGAAACTGATCTTAAAAACTTTATTTTTCCCGAGAATGGCTGATGCTACCCCCCTGGAGAACAACTCGTCGCGCCTAAGTGGCCCCACGCTGAAAAGTGTAACGGTTATCTTGAAACAATTGCTAGATATGCTGCTAGAAAAAGTCGGTTCATTCTACCGCACTAGACAGACTTTTCTCGGCATCATATATTTTGCATATTTAAGTGTTCAATAATTGTGTATCGAATATTTTGTAAAGCTTAAGGCCACACCTGATTGAAAGACTAACTTCCGTACTATCACCGGAGTTAAGCAACATCGATCATGGTTAATGAAAGGGCAGAGTTCTAATTCCAACTGTGTTAGTTATATTAACTTACATGTAAATATAACAGGGAAACATAAGCACATATTTTCCTCCCCAGGTATGATTTAATTACTATATCTTGAATCACTAAAATAAATTCTATCTACTTTTTTTTTTTACAAAATAAATATATTGATTTGATTCAAATAAGCCGCGATGTGTTGATAACTCATAGAAAATTAATCAATCAACTCTTATTACTTCTAAATATCGTCTGTTATATATGTCTAAGGATTCTCGACAAAATCCAAAGATGATGCAGTAAAGGTCCTGAACTGGTTTTTCGGCTTCAGTCACTTTCCCACCGCGGTAATTTTAATCTTTTCTTTATGCCGTGTTACATGAGGACGTAGGCGGTCATGGTTTTCCACTTGTTTCATATCCCTGTCGCTCTTAACCTTTTTTCCTCAAGTATCTCTCCCAAACGCAACAGTCAGCTAATTTTAGATTTTAAATCTTTGGGGGTCATTTGGCAATTTTTTAGATGTCTTTGACAGGTTCTTTAAGTTCTCACCCCAAATTTTAGTATTTCCTAGTCATTTATAGATTTTTAAAATCATATTCGAATATTTTATGACACTTGTCCCATCCAAAGTTTTGTCGATATTTTTAGAAATTTTTCCTTTTTTCGTCATTTCACAGATTCACTGCAGCTACCTGTATAGATTTTCCCTTATTATTTGTTTTACCATGATTTGTGCAAAATTCCATTTATTTAAAACGCAGACTATTTGTAGAGCATGAGAATATTGTCCGATAGTATAGCTTAATAATTAAGTAAGGTGGTACCACAACTAACGTCGTTTCGACTTCATCATTCAATCAAATACATTGATTACATTGATTCAAATTTGTGTGGAGATCAACGGTTCAAGCCTTGTTCTACAAGTTACCCAATTTTGTATGAATTCGCATGAAGATTATCGGATGAGAAGGGTTCGTAGTTTCTAAGGCTGTATTTTATTTCTTGAGTACCCCATAAATTGACTCAAAAATATTTGCATACATCAAGGTTCATGTCATTATCGAAAATTGACCCAACTTTGGTTAAAATCGAACCAAGGGTTTCAGATGAGTAGGGCTCGTTACAATGGAGACACATACAAATGCAGACAGACGTATCCATTTTTATATAAAATTGATTCCAAAAACGGCTTATATCAAAAGAACCAGACGTTGCTCTCCAAGTTATCCAATTTTGGTTAAATTCTCAGAAGGCATCTCGGAGGCGAAGAGTTCGTAAGATCTAGGGGTCTCGGTGATTTATGGCATACTCTTTTAATTGATTCAAAACATGTTTGCGTACATCAAAGTTTTATGTCCTGATCGAAAGTGATCCATTTTTTATTGAAATCAGACCAAGGGTTTCGGAGGAGTAGTGTTCGTTAGAATGGAAGCAGAAAAATATAAAAACATATCCATTTTTATAAATGTACATATTTGCTAACCTGAACAGAGAGGCAATTTTTTAAATTGAAATGTAATCACAGTAACTGTAACTATTATCTTGTGTTATTTTTTAAGAATTTTAACTTCGGTTCATGCAAGTAGAAATTTGGTTTGAAGAACTTAAATTTGGAAACAGTAAACAAGCTCGGTATCACATAACATTAGAAAATGCAAAATATTTAAAATATGTAAAATGCATTTGATGTTATTTTAACTACACTTATCTCCATCACGATATTGGTGATGCATATTTTGTAGATATTTAGTGTTGCTGTATTCTTAGAGGTCTACAAACGTTTGAGAGGTATTTTTCACTTATAAATATCATGATGCAATGTCAACAAAAGCAGTCAAAGACTGCGAATCCCCGCCAAAGTAACATCGACATCATCTCAGCGGTTAGCAAGAGATAATTATGTATTATTATTTTAATGACTTTTTGAAATGCAACATAACAGTTTTGTCTTGATGAAAACTTTTGAGTTTATTTAAATTACTGGTTCTATCTTAGGATGCTTATTTTCAAAGATGCCTAATTTTTATTTCTATTTACTTTATATATATATATATATATATATATATATATATATATATATATATATAACTTGTTTATGAATGGAACTTTGTCTCTCTGTGTGTGTATGTGTGCGAGTCTGTGTGTGTGACCGTTACCTATAGACTCCGTAACGGCTGAACCGATTTTCTTGAGAATTTACACAGTTGTACTATACGCGTCTTTGAGTGTTCTTAGCTAGGGATTGTGTCGAGGTACCTCCGATAAATATAGAAAATCGATAATTGAAAAAATCGGTTTACAGAAGGAGTGGTCTGATTTTAATAAAATTTAAGACATTCATAAACAAAGACATAAGAAACGATATTCAGAAGTTTCAAGATTACAGTTCTTACAATAGTGCAGAAAATCGATTATATATATATATATATATATATATATATATATATCGATTATATATATATATATATATATATATATATATAAGGAAAGATGTTTGTGTCTGTGTTTGTTTATCTGCCTGTATGTCTGTATTTTTTCAGCTCTTTTATTTTAGTTTTTGCTTCAGGTTTGGCTCTAAATAGGTATAATTATAGTTCTTCCTCTGAGCTTTGATACCATTTACTCAGAGGGCTTATTTAGCCTTCAAAATTCAGTTTACGACGAAAAAACTTATTTAATATCAATACCAGCAAATCAAAATTTGACTTACATATATTCATTTTTTTTCCAGTCTATGGTTTCGCTTTAACTGGAAACACCTATTTGTTTTTAGTCTTTCGTGACAACGTCTAAAGAGTCTGATCTCCAGGAACATGTACTAGTTTTAAAGCTTTCATTACGCCCGAGCAACGCCTGGCTATACTGCTAGTATGAAATAACAACTTAGCTAATGTACTACTCATATATAAAATTAAATTCAACTACAATTTCGATTTTAAAAATGCTGAATTCATAAAACAAAATGACTTAGAATGAAAATCCTCGAGAGTGCCACCATTGAATATTACCCAAATATTGATCTACCCCCAGGTTTTTTCCCTATTTCACCTTTTTAATAGAATTACTACACTCCCAAATAAATGTACATAACAGTATCAAGAAATAAAAAAAATGTTTGAATCCGTTAACAGAGCAATACAAAAAATTTAATATTTCCACACTTGACAGTATTTGACGTAATTTTCACTTAACAGTATAATAATAGCGTTCTTTAAAATTCTTTCAGTTGCTAAGGACATTTTATGTTTTTGTTATTTTTAGTTATTTGTTTTAAGAAATTTATTTAGTTTTTTGCCTTGAAAATATCCACATTAGACGAAAAGCGTTGGCAACTAATACAGTTTTCTTATATATAAGTATATAAATTAAAGAAATTTCTGGAAGATTTGTTTGTAGTTTTTAATAACGTATATTCTAATTTTATGACTTTATATTGTTTATTTTATGTATATTTTATTTTTTGTTTTTGAATAATAAATATTAAATATATATATATATTTTTATTTTACGTTTGAATTATAAATAATATATTTATATTATAAATAGTCATAACTTTTTGTGGAGAAAATAATGCGTTCAGCAAATGCAGTGACTTAAAGCAACCTAGGTGGGGTAATTCAGTATTTGGCATGTCAAAGGTAAGAAAAATTATTCGTAAATAAAAAAAGGAAAAATAACCCAGAAATTTAATGCCGTAAATATTAGAACCCAAAATCTAATCAGTCAAGCGGCCAGTAATCCCTGAATTTCAATCCGAATCTATCCAGTGTGTGGTAATATATATTTATATATATATATATCATAGACAGATCGACAAACAAATAAGCTAAGAAACATGACTGCTGAATGCAATAACTGGAATTTGATGTAGGTAGTAATATAGGATATACTGATATGGGACAGAATGCAAAATTAAATGTCATAACAGAAATATATTTCTTTCTAGCCATTTACACAATGCTGTCCATAATATTAAAAAAATGTTTGGATTAAACAACCTTGTATATATATATATATATATATATATATATATATATGTGTGTGTGTGTGTGTGTGTGTGTGTGTGTGTGTGTGTGTGTGTTTGGTGGTACAAAATTTTAATATGGCGTTCAGTCAGTTAAGTTCCATACTTGATACACATTTGGGCGATCATATCTCGAAAGAAACATGAATGACAGTGCAAAAGATTATCCCGCAGTAAGATGCCACTACTTTCTGAGGTTGACTGGTTGTCAATCAAGGCTATAGAACCTAATCTGTCTTGTTATTTAAACCATAAATTTAGGGAGGAGACGGATTAATAGCTTTTCGAAGGTATCTGAATGCTAGAGATTCAGTTGGAATTCGAACTCGGCTCTCTGATTTCTCGTTCCGAGCTGATATACACTGCATCACAACACACATACAATATAGCAGTAAAAGCACTAATTCAATTAAAATCAGCGATTCTAAATATTAAAAGATATAATGGCAGTTTTCCGGTTTCGTGGAAATTTTACGGATAACTTTACACATATATCATGGGTGACACGAATGAAATGCCAGATGAATAATGCTCTTACTAAGATCTATCTCACTTGAAGATGCTAGTAAACCCGTAAAGTGAACCCAAGCAAACAGTCTTTTTGTTTAGAAGAGTGAGCCGCCTTGAGCTAATAAACAGAATCTTCAACACCTTCAGGGGAAACAACAAGTGTGGACTGGCTAAAACTGTGAAACATTCCACACAGGTATATACCCAGTTCCTTCCGTGGCAAATTGGAAACAAGGTCAGTTAATGTGACGAGACTTTACCCTTCGGCAAAGCCTTGTTTTGTTTCCTTTCTGCCCGGAGATAGACAGTTCATCAAGAGAGATAGTGGCTGTTCACTCGAAAATGAACCGGCCCAAACCGGAATTTACTATCTACCCACCAAAGTGGATGCGACACAAGGTCAATTATGATTGTGATTCTGAGTCCTTAAACTCAACCAAAAATATCCCTTAGACACATGTTAAGGATGGGTTGGGCACTTGTTTGCTCATCCCAGACGAGATTTTACCTTTCGACAGAGTCTCGTTTGTGTTCCCCTCTGCCAGGGAGCGGAGTGTTGATTAAGAATAAGTGGCAGTTCATAAGAAAATAAACCAATCAACACGAAAATTCAGAGTGCAGTTCAATTTATTTATTAGATGGTCAGCAATGAAAGACCCGTATGTATTTCGAATGACATAGCCAAACGGAAAAGTACTGTTTATTATTATAGCAGATGCGTGTTGCTTGATTCAAACATCCAAGCGTTGCGTCGTTCTACCTGTGCAATCGATTCGACAACTACATTCAAAACAGTAAATGACAGAGTTAATGTGATTGGAAGGTAAAACTTCTTCACGCATAAAATGAAGGTTGGATCTTATTTTAAACGAAATGCAGCAAAATAACATTCGCGTGTATCATAATGAAATATGTTTGGCAAAGATCTCACCAACTATAACCAAACATATTATTAATCTTCTAAACATTAACGGTTTAATTTTATTAAGCCCAGCAATCTTCTTTCGAATATATATTAGTATTGTCGAACACATATTTGTAGGATTGATGTGCGTGTAAAAAATGGGTATAAAGTTAGCGCATGGACAATGATGCATTCCATTAGCTGAATAGAAAATTGAGAGAGATGAAAATTTTGCTGTACACTAATAAAATCGTACTGAATTGTTATGTTATGTCAATTCTTCAATATAGCAGCAAATGCTGGACAATCTCAGCAAAAATAAAGGCAAGACTTGAAGCAGCTGAAATGTGTTTCTAAATAAGAATGATAAGGATACCCTGGACAGAACATCCTACCAACGACAAGGTTTTGAAAGAGAATAGGCACGAAAATCAAACTGATACTTAACCTCAAGAAAATACACATGAAGTTTCTGGAATATGTTGTGAGGAACGAGGTCTTGATAATCTGATGCTCAGAGGACAGATAGATGGAAAGAGACACAAGGGAAAGCAACGCGTGGCATATTTGATGGAACTGAGCAGATGGATGGCGGAACGGAAGTTGAGCGGGATAACTGGATAAGATATGTTAAAACCTACAGGCGATAGAGAAATGTGGAATTGCATGATCGTGCTACTTTGAAGAATGCTAGTATACCAGTAGCAGTATGGGACACGTTCAGAAATCCAATCTGTTATAAAGGAGATTTATTAAGGCTTGATAGATATAGCATTCACATTCTCACGATTTTTGTACGAAGAATAGCAAAGTTATAATTTTTCAACTTAAAAGAACACTTCCAATCAGTGTTATTTCTCATTCTCAAAATAATTGGAAATATTGCTTACCTTTCCTTGAAAAACCTCTCTGTTCCTTGACAAATTACGGAAATACTAGACCATTAATGATTTTTTTTTGTTTTCTTTATTCGTAGATTCATGGACATTTCATTGATAGATTTATTGATGCCTTTTTTCGAAGAGTGTACTATATTTTTGTTGGGTATACATTACTCCCAATATTTATATTTTTCTATACCTGTCTATAGTTCTGGGATTATGTATTTACATTACTTACATTGTTCGTACTGTTGCCTTCATCTTTATAGTCCTATTCACGACGTTATCTGTTACCTGATATGGGTCCCACCATACGAGGCGGAAACGTCGTTAAAGATGAGGATAACAGTCCAAACAACGTAAATAATTCTTCTATGCATTTTCAATAAAATGCCTTCAGTTCGACTGCTTTCGTAATAATTCCTATTTTCATTGAAACTGCAAAACCAATATTCTGAGACATTCTAATCCCTATGGATGATGTTCTTCCATTTCGTATTTATCAAAGAATTTATTATTTCTATTATTTATCGTGTTTCCAATGTAACTAGTATCTGATGTCTAACTCCGATGTTAATAGCAAGACATTAATCTTGGAAAATGCTCGAATCCATTTCTTCTACTTTTCCCACTTATGGGTTCAAAACTGGTGAAAGGTCTACGCAGATCTATTTTCCAAGGTGATTTAGTAATTTCTAGGTAAAAAAAAAATCTATGGACTATATCATAAAGACATAGAATTAATGACAAAATCCAATCGTATTATTGTATAACCGTGAAACCAAAGATGACGATCGTTTTAACATCAACGACGAGCAACGAGTATATATAAAAATATTAGCTTACATGTTTATTCTCTATTGTGACGGTTGCCATTAGGGTGATATAGGAACGAACGCACATTCGATGGAATTGATTGGGTGGAGTTTTTTTTCATTGCGTTCTAAATGAGTTCCCTGGTTGTTCTGCTGTTGAGCGAAAATGCTCTGATCTCATATATTTCTGAAAACCTACTAATTTCCTCTTAATAGCCTCACCTCGTGCCACACGCATTTATTCATCATTTTTGCATTATTATTTTCATAGGCCAGCTGCCTTTGACGTTATCAAATTACATCCCTTCACCATTGTTTTATATTTTCTAACCTTAAAAGTCCAAGAGAGCGAATGTAAATGTAAGTTTTTTAAAAGATTTTTTAAACATCCGTCTTTAAGAAATATTTGATGATGCTTGTTAAAATGAAACGTTAAATTAACGTATCTCTTTCCTATGATTTCTTTAATTATTCTATACCTAATATCCGATTCCGATCCATATATTCAACTCACACACACACACACATATATATATATATATATATATATATATATATATATATAATTTTCATTAAAAACTAAAGCCAAGGTACTGTGCTCACTTGCCCTGGTGACTTTAAGGTCTTATATTTCAATAAATATTTATCCCTGCAATCTTTATTCTTTTATAATCGTTTGATTAAAAACGAAAGATAAGTTACTGCCAGTTTTTCTTATTTAATAATGATGTGTTTGGACAGGAATCTATCTTTTATGCAAGTTTCATTAAAACTGGTGCTGCAGATAATCTCCTTTTCATCTTCCGGTTCATATAAATTAACAATTGTGCATATGCGCAACAAATTAATCTTTTATAAACATTTCTTTATAAAACACTGGCAAGGTTATTTAGGTTGAGACTTTTATTTAATATGATATATATTGAAAGGGAAACCAGAAATCAGTATTCGAATTAAAGGGGAGGTCTATGATTACTAATGTCAGCTCTTAACGTACAGGCAATTCAGCTTCATGTACTTTATTTTGAAAGATCTAACACACCACCTCAGCACCTTATTAAACATTCATGGTACTTTCCTCGAAGGAATAAGTTGTGTGATAATTGAAATTCACCCATATCTTTTCTAATTGTGTTTAAACTAATCCGTATTAAAGAGGAAAATGAGTATATTTCCTCAGTCGTTGGTCCAGGTGAGAGATAATAAAGAAAATGACTCTATGGAGAGCCATACTTACCTACTTCCTGACACGATACTTTATGAGAATTAGTATTTATATAAGTTGGAATTTACCTACTACAATACAAAGCTACTGGGAAAGTAAGTAAGAGTTTACTATCCGATCGGAGTAATAAAATCCCAAACCTACTTTTATATCACTGGTCCTTGTTAAATGCATTGCCAAACTTGTTTCCTTCATCCACTATTAACACAGATGCAGATTAATAGATATGCATGTTGCAAAATTACATTTTATGTAAGAAAGTCTGAAAGATGATTTGGAATGATGATTTTTAAAATCAGCAACTTTCCACACATTCCACATATAGAAAAATCTTTCTCAGATTATTCTATAAAATTTGGCTAGGTATCCATACTTAATTAAACAAAGTAAATTTGAATGTATTAAGATGTACATTAGACAGATAAGATACTTCAAACGTGCAGTGTAATTTACGTTTAAAATATCCGCTTGGCAAAGATTTTATCAGTATTTGAGATTTCCTGCGTAACATTCAAGTTTCTCTCTCTTTCACAGAGCCTCCGATTATATATATATATATATATATGTCTCCGTTTTGATCACTCTTCCGATATATATATATATATATATATATATATATATATATATATATATATCGGAAGAATCATCAAAAGACATATATATATATATATATATATATATATATATATATATATAAATTAGAGAAAATTTTCAAAATTCAAAGGTGTCGGATGCACATTTCGACATAGGATGATTCTACGTCACGTCAGCGACATTGTTTTTTTACAAACGGCGAAGGCCTCTGGGGTAGAGTGTGGAAAAACAAAAAAAAATAATATATATATATATATCGGAAGAGTCATCAAAACGGAGACATATATATATATATATATATCGGAGGAGTGATCGAAATGCAGACAGGGGCGTTTTTACATATGCCAGTGAGGATATAGTAATTAAAACTATATGGTACCATCAATCATTGCACTGCACTTCTCAGACAAAGTCGTCAAGGTCGCACTGAATTTTTAGCTAATTATCATGATAAAATGTTGATACTCCTTTTCTTTATATATACACGTGTGTGTGTGACTGAGAACAGTCATATATATATATATATATATATATATATATATATATATATATATATATAGACTGTGGTCTTCTATCATTTATATAGAAAGTTGTTATCTATCTGTGTACTGAAACGCTTAAGCAATCATTTATCTTTCGGTACATTATTGCATAGACAGAAGATTTTCCCGGAGTACGTAGAAAATTATTTTTGAGATAGACAACCAAACCTATAGAACCCAATCTCACTTGCTATTCAAACAATATCTAAAGATGGATTCATACCTTTCAAAAGAGTATTTGTTCGAAAGTCAAGCAACTGGAATTCAGCCTCGTCTCTACCTATTTCCAGTTCAGAGTCGATATACATTAAACTCCAATGCATATGCATCACATATTTCTGCTTACATCACACTTCTTCGTAGTATGACTTTTGAAAACGTTGTGAAATCCGGTCAAACAACCAAATTAGAACGCATTGGTAGTACGTAATACTAAAATTTCATAAATATTTAATTGCAAGGATAGTTTCAAATATTTGAAGCAACTATTATATAAAATGAGATAGTACACATGAAATAATATATAAAATATGACCCAAACAGACGATATCTAAAAGTGTTCATAAATAATTTGATATGCGTACAAAATAATATTATGTTGAAAAAAAATTGTATAATGTTTTCTCGAGTAATTGTGATAGTTGAAACCGTTTACACATAAAAGTCTCTTATATTATACCGATATATTTTAATCAATTCAAATTTTAAAAATTACGTAAAACACAATAAAGAATAAACACATTTTAATCATCTTTTAAAAAAATATACGTCGTATTTTACACTCTAACAAAATATTACATAGCTGTTGTTTATTAAGCTAGCATAATATTTAAATTTTCACCTAGTAATTTCTTTGGTATATATTTGTATATGATGATTTTCAAAATAAGCAACTTTCCACACTTGTTACATGTAGAAAAACCTTTTAAAGATGATTCCATATATATTGGTTACTAATTAAACCAAGTGAATCTGAAAGTATTAAGATGTACATTAGGTAGATAAGATATATCACTTAAACAAAAGCATTTTCGTGATGCAAATATAATAAGGAATTAGTGTGAGTGTACTTTGTCCAAAAAATAATTAATTCACCTATATGCTATCGGTTAGGAAATAGTCATAGTCATATATATATATATATATATATATATATAAGCTATGAGGGAGCTATTACCAATGGATTTTTAAAGGCATCCAATTTATTTTCATTATAAGACTCTGTTAAATTCTAACATTGAGTTCTCATCGGATTACAGTCACCTGTGGAATTGATCTTACAAAGTACCAAGGATACTATTATATAGAGAGAGACAGATACAGACACAGACAGAGAAAAAGCGCTAAATAAAGAAAGAGAATGTGTATGAAAAATTGTTTTACAAACTTAGGGGCGGATTCCCGTCACAAAAATTGACACAGGTCCATATAAACATATCGCAACAATTCCTTCGTTTTTGTGTTATTAAGTTTGTTGAAAGTTTACGTTAGATGGCGCAGTGTTTCCATGAAAAATATATTACATTTGACATTCGTATACTTTTGTGGTGAGTATGTCTTTAAAGTTTAGCGTGTTAAATATTAAGTGTTCTTTTCGAACAAAAGCAGAATATTTATCTCATGGACAGGTAGATAGTAATTTTACACATGTCCTGGTAATGCTAATACACGTGACTTCCAGGCTCTCGAACATTACTCTTCCAGGATGAAGTCAGCTGTGTCATGCAACCATTGCTGCTGTTTAACTCGGCGTTGCTGAGATCAGATCCGCGGCAACACAAGACCGAGATCCCCACGTACGCTGAAAACGAAGAAAATATTCCACAAGCTGTAGGAGTTGATTCAGATATCAGCACCCATCATGTCCTCCTAGAATATATCTTTCAACTGATAGTAGTGCATCGAGTGTATTTCAAGAGAAGCTCCTGTATTCATATCATTTGCAATGATTGCAAATTTTGCAGGCTCATTTGACCTCTGATCACCCCCCACGAAATGATTTTTGCCTATCAATTATCGCACAAACTGACGATCAGCTTTGTTTTACTCTTCAGTCATGTTTATAGAAATTTATAAAATAGAATAAATATTTGCACAACCAAGACATGTTAACGGATCGTAATCTCTATAGTACAATAGAGGCTAGACACCAGCATCAGTTTACGATTAACGCGTGAAATTGAATTGTATGTGTCTTTCTGGTAAATCATTATGTTCGACCAGCACTTTTAACAGGAGCTGTTTACAGGGTAATTACCCCATGTTAATGCGAATACACATGTAGCTAATTTCTGATGCGATTGTAGAATATTTTAGTCTTATTATTTGCGCGGCACTGGCACTGGCACTACCATGAAATATGGAATTTTAGGGGATGACCGATTTCATGCCCTGCACTTTTCCGCGACACCAATGCATCGGATTTTTATTTGTGTGGTTGCCTAGAATTATGTAGGCATTAATAATGCAAAGGTACTTCATCAACGTGTCGTGAAGGCCCGTGAAACCATTCGACACCGTGTGGATATATTGGAATCGGTCCGCCAGTCAATGGGAGGACATTTTCAACATTTGTTATGATTTCGTGATAGCATTTTTTACATGTGTTTTTATAGACAGTTCAACATGTCAGAAACCCATCCCACATTTTGTAAAAGTAGTTGAGTAATATATTGTGAATTGTACATTTTACAACAACTACCGTAACATTTAAACTTCATAACTATATAACGAAATACAACGATGGATTTTGGAAATATGTTTATATGAACTTTTGTACTTGTTTTGTATTGAAGTTTCAGCCCAAAATTTTGCTAATATGATTTATTTTGGACGATTTATCAAAATTTTGCAGGCTATATAAAGACAGAAAATATGATCTGATATTAATTTTCGTTGGCGATAATAATGTTTTATTACTACAAGTTTTGCGAATTAACTCATTGCTTGAGAGTTGAGGTGGGTCTCTACTTTTCTCAAGGTAATTTTGGTGTAAGTGAATATAAAGAAAACAACTACATTTGAAACTCATCTCATTGATAAATAATTACGAGCCATTATCCGTTAAACCACCCGTACATTTATGCTGGGAGTACCTGGTAGTCCCAAGCGGTCACCTATCTATGTACTGACAAGGCTTGAGGTTGCTTATCTTCGGTACATGTACGTGATTCAGGTTTCAAAATAATGTGGGCGTATGTCTATCTATCTATCTATCTATCTATCTATCTATCTATCTATCTATCTATCTATCTATCTATCGTGTGTGGAGGGTGCTAATCACATTATATGTTTTCTTCTAAATAGCGGAGATAAAACTAATTTTTTTATTATAAATCTTCTGTAGGTGTGTTAATTGGAATTTCTAGAAAAGTTTTCTTGTTGTTCCTGGAAAATGTAGGCGGTAATATAGATAGATACATAGGTAGATAGATAGATAGAAGCATACTTGGCATCCTATTTTTCGCAGACGATGATGACTTTTCGTTTATCGATCGCTCTTTTTATGACATGTGTTCTGAAGAACCACACTCTTTAGTTAAATATAAATTTTACAATTGGGATCCACCACGTGTAAATATTTTCAATTCCCTTGGTATTCGAATAATAAGGATTAAGTTCCATTTGAGTAGCTTCTTCTCAAAAACTGCTACTTTGTGAAACATCCTCCTGGAAGTTAGTTTTTACAATCGCTTCAATCTTTTGGTCTTCTTGTCTGGTGTAAACCGTTATGCTTCCTGCCTAACTTCATGAACTTCATTTCTTGCATTTACTAAAGTTCATCAACCTCCACACAGTAATCCTTTATATTGAGTGGCTCTTGAGCTTTATATTAGTTGAATATTAGTATGAACGATAGCCATATATTTGCGGATATCTGAAAATTCATCTCAACTAACAGTTTTGGTGAGTTATAACTGCGATGAATTTAATCAGTGATAGCTTTCATTTACGTCTTGCTGAATGTCATTAACCTTGTCTTCTTGAAGAAGACAATTTTATTTGGAAATTTATCATTTCTTACACCTTTTGTGCTATCTATATTTGCATTGAAACATCGAATTTGACACTGAAATATTCAGTAGCGCTTGGCACCTCTTTCTGTCTCCATTTAAATGAGAGATGCTAAACGCTAATGTCTTTTATTTTTATTACTTGAGAGTTTCATAATTTCAACAAAAGTTTTAAGCCATCTACTATGGCAATTTAGTTTGTTTTAATCTGATATTATTTATATTACATTTACCTAGACTACATATTTCTGATTTATAGAGATATTTACTTTTTACATAAAGATATAATTCTAAAATAATGATCTTGCATTTGCACGACAATAGTGCAATAGCGTTTCTTCTTATAACTTCTAATAACATATAGTCCGCCGTTGCTCGGATGTAATGAAAGCTTTAAAACTAATTCATGGAGCTCAGAATCAACCTAAAGAATATTTGTGTGAAGTTTGGTGAGAATCGGATAAAAATTATGGAATTGTATGAAGGATATACACACAGATAAACAGACACACACACAAACATATTGCCTTATATATATATATATATATATATATATATATATTATCGATTTTCTGCACTATTGTAAGAACTGCAACATTGAAACTTCTGAATATCGTTTCTTATGTCTTTGTCTATGAGTGTATCAAATTTAATGAAAATCGGACCACTCCTTCTATAACCCGATTTTTTTTTATTATCGATTTTCGATATTTATTGGGGGTATCTCGGCACAAAACCTAGCTAGGAACACTCGCAGACGCTTATAGTACAACTGTGTAAATTTTCAAGAAAATCGGTTCAGCCGTTTCGGAGTCTATAGGTAACGGATACACACACAGAGACACATACATACACGCACAGACAAAGTTCCATTTATAAATATGTTTAGATAACTCATACGGCTTTCATAGACTATATAGTAATATATTGATTCAAATGTTATCCTTCATATGATATTATTATTACTGACACCGTAGATTTATATTCTTTATTTTATATTTCTTTCAGTGTTATATTTTTTCATGTTTCATTGTTATTACTCATCATTTGTAATTTTATGAAAATATCTGTGAAGAAGTTGCGTCTCTTAAATATTCCGTTGTATTACTTTGCTTGATTCAATATATTCCCCATTATTCCCGGAGATTCATCAAACGTTTTTTTTATTTTTTTATTTTTTATCTAGAATCCAAACGTAATATACAAAGAGGGCCCTGTTATTTCATATCTTTGTCGTTTGCAATAAAAATATTCACTCAACTTCAGCCGATCCGATTTACTATGAGCCTTGTATTCACTTACAATTTTTAGAATATTATCAAGCAGTCACCGTAAAATGGGTATTCTTTCTGATTTAGAATTTGTATTATTATTATGTTGCCATTTTTCATCATATTTCTATTTCTGCTATGGTCGCACGATCAACCAAGTCAGCGGGAAGATTTAAGGCAAGTCGTGGTATGTTATTATAGTTCCCTTTCATGTTTTATATATTTCCTAATATCTCTAGCGTTACAAAGACAAATTTCTCCTTAGTGTGTAGGCTGTATTTAACAAGACAATGTTTTGCATATCTCTTAAGCTAGGGTTTCCAGGGATTCTTTCAATGTATTGTTTTGTTCCATTTTTTATCATTTCAAGTGCACCTACTATCACTGGCACGATTCTTGTTTTCAATTTCCACATTTTTTCTATTTCAATTTACAGGTCTTAATATTTTGACAGTTTTTCGAATTCCTTGGGTGCTACGTTACAAACCGCTGGACAAGCCATATCAATTAAGAGGCAAGTTTTTTCTTTCTGGTTTTTAAAAATAATGTCCAGCCTATTTGCTTCAATTTTTCTGCCTGTGTAGATGGTGTAATCGCATAGAATGGTGACATCTTCTGTTTCTGTAACCGGTGCTGGGTGATGTTACTACCAGTGTTTGTTTACATATTTTCCATAGTGTTTGCATATTGTCCAATGCAAATATTGCCCCACTCTATCGTGACGACTTTTATATTCATTTGGGGCAAAAACAGAACATCCTGATATGCCGTTAAAATAACAAACGAAACCAAGCTTAGTAGTAGTATATCTTTGGTAAGCATTTAAACTAAAGAGTAGCATTGATGAAACACCTTGCAACATAGTTAATATAGAAATGGGAAATGGGTAAATAGAGAAATCAGAAGATCATTGAACTTTTTATGAGGCAAAATGAGGAAGGTTGGTTTTGAATATTTAATACTCACTAGATTTAATGAGTGAATGATGACTAATTGAATCCAGCCAAACATATAACGGTTCTGTGCCAATTGATAAGAAATGGGGAGGACTAAAATGCGATAGTCAAACGTTGCTAAGAACTACAAACCTTTTGTGTTCCGCTCAAGTTTTGAATATTTACGTTACATTAATGACGATTATCCTTAAGATGTTATTAAAAAAATTTTAACACTAATAATAATAATAATAATAATAATATTAAAAAGTTAAAGGATCATAAATAATATTAATAAAAATATAATAATAATAAAAATAAATACATATATAAACAGTTTTGACGCAAATAATAAAAAATATTATTATTAAAAAAGAAAAAATTATGAATAATTGTGATAAAATAATATTGCAAAAATAAGAAAAATAAAAATATTTATAAAAATATTAACATTAATATTATTACTATTATTATTATTAAAAATGAAAATATATCATCAATAATAGTAATAAAATATTAATCATAAACGTAATAAAACTAAAAAGCATATTATAAAAAATAAACACCAATAATAATATTAATATTTAAAAAAAAATCAAAACACTTACATATATACACATACATAGCCCTCATATATATATATATATATATATATATATATATATATATATATATATATATGCATACAGGTATAGAAACTGGAAAATACTCATTTCCCAAAATTAACCAAGGTATTAAAAATTAGGAAAAGTTCAACAGTGACTGCACAAATGATATTAAATATCAATCCTTCTACATGGCCTTGAATAATGGAGATTCTTCTCACTTATGTGGCAAAATATATGCGGTTCTACAGAAAATATAATATTTTTAATGCAAGAGAACCAGTTAGTAAACTACTTAAAAACTTGTGTAAACTGATTGTAGAACAGGTCTGTGCAAGGATAACAATGAGAAATAGGGCTACTAAGTTGAGAGAGATTAAAAACCTTTCAAATTCTACCTTGTAACTGAGAATCCAATTCATCTTTTATCATCTTTTCAGTACGAATTATACGCAGTCTTTTCTCTCACTGTACTAGTGGCGATCACACCTTGCTTTGGGTGTCACGATTAAAACTATAATGCAACGCAACTGCCCCGCAAAATAATATATGTAATATATGTCTCGACAAAAATTCAAGTAAATATGTATATAAATACACACATACACAAACTTGGGAGTGCAAGTGAGTGTGTTTGAGTGAGAGGGATCGTGTTCATGTGTATGCAATCAATATAAATATATATGCAAGTACATGCGCATAAGCGCACATGCGCACACATATTCATATATATATATTGACAAACATATTTGCGAAACACATTTTGTGCATTAATTTCTTGAAATGCATCGTTTATGTATTTTTTTAAAATAACGAACCCTGCATATTTTACGATATTTTAATTTGCACTTGAGTATTCCCCACAAATCCATTTGGGTCAGGTAAACGTGCTGGCTAATCAATTGAAGCTCTTCTCAGGAATGTTTTAAGATACACATGGACTGCCCTTGCATTATGTGGAGAGGTTCCAACTATTTGAAAATGAAAGTCACGTAGATTATGTTATCCACCTTATTTTAGATAACCCTGTATATATATATATATATATATATATATATATATATATATATATTAAGTACATTAAAATTTAAATACACCATAAGACATAAAACTTTAACATTATCTTAAAATGTTTTTTCAAACAAATTTTTATAGATAGGCGCGTGAGTTTAATCAAAAATACATACATTTTATGCACATTGAAGGCGTACACTAAATTATTAATTCATGTACATTCACTTACGCACATTGATTATAATTGTATACATCTGTGTGTTTAATCATGTCGTCCCTATCTATAGGCGTGCTATATATTTAAACAGCGTGGAAAAAACATTACATCAAAAGTAAGAAAATAACTAGATAAGCGCAAACACCATTCCTTATTCTTTTAAGTGTTAATAATAAAGCATAAAAAATATTCATATAAACAGATCAATATATAAGATATACAGTTCTTTGTGGGACTCTTTTTAATGGAACTTACTTTTATCAGCTGTTTTCGCGTGAAATAGCAATTAAGTTACTGACAAATACAGAGATTTTTTCAATAAACTTTCTTCATTGGTATACTTATTAGAGCATTTAGACGGGAAGACTAGGGAGATTTTTAAGTTATTGAGCATTAGTCGTTTGCTTTGAAGCATAAACTCACGAACATTAGTTTTCTTAAACAACAAATAAGCAAGTACAAGATAATTTACTGTTTAGTGAAGATGAAGAAGAAACGGCGATTACATCCTTAGACATGTATTTTTTCATCGATCACTGATCACTCAATCATATAATCAATAAAGATGAAATAATTGTTTGTGCCTTCTGGCAGCCTTTATTGCCTTGTATGTCTTGTAAATGCTGTAATACATGATCAGTTTGATATGCTAAACAAGTTCAGAGTCACAATTAAATTTTAAAGCAGACGGTAAAGTAACACGTAAATGCCAAAATGTATAACTAAAATAAATATTTTCATTTAAGCTATTTATTTAAATGTATTTGTTAAAAGTTAACTTATATAAGAATTATATAACATGCAGATAATTAAACGATGTTGTTTGTAGAGAAATAAACAGCTGTAACTGAATCTATGCATTCTCTGAATATACATATGTGACACATACATATATATTTTGGGTACGGATAGGAAAAATGAAAGCGAAGAAAAGACCGTCGAATATATATATATATATATATATATATATATATATATATATATATATAAACTTATTTATAAATGAAACTTTGTCTCTATGTGTGTATGTCTGTGTGTCCGTTACCTATAGGCTCCGAAAAGTCAGAACCAATTTTTATGAAAGTTTACGCAGTTGTAATACATGTGTCTGCGAGTGTCTTAGCTAGGTTTTGTGTCAAGTTTCCCCGATATATATCGAAAAACAATAATCCAAAAAATCGGGTTATAGAAGGAATGGTCCGATTTTAATGAAATTTGATTCACTCATAGACAAAGACATGAGAACCGATATCCAGAAGTTCAAGGTTGAAGTTCTTACAATAGTGCAAAAAATCGATAATATATATATATATATATATATATATATATATATATATATAAAAGGCAAGATGTTTGTGTGTGTGTCTGTTTGTCTGCCTGTATTTTTTCAGCTCTGTTATTTCAGTTTTTGCTTCGGGTTTGGCTCTAAGTAGGTATAATTGTAGTTCTTATTCTCAGCCATGTTACCATTTACTCAGATGACTTATTTAGCCTTCAAAATTCAGTTTACGACGAAAAAACTTATTTGATATCGATACCAGGAAATCAAAATTTGACTTACATTCAATCATTTTTCTTTCAGTCTACAGTTTCGCTTTAAATGGAAACAACTATTGCTTTTAGTCTTTCGTGCCAACGTCCAAAATGTCTGAGCTCCAGGACCATAGATTAGTTTTAAAGCTTTCATTACACCCGACAACGCCGGGTTATACTGCTAGTATATATATATATATATATATATATATAGTCACCCGCAGACAGATCTGTTTCGCTGTATCACAGCTCATCAGTACGGTTAGACTCCGATTGCTTTTTAAACCTGGATTGAAACCCGACAGAATTGGGGTCAGCCTGCGATTCTACCTCTGGGCTATGGGCGTTTGGTAGAAGAAGGCAGACTTTTTAGCGCGTATATTATATTTATACACGCCCAATAGCCAGAGTGTTCTAATTCATTATTGAATAAGTTATGCCTATATGCCAGGGTAGCTACTGTTTTTCAATGTCTCCCTTTATTCCAGAGTTCTCAATATATATATATATATATATATATATATATATATATATATATATATATATATACGTAAAAAATCACAAGATCGCCAAAACCTACCGCGGTTTCACACAACGGCTTGTAACTGAGTCGACGATGCCGGCCTAGTTTCTCTTCTTACATACGCCGTATATATATATATATATATATATATATATATATATATATATATATATAACTCAGTTATTTCTCTATACTATCAGTTATTAAACTTCACTACTTGTTATAAAAGGTCTTGCCAGGTGTTTTCTCTTTAACAGTGCCTCAGAAATTTTATTTTGTTCAATAATGATGACGTCTGGAAATGAAGAATACAAATCTATTTATATAATCTCTATTATAATAAAGACTGTTTTGTAAGTATATATGTATGTAGTTATTTATCTATCTATCTATCTATCTATCTATCTTTCTATCTATCTATATATATATATATATATATATGTATATATATATATATATATATATATATATATATATATATATATCAAATGATAAACAAGTACAAACGGAGAAGGAAATACAAGTATTAGATAATTAATATATATTTTTAAACATAAAAACATAAAAATGGAGAAGTCAATGGACATTAGCCAGAGGATTTCTCCAGAAAAATCAGCTGTTCTTAATCAATTGTGAATGTGATTTTCTATTTTTATTTAGTTAATATTATCTACATTTTTTTATTATATACATTTTAAACTTTTAATTGAACCAATAATGACTCTATTAAATATATTAACTCTTGTGTTTTTGTCTGTAATTCTTTTTTTGTTTTAATGTTACTCTGTCTTTTTTTTAAATAATTCTTTATGATAATGTTTCTCTTAAAGATTATTTCCGTAAATCCTTTACTTAGTTTCTTTTCCTATTTATGTAAGATACTTCTTCTTGTTACTTGTTAATTATCATTTTTAAGTTTTAAATATTTGTGTGCCTGAAATAATTTCTCAGTAAGCTTATTATATAAACCCATTTCCTTTATTAAAACAAATATACGTATTTTCTTCTTTAGTTTGGTTATTTATAGTTTTAATTTTGTGTCATTATTGCCTGTATATTGCGTGCCTATATGGAGTCTTATAATTAAATATATGCTTTTGTGTATATGTTCATTATTCTTGCAACACTTCTTGTATCTGTTGTTAAAATGTTTACCTAAACGTATTTTCTCTCTGTTTAAATATTTCTTCTTTATTTTTAATATTGTGAGTTAAATGTAACAGACAGTGCAGTATTAAATTTTTAAATCTGCTAAATTAGTACTGGATTTATAACCATTTTCTTTTTATGGCCCTCCTTCTTCATATATATATATATATATATATATATATATAACATATTTCTCACCTCTCATGCTCAGTAGTTTGGATATTTTTGTGATGTATTCATGCAAGATATTCAAATGTAAGAACATCAGCATATATATACATCAATATATATGTTACTCTCAATTTAGACTGCATATCAATATAAATATTTTGGCGTCATTTTTGGCTGCACAGGCCTACTTGTATTTAATAATACATATTGCATCTCGACTAACATCGACAGGGCCATTTCTTCTCACCCATCTGCCCATATATTTGTGTTTGGCGATTTTAACGCCCACCACACCAAGTGGCTTGAAAACTCAGCCACCGACCTTGCTGGGATCCGCACCATGCACTTTTCAATAGCCCAAGCTCTAACGCAAGTGGTGGACTTCCCCAGGCGTTTCTCTAAAAATCCTAACGGAAGGGACTCTTTACTCGACCTTTGTTTTACCTCCATCCCAGACTCCTGCACTACCAGGCAACTCTGCCCCCTTGGAAACTCTGACCACGCCGTAGTCTCCATAAACATATCAATCCGCACTAACTCTACCCAAGAAAACCAGACCAGCAGAATATCATACTGCTACCAAAGAGCCGACTGGGACTCGTTCAGGGACTTCCTCTGCGACGTCCCCTGGAACAACGTCTTTGATCTTCCTGTCGAAGACTGTGCCTCCGAAGTCTCCTCTTGGGTTAAGGCTGGCATCGATGCTTTTATCCCTGCCAGAAAATTCCAACTAAAACCTAATTCGTCCCCCTGGTTCTCACCCGTTTGCTCGGCCGCTATTGCCCACCGGAACCATTTCTTCAGGCTCTATCGAAGCTGCTCGTCGAACCAAAACAGGCGCCTTTTCACCTCAGCACGGAACAAGTGTAAAAAAGTACTGAACGAAGCCAAGAGGGCGTTTGCTACCAGAATTAGGCAACGCATAGCATCCTCTAAGTTTGGCTCCAAAGATTACTGGCGTCTCTGCAAAAGCGTGCGCAGCAGGAACTTCAATACCCCCACTAATCAATGAATTTGAAGTTCTCACCTCCCCAGCCGACAAGGCTGAATGATTTGCCCGTAGATTCTCAACCAATTCGACACTGGACTCGTTAGGAATACCTACACCAGACTTCCCACCCAGAACTAAGGCTCAACTAAATAACGTCCACATTTCACCCTCGCTGGTCGCCAAGATAATTGCGCAAATTGACCCACACAAAGCGAGCGGCGGTGACGGAATCCCAGTCATAGTACTGAAGAAATGTGCCCCAGAACTCTCCTCTGTCCTCTCTAAACTCTATAACCTCTGCCTATCTGTCTCCTGCTTTCCTGCCTGTTGGAAGTCCTCCTGCGTAGTACCTATATTTAAGAATTCTGGCGAACCCTCAGACCCCGCCAATTACCGTCCTATTAGTCTCCTTCCAATCTTTGGCAAAGTTTTCGAAGCCATTATCAACGCCGAGGTGATTCAGCACCTTATGACCAACGGGCTTCTCTCTGACAAACAGTATGGGTTTCGCTTCACCAGGTCTACTGCTGATATGCTAACGACCATTACCGAGTACATATACCAGGCACTCGACAAGAATGGTGAAGCCTGAACCGTTGCCTTGGATATCTCCAAAGCATTCGACAGGGTCTGGCATGCTGGCCTCTTGTGCAAACTGCGGAGCTATGTGATAACTGGACATCTGTTTGACCTCATCCAGTCCTTCCTCTCTAACCGCACATTAAAGGTGGTATTAAATGGGCATGCCTCCCAAAACTACCAGACGAACACGGGCGTCCCTCAAGGTTCTATCCTAGGTCCCACGCTCTTTCTGATCTACATTAATGATCTCCCCGACACCATTAGATCCCAAGTTGGCATGTATGTCGACGACACAACAATCTACTCCCGCATCGATCAGAAACCAGGTCTGGACGACAAAGTGAACCTCGCTACCGCACTTGAAAGGGACCTCCAATCCGTAGTGACCTGGGGTAGGAAATGGTTGGTAAATTTCAATGCCTCCAAAACAAAGCTGTTATCAACTAACCACCATAGACAATCGCATCTACCTCCCATTAGCATGGGACAGGCTAGCCTCCCAGAGAGTAAAATACTACGCCTCCTTGGCCTTACACTCTCGGCGGACCTCAAATGGAATGACTATATTGAATCCATTGCCAAATCTGCTGCTATGAAAGTGGGCTCCCTGTGCAGGGCCCGGAAATTTTTCCCACCTGAAACTATTCTGCACATATACAAATCTACCATCCGCCCGTGTATTGAATATTGCTGCCATATCTGGTCGGGTGCCCCTGCTGCTCTCCTTGGGCTTCTTGACAAAATACAAAGGAGGATCTGTAACGTGGTTGATACTGACTTGGCAGACCGGCTGCAGCCGCTCTCACACCGGCGTGATGTAGCTTCCCTGTGCCTCTTCTACAAGTACTTTCATGGCTTCTGCTCCGATGAGCTTAGATCACTGGTGCCGCCTAAGCACGAATTTACACGAGATACTAGATTAGCAACTAGGTCCCACCCTTTTACAGTTAAACAAATAAGATGTAACCGTAAATTCTACTCCGACAGCTTCTTTTCTCGCGCTTCCCGCCTGTGGAACTCCCTTTCACAAGTCTGCTTTCCCGACAGTTACAATCTCCAGGTGTTTAAATGTAGGGTCAATAGACACCTCCTATCACACTAACTCCCAACTATTCTCACAACACTCTCATCTACCCAACCCTCAGTCTCGGTATCCTCACCCGCCTATCACCCACCCTCTGTTATTTCCTATATTTAATCAGCCTTTCTCCACTCTACGTATTCCCCTGCACAGTAGTGGCAGTGACATGCCTTGCTCGGGGTGAAACGCTTATAAAAAAAAAAATTAAAAAAAGATATTAGATAACACATACATAAACATATACACACACACCCGGGCGCGCGCACACACACACACACACACACACACACACACACACACACACACACACACACACACACACATATATATATATACATACATATATTTAAAGTTTAATTTTAGTGTATACTCATATATGAATAAATGATCCATTTGTTCATTAAACTCTATATTCATTTTCATTTATCAATCTGAAAGCTTGAGAAATTTTATTAACGAAAAACAACCTCGCTCCCTCTTTTTTCTTTAACATGATTACTAGAACCCCCAAGTCTTTATTTCTTTTTCGTTACTAAACATATCCAATGACGTCAAGAAAGTGTTATCTAGAATTGAGACACTTGATACATTCTAGAAAAGCTTAACATGTCTTCAAAATATTTTCCCTTCAAGATGTCATTAATATACCTGTGTTATAGTTAGTATATCTTAAAAGTAAAGAAATTACCGAAAATTAACTTGCGCATGACTAAAAGATTAACCGTACGTGTATGCTACAATAGATTCTCATACTTACTTTTCAAGAAGAAATGTATAATGTTCATTAAGAAAAACGGATTATTTAATTACTTTTGTCAGATATATTAACCGTAATTAGCACAACAAATGACATTTATCCTACCACATGCATAAAAAGTAGTTATACACATATACAAACATATATGTCAAATACGTATTATAATTCAACCACAATTTTTTCAATACGTAAAATTATCAAAGAATAATTACCACAAAATGAATGTGAATATTTAAGTTTGATAGACTGAGCTCATTTAAATTCCAAGAAAACACATATATACACAAATATAGAAATCAAATTCACATATTACACAAAAAGGGCCTATATTCTATTATATACATTAAACAAAGTAGTTGTACATACATAATGGAACTTTGTGTGTATATATAATTTTTGTTTGTATATTGGTATACCTATGTGCTTGTAATAAATTGAGCGTACGTGTGTTTATATGTTTTACATAGGTGGATGAGTGTAACTGAATACAAGATTGTATATATGCATAAGACATCTTTATCTATATATTGATAGGTGTGTCTTTATATATATAAATAAATATATATATATATATATGTGTGTGTGTGTGTGTGTGTGTGTGTGTGTGTGTGTGTGTGTGTGTACGCACAAGGATACGGCTTGAAGGTAAAATCGAAAAGAGATAGTATTAATATTAATTATTAGACATCCCGTCAGAAGGATCAACGTAATTAAAATTATTTGTTTGCAGAGCCAATAATTATTGCATAACTAAAAGTTCAAATTTTGCAAGATCGCATGGCTATTTCAGCGAGTGAAACCAACAACCACATCATCATCGATCATAAACTGATAATATATATATGTGTGTGTGTGTGTGTGTGTGCGTGAGTATACATTTTCACGTGTGTGAGTATACATGTCCTCATGCGTGTGTGTGTGTGTGTGTGTGTGTGTGTGTGTGTGTGTGTGTGTGTGTGTGTGTGTGCTTGGTTTATGGTTACTCATACTGTCCAATGAAACTACACTTAATACGTGAAATCCTCCTAAGATAACAAAAGATTTCTATTCGGAGTCATATTACTTAGATACTTCTTTTTTGAATAATTATTGTTTTTGATGTTTTGAGAAAATTTGAGCCACATATAATGCTGGTCTGAATACATGCGTGTATTTGCCGTTGAAATAAATTACATTTTATAACTACTTCACATGATGTGCTGTGTTTGCCATTTTGCGCATGAACACACACACACACACACACACACACACACACACATATATATATATATATATAGCTATCCGCAGACAGATCTGTTTCGCTCATCAGTACGTTTAGACTCCGATTGCATTTAACCCCGTATTGAAATCCGACCGACTTGGCGTCAGTCGGCGATTCTACCTCTGGACTATGGGCGATCGGCAGAAGAAGGCAGACGTTTTAGCGCATGCATTATCATTATACACGCCCAATAGCCAGAGTGCTCTAATTCATTACGGAATGAGCGATGCATACATGCCAGAGTAGCTACTGTTTTACAAAGTCTACCATTCTTCCAGAGTGCTCAATTAGGGTGTGAGAGCGTATAAATCGAAATCCTAAGTGTGACTATCCAGCAATGCAAACAGCAATCTGAAAAGAATCTGTTCTTATCATGTGGTCATTGCGAGGAAATAGATTTCTGATTTGTTCGTATCCATGAGCACTCTTTCATTTTTAGTATTACAACGCTGTCATAGTTTAATTTATTCAAGCACTGAATACTTAAGCTTCTTGTGTAAGCAAGGTGTTTTTTTTCCTTATTTTTTTGCATATTTTCATTTTACTTTGTTTTTGTTTTTCTTATATCCTATTCCTTTTGTCAGTCTGGATTCCATTAGGGTCATTTGTTGACGCTTGTATATGTCTGCGCACACAAAGAGACGCACATGAATTTTTTTCTGCCACACACACACACACACACACACACACACACATATATATATATATATATATATATATATATATATATATACCGATAATACTATTAGAAGGTTCCCGAGATTTTCTTGGAGTGCCCGAGGCAAATTTAATATTGTTTTCTGCCTTTAGCTTTGCATCGCATCAAAGAACGCATCTATGATCCATCTGTACAAAGGATATTTCAATGCCAATAATAGAATTTAGGTGTTGAGTTATTTAAATATTTTTCTTACTCACATTGTTTCAGGAATTATATGACTGATACAATTTATTAAAAACATGATTAAAAAGTGAGTTAGAACATTTCCCACTGGATTTTATTTCGATACCTATATAAAAAGACTGATTAAATTCAAAGAATTTATTGAATTATTTCTTCTTTAGATAAAGAATTGACATTATTATACAGCGATTCATTCGATAGCAAATATATTGACAAGAACAAGCAAATTGTGAAAAATATTTTGAAAAAATCAGTGTATTGAACAGATTGACTCAATTTTAGATTCTTTAATTATTTTTTCTGGAATGATTACAGACATATCAACATTTGAAAAGAGTATTAGAATTCTGAGCTAGTATTTTATTCAGTAACATTATAGCTTCCCTCAGAAGGCATGATTGTATCAATGTAAATCTAAAGAATTCATGTAAATATTTGAACATTATCTTTTATTGCTGCTTTATTTTGTATATTAGTAGTACTAACGCATATATTATTAAAAACTGAGGCTCTTTCAAATCCTGTAATGCTGACTATTATCTAATTTACTATAGTGGCTTCAAAAGACTAAATAAAAAATGTAACTAAAATGTTCCATATATTGCTGCAATAGCATAGTTGTGGTCTTTAATTAAAAAATGAGAACGGAAAATCAAAAATATACGAAAGGCACTAATATGACTATGAATCAAATAAAAATAATTGAATCATCAGATGAACGACCGAGGAAAGCGATAGAATACCAAAGATTCTACTTTAAGAAATGAAATAATAAAATTATCATTATTCAAGTACATGGGATATTATATATTTCTATGTCATAAATCCTTTAGATTTACTGACAAATAAAAATGGTATTAAAATAATAAAAAATAACGTGTCTAATAGAATAACGCGTCTAAGATAAGCCATCGTTTAAGTTAGGGTAAATAGTCTACCTAAGTACCACATAATATTACACACATAAATACACTTTCATTATGTCGTGCTAGAAAATTTTTTGCGTCAGAATCCTGCTTGCTTATATTTATAAATCGACTATTCGCCTCTGTACCGAATATTACAGCCACATCTGCTCTGATGCGTCTGATATGTATCTAGATAGTTTTTATTAAATCCAAAAAAGATTTTGCAATGCCACCAGTTATGGCCTGAGATCAATTCTCCGATCCATTTCATAATGCTGTAACGTATATTTACTGTATATTTTTATGAATATTTTCAAGATTATTATTCTCGTATAATTTTCTCCTACGTATGAAGTTACAGGTAGATGGTTAATGGTTATTAATTCGGCCTTGTGTCATACATAACCAAACTCTATACTACTTACACTTATTTGCTATCATCAGAAGGTTGGCAGTAGTAGCAGATTAGAATGTGAGGATTTGTGGAAGAATAAAAGTATATATTTTGCATGTTCAAGGAGAAATTATAATAGTTAAGAATAATATGAATTGGTAGAACTTAAATATTTATTAAGAAACATTATTAAGAAGTTAAGGGTAGATTTCGTAGTAGTCCTTGCAAAAATGAATTTATGTGTACTTAGGCAGAAGCGTATATGTATATGTAAGTATGTATGTACATTTTTGAGTGTCTTTGAAGTACTCGCTCAGACTTCCATACGTTTGTCAATTAGACGGGTGAACGATGAAGACGAAGAACGTGAATGATGAGAGGGGAGAGAGAGAGAAATATAGAGAGAATTATAATAACAACCACTTGACATTTGTCAAAGGTAAGTGTTAATTGCCCGCGTCATCTTAACTTTATGCCAACGGTCGCGTTTGCTCGTCTTTTATTTCGTTTGGGAATTCACTCTCGGGTGTGTTTCTAGCATTTCCATTAGACGACAACCATTTCGCATCGTGATGCGAAATTTCACGAGATGTGTTCGTGTTAAGCAAAGTTTATAAATTCGAGAAAATTCGTTTATTTCTACCAATGAGTCAGATTTGAATTTTAAATGCAGATCTTCATTTGTTCACCATACGTACACTGACTTCACGAATTTAAAAGCAGTACCAGATTGGCAGTTTCTTTCTTGCAAAATTTCACGTTTGAAATGAGAAATTCTCACCAAATGTTCTACTTAAATAGTTTCTTTTTTCACACTTCACAAATTGCACAATTCTGAGTTTCCGGTTTTATGCTTTTCTTTTCAAATGTGATCTTCAAAAAATTATAAGTAATATATATATATATATCTGTGTGTGTGTATTCTGTGCCTTTGAAACATGTTTCTTTATTGTTTTCTTAGTTTCAATTTATTCTCAGTAACCTCTTGTATCTTAGTGAGTCTGATCTGTTTGGTTAGTGTAAACTTATTTTAAATCCATTTCCTGGATATTTTGTTAACTTGGTTTGGCTAAAATCAATTTTAAATGACTTACATTATAACATTTGTCATCGTAAATTTTACACAGACAGCGTGCCATCAATTTTCACATTTTCTAAATTATACTTTAATAAAAGACCCTCGAATATCTGTCCTTGCAATACAACAGTCAAATCGTATATTAGCGATCTAAAGAGGACACTGTGGTGCCTGATTTACTGATATTTGTTTTGTACCTATGTATTTGTGAAAAATGGAAAATATGCATCGCATGTATATTGTGAAAAAATAATATATATTTTACAATTTTTTTCACTTCATGAAAATATTAAATTAATAGGACTATTCCATCATTCTTCATTAATTTGCTTTTAACATTGGAACAAGTTCTCGGATGATAATGATGAATTTACATAGGAAATGCCATCGTTCAGCAGTTGTATTTGTTTTTTCTCCTTTCATCGATAAAAGAAGTATAATGTGTTATTTTAGAAATATATACACCTTTTCTTTTCTTTTTAATATTTTAATCAGTTCACATCAATCAAGGCGATAATGTCACTATGAAGCAAAGAATTACTACAAGGAAAAAATTGAGAAAGCTGGAGTATAATTAGGTGGAAAAGACAATAAAAAAACAGGGAAAACTGAAGGTGGCGATTGGCGTTGCATTTAAATTTTTGAAGACCAGTGAGGAAATTACGTATACAAAATAAAATTCTAAAGCTAAGACATTAAATGAAAGAAACTATTAAAAAACATACGGTTAAATTTAATTCAACAGTAAAACACATTTATTTTCTAATCTAGTAGCATGCATAAATTTATGCAGTCAATGCATCAAGAAGGAATTATCATGAGAACAATTGACATTGAAAGATTTGTAGAAAATACAGTGTAAAGCTACGTCACGTCGAGGAGAAAGTGACTGCCTTCGAGATGCCTGGTTACAACCAATATTTTACTAACGAAATAAACAAAAACATGCAGAGAAGAATTACGAAGATGATAAAAAGTTATTCCATAATATTTAACTTTAATAACAAATATTAGAGACATGAGCAAAAATTTGTCATTTAAATAGAAATAAAGCTAAATTTTTGTAAATAATATTTCATGGATTAGAACTGACAATGAAATGTGCACAATTAATAATCATCACTTCAGGATATGTATGGCACCCGCGTCGATACCAATGGAGTAGGAAATGAAATGAGAGAATGAGATTAAAATCTGTGGAAATAAAACAAACAGAAAATGTGCACAGGAAGGACAATATTCTGATTCCAATTCTCGCGTATCTAAACAAACAGGAAAACAAAAGAGTTAAAAAATGTCTGACTTTGTTTGAGGCAAATGATTAACTCGGTGACGTCACGAAAAGGAATTGTTAAACAGATGAAATGAGAAAGGAAATAATGCTTTGAGTTTAAAAAAATATATATCTAACAATACAAATTAAAATTTAGTGGAAACAAAACAATGTTTTGAGATCCAAAACAAAACTAAAAAAAGGCGTTAATAATAATTAACTGTTGCGGTTCCGGAGAGAAAAGAAAGCTTTTATTCATTTTATTTCAGTTTATATTTAAAGAATTTATATTTGTTATATATTTATAAGTCTATTGTCTTGCGATCACAAGACATTATCTCATTTTCCTTTCTTGACAACCATTCTCAATCATTTACTTTTTCCGATATTTATTTTTATTTCGCTTTTAATATCCTTAATATCACCTGTGTCTCAACTATATAGATTTTTATCTAGATTCTGATTATTCTTCTTGGTCTTTTTTCTTAGTGCATTTAGATTTTCTTCAGCCAGACACAAAAACTGACGCCTTTCCAACATATAATGTTCAGCATTTTCCAAGGTATATAAAAAAACAATCCTTTAAAGACATGGAAGTCGATACCAGCCATTCAACAAACAGTTTATCGAAATACAGACATAAATAGAAGAGGTACAGAGGAAAACTTCTGATGGAAGTTTTTGATATATAAAGAAAAAGTTATATGTATCCGTAGAATGTGAACAAACTAGAAACTGGGTTGCATATCCCACGCGTCAAAGTCGTGTTTATTTATTTTCTAATTTTACTTTATTATTTTATATATAATTTGTTTATTTTTTAAGTGTTCTATTGATCGAAGTGACACGAAATGTGAAATTTCTTCTCTTTACGTATTATTATGTTTTCTTCTTACTTCATTATGTCGGTTGTGCGTTGCCTGGAATATTGAAAACAAAAACGACAGTTTGGCATTTGTATACTACATGCTATATTGTTCCAGATGTGTTCAGTGTTTCTGTGATCATTTTTGCTATATTATGAGTGGCAAATATTTCCACTTGACTAGAAATTAAGTGACTAGGGAATTACTTGACTTGATCTTTGGTAGGAAGCAGCAAACAATTTACGTCCCATTGTCTCTCTGACAGAACCGTGTTTATACACTGTGAGTAAACAAATTGTTTGCGTTAATTCTGTCGAATATCGGAGTGGGAAAATATATCTTCAGGCCCTAATTACATTTTTCACTTCCCTTTAGAAGCGACTACTTAAATGTACAAAAGGTTTTGCGGAAATAGACTATATAGAAAAAAGGTGACGTATCATCGAGCTATGGGAATATTAATCCTCTCTGCCTCCAAAGAGTATGCCATGTTTTTCGACGTAGAAAGATTTGTTCATTATCCTGTAGTATAGATATTTTTAAATACTATGCCAGCACTCTAATTCATCTGTCTGTAAATTAACAAACTTATTCTACTTGGAAGAAAAGTTCTGTATAATTTTGATGATCTATAAATCGTGAGACATGTCCTTCGATCTATTTCAATCAATGATTTGCGTCTTTTATTAGATTTGCTTTTTTCCTCATTTGCTATTATTTAAACTTAAATAAAAATCAGAGCCCACAGAAAAGCGTTGCAGTTAAGGGGTAACGCTATAATTTGTGCTAAATCTGTATGATAGACCCCTTGTCTATGATAAAGAACCGGTTTGAATTCAAAGTGTTTCTTCTACTTTACTCGTGGCCAAACATGGGTAACAAGAATAACCCGCCCTTTTATTTAAATCAAAGCCAGTAGTAAGTGAGAAGAACACAATTTTTCTCCCAGGAGTATTTGTGCGAAAGTGAATGTAACGCTGTGTTGCTACTAATTACACTACCGTACATGTAATAATAGCATTTCGGGAACTTTGACCCATTTACCGAGTTCTTACCTAGATACGTTAATAAAATATTTCGCTGATGGTCTGCACAACTACTTTGTTTTCATCTTTGCGAAATCAATTTAATTAACCCAGAAGATACATTCATCGACTATAGTAACAGTTGTTATAATGTCTCCAAGTTTTTGATGCAACGAATCAATGTGTATCATTATATTGAACTGATATTATTGACAAAATTTAACTATTATAATATAAACGTATGCAAGCTCTTTCCGTAAACGATTGTAAATAAATAATTATGGAATATTAACGTAGTGCTCTCGGAATAGGATAAATCATACCTTTTGTTCTTAAAGAATATCACTGTGAATTTGTGAAATGTATTCACATTAGCAAAACCTCTAATTGTTGTTGGAAATAAAAAAGAAAATTAATAGCAAGTATGTTTTACTCCTAATCTGGTTTTCAAATAAAGTCACAGAGAACACACTCTCTAAAATGTGAAATATCTCAAGAAAAGTGTAAGAAGCAAAATCAGATTTCTTCGATAACGACATAATGCTATGTAAATTTGCAGAGTCACGGTTTGCTACTTGATCCTTTGTAGCATTTCAGAAGTGTTTTCCAGATGGCAAGGATGATAGTTATTTAGATGGTTCAAGATGAAGTCTATGACAGCTAATTTTTCAGGATGGACGCTTAATTCCAAGTTAAAGAAGGTGTAAATCAGTTATTCTTTTCTGGCATAAATTTTGATCCTTAAGATACAAAAAAAAATTTTTTCTCATTTTTGTCGCTGGTTTCTTTGTCAATGATATTGGATATTAAATACCAGGTTCTGACAAAATTCTACAATTTGCATAAGAAGTTTTTTAAACGTGAATTTCTGCTTTGATACATTTAAATTATGTTAATTGTATAAATTCGTCCTTTTTTATGTACTCCGTCCCTGTACTGCCAAACACAAATTAGTTAGTCTGTTTATGCGATGTTTTTCTCTGTCTCTCATTGCTTTCAGTATGTACTGTCGGTGGCATATTTTCCAATGCCTCTTTTCTCATTGTAATACTTAGACATTTCTACTGTCGCTTTCTTGTTTTAAGTATGATTGCACTTTTTATGTTCGTTTTCTCTAAAACTTAGTAATTTTGGACAAATTTCGTTCATGCTATTATCAACATCTTTTTGTGGAACTAGGTTCCTTTTGCCTTAAGTCTATTTTTTTCATCTGGGATTAGATTGACTAACATTCAAATCATCTACGGGTGACTGATATTGGGTAGTTTATTATAATTTTATGACTCGGAAGAAATATGATTGGCATCAAATGCAGTGACCACAAATATATGATCAACATCAAAGACAGAAAGTATAAACAGTGACCAACAAAAGTGGGTTTGACACCAAAACAGCCCGCTTGAAAGCAATAGCGTGTAAAGATGATTGAAAGATGGCCTGGTCATAGATGACACAATAAAGTGAAAACCCGAGAAAACAAAAATGCTTGAAAATTTATGGTTATATTACTTCAAATTTTTCTGGTGAATTTAATATAACCGAGAGAATGTTAAGAGAAAAAGCGAAGGCAATTCTAGAAAGTCAATGACCCATAACAGCTCCCTCATATATGCATGGTTCTCTGTACCTACATCCTCTTCTGTTCAACCGTCAGAAGCGAAGAATAACAAATAAGTTTATATCTTATATATTCTCATTGTTTGTCGTTCTCAATCAAAACGATTATTGTATTTCAGCAGTAAAGGCAGTATATAAGTGTAGAAGTTCAGTATTTTCATTCTTTTTTAGCGAATACTTTCCTGTTTTTTGATACATTTCTTAATTTTTGGAAAGAATATTTCTCTACTGAAATGCGTCTTCAGTTCTTGGCTATAACGTTTCTTAAATATTTATATTGTTATACTTGCTTCAATTTTGTTATTTGAAATTTGAAATTTGCATGTTGAACTGTTCATTTTGCTGCAGACTAGGCATTCTACCTGATTGAAGTTAGTAAATTTAAGTCTGCAGTGGATAGAGTAAAATGCTCTTGTATAGTGTTGGGGACATGCTTAATTAAAATTAACTTTGCGAAATATATTTAAGAGAAATGCAAACACACCTCTAGTTTTTGTTTACAAATTACAGTGTCATTAATACTATGGACGAGATTAGTACGAAAACACCCACAACGAAATGGCAGAAGATGCATTTTGCAAGCAGTTGTAATTCATTAGACTCTCACTGTATTATCAATGCATTTACTTCAAAAATTAATCTATTTAATGTTCTCTTCCTAAGGTATATTAAAAGTAAAATTTCAAATCTTAAGTTTTAAAACTGGAAACAGCAGCTGTTGTAATTTAAAAGGAAGCCATGCAACGGTTCTGTTAAAGAAATATAGTCCATATCATATTTAAAATGTCTAAATCAGAAAGATTTAATTAATATTTTATTCCCTAATTTCTATTTGTCATGGCGCAAAACTGTACAGGATGTGATTATACTGTCCAACAGCTATGCACAGAAAACAAATGCTCTTTAGTACTCAGCTAACTGATTCGGTCTACCGATATTTTTTTTACTTTTGTTTAATTTCTATGCAAAATTCTGTAGTGTTGTGCTTAGAAAGGCTCTGACGTCTTTACAGCGACGAATTCAATCAACATTTGAATGACGCTTAGCAAATCTGCTATTGAAACACATGAAAGATTTTATCAGATATCTATTTCAATATCCTGTAATGTTGTTTAGAAAGAATATGCTATTTCTCAGATGACAAACACATTTAATAACATTTTGCATGAAACTTGTCTAATCAGCTACAGACACGTTTAGAATATTTCATTAAAACAGAATACTAGGATAAAGAGGGGTTTTTGAATGGCATGCTGAATTTAAGTTCAATTGAATATATTTTCAAGAGAATGCATATTCAGGTTGACTAATCCATCGTAAAATACATTCAAAATTGTTGAAAAGTTATCGAACATATAATATATTATAAATAATATGAAACACAATATTAACACTTAATATAAATAATACGAACAATATTTACACTGAGAGTAAAACATTTTCAAGCATGGTCTATATACTTCTCATTGTAATTGCAAATTATTGAAAGTTGAGTGTAGCCCTGCCGTAAAAAATGATGTCAAAACATTTCAGAGGATTATAAGCTGTTCACTCAAAAGTTATCACTCCTATGTATGAGAGGAAGTTTATATATATATATATATATATATATATATATATATATATAAGAAATAATTTCACCACGATCCTTATTATAATAATTATAATATGAAGAAAATAGTATGTATTAGTAGTATTAGCAGGAAGCGGACATCAAAATAACAATAAAATACTCTAATACAAATTATTTCGTTCGTTAATAACGCTTTTTACTGCTGATGAATGCTAAGAGTGGATAGACAAATTAGTTATATACGTACCAAGACGAGAATAAACCAATTTATGAATCATCATTCAGTTATACCTCATAGTTTAAATGTCAGTTTTGTATGTAACATATCAGTTTAGAGAACTGGTCGGTAAACCTTTTTCTCTGGGCTCTATTTTCGGAATTAAAATTTGTTTGCGTCCCCACCCAAATTGTTTGTGATAAAAAGTACATTTAAATAAAAAGAGAATGTTAAATGAAGATAATCGCGGATTCGATCCTAACTGAATATCAATCCTCTCGTACTTGTGCGTCGTCTAAGCTGCTCTGAAGTAGTGAAAGGTAGCCAGGACATGGTGTAATATTTTTTTTCGCAAGAACCATTACGACTGAGAAGTGACTTTAATGTTCACTGGTTGCCCTATATTTCAAGCCAATAATAATTTTTTTCATTGACAAATCACTCCATCAAATTGCGGCCCTAAATACTTAATACTTGATATAATGCAAAAAATTCACAATGATAAATTCATTCAATAATTATATATAAGCATTTATAATGGGATTCATGGATTCAATATTAAGTAATCCATAATAATATTTTAAAATCTTATTTTGGGGGTTACTTAATTAATTATTTGAAACTGTTTTTAAATTGTTGATTTTCTTTCAATTCCGCCTCACGTGTTATCCTGTTTTGCCGGTTCGCAAATTTTGGGAACTACTGGTTTAGTTAGTCAGTTAAGTTCCATGCGTTACACACGCTGTAGCGGATCATGTCTCGAAAGAGACTTGACTGACTTTGCAGAAGATTATCCCGCAGTAGGTTGTCATTGCTTACTCTCAGTAAACTCGTTGCCAGCCAAGGCTATAGAACTTTTCCTATTATTTAACCCATAACTGGAGGGAATAGGTGGATTAATACATTTCCCAAGGCTATTTGTGCTTAGTGAACGAGGGGAATTCAACTGGAATTCGAACTTGGTTTTCGATTTTTCGTTCCGAGTCGATATCCTCTACCCCACATTGCACATCTATTGTTTAACAAGTTATTGAAAAGATCATGCATTCAATGCATAAATGTCTGGAATTATGATCTACTTTGCTTTATCTGAGTAAACGCGTTCCTTCTTAATCTAGATATTTGAATTCTTATTTAATGCAATTTGTGAATTGTCTTAAAAGTCAAAATATTGATCTAATATTTGTTAGGATTTATTCTTGTAAATAAAAAGAAATGTATAATTAAATCACTACTAAGATGGCTATTTGCTTACTTACGAAATACGAGATTATCTAGCCATAACGTGTAGGATAAAAACCGATATGCCTAAAGAAGAAACAGATGTAAGAAAAGTAAAAGACGAAAGGAAAATGTAACAAAACACAGCCTAAAATGACGAACAATGTTTTTAAGCTATTCAAACAATACTCATAGATTTAACGTGGATTCCATGGTGGTTAAATCTTACTTTTCTTGAATATGGTGATTTTTTTACAAAGTGTTCACTGATTTGACAATACTACTATTATAACCTTTTGCTAACTAACGTTTACAGATATTTCTTGTGTGTTGAATGCAGTGTATAGAGAACAAAATTCTAAATTAACTTATTGACAGTCCCTAAGTTAATGATCGCATGCCTGTTTCTAAAAAAAGGCTTATTTACTGGGGAGCTGCCGACGAGTTTGGAAAATAATACTTTTCAATTAAAATTAAATTGTATAGACAGAGATATATTTAAAAGCCCCCGTTTCTTCGACAATAAGTTTTAATTAGAAGCGACAAAAGAAAACGCCTTAAAATATTTTGGTGAAAATTTCTGCAGGATTGTAAGTAATGTTTTTGTTATTTCATTGGGTTTAATTTTTGAGATAAGGAATAGTCAATAAACTTTCATGTTTTATAACAGAATACCAAAATAAAATCCTCTTACATGTCAACACTTCTGTTTCTTACCTTAGATCATATATTATTCTAAATTTTACACTAATCTTATACATTTATTATCCTGTAATATATTTTTGGAACAGGGAAAATTTTTTTGTTAAATACGACGTAGAGATTACACGAATGTTCAATTATTCCGAGTACATTCGACTATTGTTTTAGACATTATCAAGGATATTTTTTTTTATTTTGAACTAAATGTATAGATGTATTTAAGTATGTAACTAGTATTATAGAAATATATAACTTTCTGAACACGGTTAGTATATTGTGTTTTATGTGTTCATATTTGATGTTATTTAGAGGTTTCTGACGCAATACATCATATGTGTTTGCATAGATAGTTAGTCCATCTCGCGAGATCAATTACTACTGAATTGTGAGAACTATCTTCATTCCTCCCCATAATCGCGACCTTGTACCACATCCACACATTGTAACCCAAAGAGAGGTAGAGAGAGGTAGAGAGAGAAAGAAAAAATGAGAAAGAATACAAATAAAGTGAAACGAATACAAATTTAATGTGTCTTCAGACAACATGTCTCTTTTGTTTTCTTTTGAGTGGAATTAATTATAATTCACTGTATAGATATAGGCGATCTAAGCATTCGTATTATTTCATCCCAGTTTGTCTGATCTAGATTTTTTCCATTCTCGCAGATAAATCAGACCCACGGCGAAAAAGCATTTCATTACTCTTTTACTGTCTAGACAGCCGACTCACTGTTCACTTATTCATGAATTCGTACTACGATTGACTAATCCTTTCTTGTTCCAAAAGAGATAGAAGCTGTTTCCAATCTCTTAAGGGTTTCCAGTTATTGACACACCTTTCACTAACTCAGTATACACCGTCTCCCATCAGAAATCGAATGGGTTTCTTCTAACCTAAATCTTAGATTTTGATTCGAGAAAAGTGCTGTTATAAAAAGTCACTTAAGTATTGATAGTAACAAACTGTTTTTATGTTTTCAACTAATGCTAGAAAATTGTTTTTGTTCATTTATCAAGCTAGACAATGCAATCACTGTTCTACATTTATATATATACATGTGTGTGTGTTCTTGTTTGTCATTTTACCTGCGATAAGATTAACACATTGGTTTCAGTTTATTTTCGTCGACGAAGCAGTATAAACTCGAATAACAGTATACAGCACATACATCAATCTAAATACACTAACTCACAACCTTTAAATTCTCTAAATATAAAAACCATGGAGAATAAATTACATCAAATTGTATTGACAGAAAAAATATTTAAAAGCCCCAGTTTCTTTTACAATAGGAGTGTTAATTAGAAGAAACAAAAGGTGATGCCTTCAAATATTTTGATAAAAAATCTGCAAGATTGTATGTGATCTTTTTGTTATATAATTTGGTTCAATTTCAAAGATCAGCAAGAGTCAATAAGCATACATGTTTTATTTGAATCAATGTACTCATCTTTTATTTTTATAGGATATCATATATACAAATGTTCGGAAGAGTACACTATGAATATCGGCAGTCATAAAATATTCGAACATATATATTTTATGCGTTTATTATTATGTTATTTTCTGTCACAGTGATATCATTTTTCTCCATTCCTTCTTAAACAGAATAAACGGATATTCACATACTGATCAACCAAATAACAAATAAAGGCATTTGGACACCACTCGTCTATTTACGGAACCTTTAAAAGTAAAACTATATTACTTGACATTTTGTTAAAACGACAGTTCCGTATTGTTTTTTGTTTGATTTTATATTTAATATTTTATTACATGACTTCAAATTGAATTGATGTTGTAAATCAAGTGATTGCTATCTTTGAAAATTTTTATAGATCATGTTTACAATCATCGACTGAAAACTACCGCTATGGAATATTTTACCGCCTCCATTTTTTAGACAATTTTGGTAGATCTATTTCAAAATTGCAATGACCCATCACTTAATCTTGTGCTTTGCAAATTACGTTCAGGTCATATGAGGAAATATTGAATGAGTAAACAGAAACAAATAATTTATACCAAATAAAAAAAAAAGTTTCTGAAGTAAATTAACGTAATTAAAGAGTGTATGATTTATAAAGATATACGACCAAATACATGCATTCAGAAACTCATGAATTACAAACATAAAGGATTAATAAATATTAAATACCAGTGGACACGCCTCGTCAAAAATTATGACAAAATATATATATATCTACGTGCGTTCTAAAATGATGGCAACATATATATTGATGTATCTTGCATTGAGTAGATTACATTAAGACGAAAATTATATATATATATATATATATATATATATATATATATATATATATATATATATATACTCGCTTACATACATTTGTTTGGGTTATATATGAAATATTAAATCTAAGAGACGAACAATTTTCTTTAATTTTAGAGTATAAAACTTGTTCATAATAATTCACTCTTTCAGCCTTAATCTTTTATAGATCTTCAATTGTTTCTTAGACGTTATTAACATTTCTAGTAGCAAAAGCGTTATAAAATGATTTCACTTTTGATGCGAAACATTTCAAAATTATTCTCCAATTACAATTCTTTTGTTATATCTTATTTTCAACAAGGTGCCTAGAGCATGATGCTCATTAACTTCACGAAAATTCCTTGGCCTTCAAATATATTCCTTCTCTGATATGTCATTGAAGATTGCCCGAATAACCTTTAATACTTTGCAATGATCATGTGATTTTTTTCAAAGGTATACCCAAATTAATTGCATCATTAAATGATGCAATTAATTAGCAGACTGTTCTTGCTTTGAATTCTCACTTTTAATATCCAACGATAACTTTTTTCTTACATTATACGATGAGATTAAAAATCAATGAGCGGAGTATCAATTATATATCAAGGATGGATATTCACCATAAAAACACTTATGCAACATGGTAAAAAATGTGTTATTTGTTACTGAATATACCCGTGCATAAACCTATTCAAGAACAGGATGCATTGGATGAATTGCTGTTTAAATGACGTAAAAATGAAAATGACACAGCCATTTCATTTAAACAGATATATTTACCAAAATGACGCAAGATTATCTTGAAATACTAAAGAGTAAATGCATACAATAAAAAAGCTCTTAGCATTAGCTACAGCCTCAAGACACCATCGTAATTTCATACAAATTTTCTATACGATCTTCTTGTGTAAGTTAGTGAATGCTGACATAATCCTTGTTTTCAGGACTTATTTACAAAGAGTTTTGTTAGTTTATCGCTTAACTGCGGCCTACACATAATAAACTTGAAGTTTGCAGTCTGAAAAATGCAAAGTGTTATGTGGTCGCAGAAATTATCTGAGAGCCATCATTGGGTTCCCTTGCTAACGTGGCCTGGAGCAAAGTCACTTTGAGAAAAAGAGTCTTCCAGCAGACCTCACTTGACCATCATTCTTCGAGAATTCATTTCTTTATTCGAACGATCAGTGTTAGTTTTCCGAACTGCCATACCTTCCTAATCACCATTAGATTCATACAACTCTTTATAAATCATCTGCACTGTCCTCATACTGACACCAAGACACTCTGAAATGTTCGTATTGGTATTTCCTGAGCGAATGCGAAGTAGTACAGCATGCAACTTTCAGATTTCTGGCGGAATGTATTGCATCATTGTGCTCTTTTCCTCACAGGTGCTGCCTAACTTATCCTACTTTTAAGTTATTTTTTATGTTCTGTTATTTTTTTTATTTTATTTTTTTTTTAATCATTTCACCCCGAGTAAGGCAGAAACGCCACTGATGTGCAGGGGGTTACATAAATGTAGAAAGATTAATTAGAAAAGAGTGAGGAGTACAAGCTAGTTAGAAAGGAACAATAGAAAGCTGAGAAAGCAGGTGCAATGACAGATACCTGGGCGGAGAGAACGTGAAGATTATACAGGGGAGGGGAGAGAGCTAGAGTCCAGTGGTTAGTAGGTGAATATTAACTTTGCTTTTAAATTTCTGGAGGTCATAGCCGTCAGGAAAGCAAGAATACGGGAGTGAGTTCCACAGGCGGGAAGTGCGAGAGAGGAAGCTGCAGGAGTAGAATTGTCGTCTGCGTTTGGCTAACCTGACTGTGAATGGGTGGGACCCAATTGCCAGTCTGGTTGCACGGGTAAACACCTGTAGAGGAGGCATCAGTGACTTAAGCTCATCCGAGCAGAAGTGAGAAGGTTGATTTATTCAGATTTTAACTACAAATTTGTTTTCATTCCTTTTTACTTCAGAAAAATGAAAATATCTTATAGGTTTTTATTAAAAAAATGTTTTGCTGAGAATATTTTTTCCTTCAAAAATCGGTTATGGCAATAATTTTTTCTTCAGATGTCTATTTTTACGAATATATTTCTAGAAAAGTGTATTTTTATACTGTCATAGGGTTTTGACCCCAGTTTGTAGGTTTACTATTTGCCCATAACTGGGACCCTAACAGGTGCTACCACTCCGGTTCAGAGTAGACCTGAGAACAACAGCAATTAAGAGGTAGTTCAATGCTCTTTACATCCTCCCACTCAGAGGCCTTACTGTCGGATGCATTTTACCGTCATGTCCAGGACCGCATCTTGTATAGTTCTACCTGTGAATTTGATAAGTTTTGTCCATATAGCTCGTGTATAATGCGACTACCGTTTTTGATCTATGAGAGTTACACTCTTGGCCATAATTTATACTACAATGCTAGGCTAAAATGGTGAGAAAAACTTCTCGTATATCTTATACGAAGTTTTTTGTACCTGATTTTTAACATCTCCAAAAACATTATATGCGTATAGTACAGCGCCTTTGTGTAAAAACTGATCTCAAAAACACACACTATACTTGTATATAGGGTAACTGAATTCATTCAGCTATCTAGCTTCAGTTTACTGAAAATCAAGTTTGCTTCAATTACTTTTAGCATATTTGAAAGCTAATTTTTATGTTTTCAGACACCGTGTTTATCATGTATGCAATCTAATTTCGATAAAACTTCATTAAAACATATCAGGTATCCTTTTGTACTAAATATTGTTTTGAAATTTCAGATTATGTACGTCCGAATTCGTTCGACAAAGTAAAAACAGACAAAACTACAAGGAAATTGATTTGTGTTTGAGAGTCGTTTATTGCATTTTTTTAAGCAGTAATTTTCATATCAACTTTTTGTAACAAACGGATCAACACGATAAAGAAATGGAGTACTATTTTTGGCGAAATATAAAATAAATACATTTATCTTTGCTGTAGAATGAAAAAATCATTTCCAATTGAAATTCTCTTTGCAAGCAAGAAAGTGATAACAACTAGAATTCTAAATTTGCTCCCCACACAAACTATTCATGGCCAAATTGAATTCTGAGATGCTGCGTTAATTTTTTTTGTATCTAGAATCTGGAACTCCATCCACTATTTGATAACTGTCCATATGAGCACCCCTTGGATAAAAGAGCGCCTCTTCATTTCAATTAACCGTTGATTTCTATGTTGAAGCTTGGCTGGCCTTAGTATTTTTCTTCAAGGAATTTAACCGCAATAATTCATGTGATGTATATATGTTATTACCAACCTGGGCACACTCGTTCACATGCACTGTATGACAATGAACTTTTCTGTCAATTTTCCATCGAGCTGATCTTGAATCACTGGTTCGACGTTCTTAATTAATTGTACTTTCACGTTGTTCGCAGTGGAATAATTGAATTACTATTGTCGTTGGGATGTGAAGCCAGATGCTTCTGCATTCGAATTGAACAGATAATTTTCTCTTCACGTTTTGTGATCTTGGAGGATGGGGCATTGTGAAATGATTACGTGTTTAATTGTCTTTAGTTTCATAACAAATTGCGTACAATTGAGCTAGAAAAATGGTTTGTTTCTCTTCTACAACCTTCTACTTCTCCTCATCCTTCTTCCTTTTCTTCTCCTTCTACAGTATGGTGTGTCAGTTTATGAACTTGGGTGATAATCTCTTTCCACAACTTCCTAATCTTTATAATTTTTAGCAATGCTCGTCATTTTAGCGTATTTTCTATTCTCTTTTTTTGCAATGTATTCACAGAAGCTCGTAAGGTACTTGTCCACCTCACCTTGTCTGTTTTACTATTTGATTTGTTCTGTGAATGTCCAGTTTTATAAGCACCCTTTATTCATTGACAATTCTAAAAACTAAAAAAATGTCTTTTTTATTTCTATTTCTCTTTAAATTGAATTTGTTGTTTACACATTTTGTCCATGATGTTGAAGCAGATTTATGTTGACTCAAAGATGTTCTTGTTTTATCATTGCCATCTAAAATATTTATATAAAACATCTGAGAACTCTTTTCATTGCTTATAGCGAAATTTTACTTTCACTTATGACGATGCTAAGTATTTGAATGACATATTTTGCAATTCCAATACCTCTACGAATTTCACAGTTTCTCTCCTTGGTTGAAAACATTTCCATATATTCGCTTAGGAACTGTTCTGACAGGCATTTTATTTTTCCTGGTTCCCCGACCACAAGTGTTTACGTGTAAACTAGATTGGCATAAAGGTCTCACCCTTTTACCATCGAAATAGCTAAATAACTGCATCTTTTATTCTAACAGCTTCCTTTCTCGGACTTCCTACCTGTCTGTCTTTATTGCTTCCCTGCTAACTACAACTTCGAAAACTTTAAATGCAAAATCAATTGTAATTTTCTATCTTCTTGATTTCCATCCACCTCTTATCCTTTCCTCGACATTCCCTCTTCTTTGTTTTTTCTTTCACAATACCAGTGGCAGTGCTGCTTTGTTTAGGTTTAAATGATTATTAAGAAAGAAAAACTCTTTCAAGAGAATTAAAATTTCGTCATTTTCATTTAGTTGTGCCATGCGTGATACTCGCTTGGACGATCATGTCTCGAAAGAAATATGACTTATTAGGCAGAAGATTTTAATGCAGTAGGTTGCGGTCGACTGGTTGCTACCTACGCCTATAAAACCAAATTTGTCCTGCTATTTAACACATAGCTGGAAGGATGAGACGGATAACTACGTTTCTGAAGGGTATTTACGCGTAAGTGAATGCAACGATTTAAACTATAATTTGAAGTCAGCCCTCCAACTTCATTATGAAACTCGTATATTGCATTATTGTACATCCTAAATCATCCATACATCCACTTTACGATAATTTAACCGGCTCTATTCGTTTGGGAAGCATTTAAATCAATATTAGTTATAATAATAATTTCCAAAATCCACTATGAGTTTGCAGATATAGGAGAAGGCGACCGATCTATACGAAGGAGAACTCTGAATTCTAACCCCAAGAACGTTTTTTGAGTCCATGTCACAAAATGAGTGCTACAGATCTCTGTATTTGGTTCTTTTGAATATAGGGTTGCACTATATTTTAACCACAATAATTAAATAATACCTGTGAATTGTCTGATTTTTCTTTTCTTTAAACGGTTTGGATTTACAATCGTAACGAAAAAATAACGGTGGAAGTGTCCATAGCAAATGATACAGGGGAGTGCAAAAGGTGTTAGTCAGTAATGTAATAGAGGTTCGTGGATTTATTTAATAGTAGAATCGTTTAATTCATTAAAATCATTTTAAATGTTTTATTCAATTAATTAAAATCATTATTATTATTTTTATTTTGATAATATTCATTATGGTAGATTTTTAAGCAATTCAAGGCAGCATCACTGTCACTGGTGCGTTGGGGGTTACACATGAGGAAAGGGATGAGAACGTGTGACAGGTTATAGAGAGTATCAGAAAAGGTTTAAGATAATGCTGGTGTGATGAGAGTAGAGTAGAAGGAGAAAAGAGCTTGAGAGAAAGGAATCGAGTCAGTGAGAGAGGAGATGACTATTGACCTTACAAGTAAAATCTTAGAGATTATAGCTGTCGGGGAAGCAAGTATACGGAAAAAAATTCCACTGGCTGGAAATGCGAGAAAAGAAACTGTAGAGTAGAATTTGCGGATACATTTTATTGGTTACACTGTAAAATGGTAAAGCTTAGTTGCAAGTCTAGTAGTTCGAGTAAATTCATACATAGCCAAGTGAGCTAAGTTTATCGGAGCTCTGAAAGTATTTGTAGAAGACACATAGGGAAGCTATATTACACCGTTTATTATTATTTTTTTAAATAATTAATAATAATGTTTTGAGGGTACAAAGCTAAATTAACATTGTCTGTTAATGGACAAGGGGAGCAATTGAATTTGCAAAGATAAATAGAAGGTATTATTATTCTTAAGTAAGTATAATAAAAAAAAGTTATGTTTTTTATGGATATATACCTACTTTTGTATATATATATATATATATATATATATATATATATATAAACATAACTGAGAAAGTCTGCAGTTGCTGAGGTTTGTGTTTATGTATAAATATGTAATCGGATGAAAACGTATTTATTATATTCAGTTGGATACTGTTGTTATTCAGATTGATCATTATTTTGAATTGAATTAATTCTTAACACAGGAATTCGTAGGAAATATATTCAAGTAAGTACGAACGTAATTGCTTGTTGTATTGTTGTGTAATTTTATATCACGAAACTATAGCATTTTTAAAAAAATTGTTGACAGGCAGTTATAGATGTTTGTTCAATTTTAACTTGGAGAATCGAAAAGTAAAAATGAAGCTGAATTGAAATGGGAGATTTATTTTCTAACTGCTCGAGGATTGAGTTTAAAAATAATCTATCTCAATGAAATAACCGTTAGGCATAAACGGGTGGCAAACACAACTGATCATTAAAAATTGAATTAGATTCGTCCGAGCTGACTATCAAGGAAGAAAAGGGAAACGGCGTGTCGAGAGAGGAAAACTTGATTCAAAAACACAAATTCAAACGAACGTAGTCGAAATACCGTGCGATGAGGCAAAAATAATTCTGAACAAAAATATATATCACGCAAGAATAATACACTATACATTCATGCATTACTAAGAGAAAATGCAATAGCGAAGCGCATGCGCACAGACACTAACAAATATCTGTTCTGACCTGTTTCTGCGATGAATTTTAGAATTTCCTTAAAAATATAGTACATGTATGACAAAGATATTTAATTTAATATTTTATTCAACATATGAAATATAAACGATTAAATGCCTTGAATTTCGAGTAGGAAACGAGCTATCTCTACAATATATTTCAGAAGTAATGGCTATTTATCCATATAGAATGTTATAGATATCGCATATGAAAAATTATGAATGGGTTCTTATGTTTAGCTTCTTAAAATATAATGACGATATAATCAAAATGTATCCAGTTATCTTTTACCGCACATATTTGCTTAATTCTATGTTATATAATCATTGATTTTATTTAAGAATTCATGTACAGTAGAAACATATTACAATAGAAGATGCCATATGAGATAAAAATGTTCTCTATGAAGCTATAATATTTTTTTCGTGATTTTCCTTGTCTTCATAGTATGCGTGATAGGTTCAATAATGACAGATTAGTAATTGATTTCGAGAATGACATTCATTTGTTTGTTAACCGGGTAGGAAATGGTTAAATAATTTTAACACCCCTAAAACGAATCTGTTCAACTTGTACAGCGAGAATATATTGAGGACTCAAGAAGTTATGCCTGGATTTGTCTTCGGGTCCACAATTTAAACAACCTAAGGTACGCACTTGATACAGTGCTAATAGAAGTCACAGAAAGGAGAGTTCAAGACCTCCTACAGATTGTAGCTGAAGAGAGTGATAAGAAAAAAACTACAAATATACTGCAAGAAAACCGAATGCATGGTCATCAGTAAAAAGGGCAGCCCATTATGCCAATTACAGGTTGGGGATATTAGAATCAAGCAGGTACAAAAATTTAAATACCTGAGAAGTGTTATAACGGAAGACGGAAAGGGCGACACAGAGATCCGAAGGCGAATTGGCATGGCGAAGGAAGCATTCCAATAGTTGAGTAGTGTTGAGAAACAGGACAACTTCTCTAGAAACAAGGAAGAGGGCACAGAAATGCTATGCTATTGCTCTCAGTTGTTCAATATGGCAGTGAATGCTGGACAATGTCATCAGAAATGAAGGTAAATCTGAAGCAACTGAAATGGGGTTCTACAAAAGGATACTGCGAATATCATTGCACGAGCATATGAGCAATGATGAGGTCTTAGAAATGATGAAAACAAAAAGGGAATTAATACTGAGCATCAGGAAGAGACAGCTGAAGTTCCTGGGACATGCAATAAGGAAGGAGCGCTGATGCTGATGCTAACAGGCCAGACAAAATGAAAAAGAGAAAGAAAGCAACGGATAACATATTTGAAAGACCTAATCAATGGGATGATGGAACAAGGGTTGCATGGTATAACAGGAGATGGCGTGCTAAGAGGCACCAGTATTAAGGAGTCATGGAAAGCCATGATCGCCTACGTTCTGAAGGGACAGGGCAGATAAAAGAAGAAGAAAACAAAACTACCGTCTTTTAATCCTGTCATGCAAAATTTATCTTCAGTCAGTATGGCTGACAAGAAATGGTGACTCTTTGCGAATTATCAGGTTAGAGATTTCCATTGACATGAATCGGAATGATTATACTGAAGCAATTAGCAGGTTAGCTGCTAGGATAGTTGCTACAGTTTTCGTGCTAGACAATTATTCTTACACCTTTTAGGTTTATCATTCATCCATGCATTGAATACAGGTGTCACATTTTTCTTAGTTTTAGGCCAAGTATTTAGAATTTTATTGACAAGATTCAATGCAGAAGCTCAACTGTTATATCTTTTAACTTACCATCGCGGCATGTTATTTACCCGACCGCCATAGCATAAGTTCTGTTTCTCTTCTTCATAAACATTTTTATGGTAACTTTTCAGATGAGGTTTGCTCTTTGCTACGTCAACTTTATAAGTTCAAATGCAGTACTAGATTGAAGTTAGGTCTCATCATATTGCAGTCTAAATTGCAAGATATAAACATAATATATAAGATCCCAAAATGTTTGCTATAAAGTTACAATATTTTGCAATAATTGCAACATCTCTAAAACGGTGAAAACAATATTATAAGAATATGCTTTTTAGAACTTTTCCAAAAAGTAGATAAAAAATAAAAATTGCTCAATTCATTATTTATGAAGATGATAAGTCAAATGCTTGCTTTTAAAACCTTGTGATTTACCCCGACACAGGTTAAATAAATATAATATACATACATTTCCAACGCCATAATATAACTTCCGTGTGCCTCTTACTTTAAATCTGTTCATTGTAATTGTACTAATAAGATTTGCATTAGGTTACCTGAACTGTATAACATATGTGCACTAATGGACTGGTACCACGGTCTTATCTCATAATATGGAAATAGCTGTAACCGTAAGTTCTACGCTAAAAGTATCTTCTAGTGAACTTGTATGGAATTCTCTTTTAGCTTCATACTTTCTAGTTAACTTTTCACAAATAATAAACTTCTTCTGTGTTCTTAATTGATGTTCTTTTTATCTATTCTTCTTAATAATTTCTTTTCTCAGGTTCTTTTATGCTCATTAATTCCATGTGCCATTGTGAATTATTGCCAGAGTAGAAAAGTATTTGACTACTATTCTCAAGCCAAGTGATGCAAAAGTTTAGTTATTATAAATGTAGATCGCGTTTATCTTACAAGTGTCCACATTTTTAGCGCAGTCCTGCGTTTCACAGAATTAAAAACAACACATACATATATTTTTTTTTGTTTTTGGGACGTTCACACATTAACACACACACACACACACGCACAAACCAACATATATATATATATATATATATATATATATATATATATATATATATTCTATGCATTATTCACCTTTCTTGATTCTTTTCTCCGAGAAAATACAGAGATATTAAGAACACTGTCACAAATAAAATCCATTATGTGTCAGTAATTGGCGGAACGTGAATGCGCAACACTACATCTCCTCGGACAACGAAGAATTGTCTTCTACTTGTCAAGAAAGATGTTAACCTGGTCAGGATTAGACCTGCTTGAATGAATAAAGAAATAAGCACTAAAGAAATATAACAGAGGGCAAAAGACAAAGTGAAGGAAATGAAATAATATATGTAGTAGTGAAAAGAATGCATTTCAAGAGATCTATTTTAAAGATGTAGAATATCCTGGGAATGAGATGCAGTGAATAGAAAGGAAATTTATTTCTTACGGTTTTACATATTTATTTTTCGCATGGCTATAGCCACTTTTGTGACCATTTCACTGCATCGCATATTGTATTACCCTATAAAAATACAGTCTGAAAACAATATACATATTATAAAAAGAACTTGTTCTCTGTTTTTCGCATCCTCTTTGTATGTGCCTTTAAAATACATATGTAATATATGGGTATATCAGTGTTGAGCGTGAGTGACTTACATATGCTAGTGCTATTTAATGTATTCGCTAGCACAATCATACATATATAAAGATAATTTGACTTTATTTGAAATAAGATATTAAAATCATCTTCTTTCCAAATCTGGACGCCCTTCATCCTTGGATAAAGCCTAAAATCTTGGTTGGAGAAAAAAAAATTTAAACACTAAATTATCAGAATAATTATGACAAATTGTTTTTAAGTTCTCGATAATCATTGAATCATGAAATGTCATATATGTTTATTGAAATTCGCAGAAATTATTTAGGTTTTTCTATTAGAATATACAGACGCAGATTTACTTAAACACATATTTCGAATTAGTTAAAGCTGAACATTACTTTCGCGAGTGTAACCTTTTACTTTTAATTTGTCAACAGTTTCTAAATGTCGGGAAACAGTACAAGATTATATGGGAAACACTTTGAAATCAGTAGTTTGCTATTTCAATCAGTAGTAGGCAGGTTGAAAAACATAGGTTATAGAATCGAGTATGTCTTGCTATTTATCTTATATCTGGAGGAAGTATCGATGGATTCATATATTTCCCAAGGTGATTTGCGCGTAGGTGAATGTAACGAATTCAACTGGAATTCGAACTCGACTCTGCACTTTTTCATTCCGTTGATCTACAATGAACATTTCTATTAATGCTACTACTACTACTGATAATGATAATAATACTGACAGTTTAATGGATATTTAAGTTGGATGACATTAAATATCCTGTTCAGTAGCACTAATTTACTTGTCAATTAATTGAACAACCAGTTGCGCATATCTTAGAACATGACGGTCTATACATCTCTGTCATGTAAGGAACTGTGGAGAAGGCTATCTGACGGTTGTCGAAAGAATTGTTTTCTGATAAGTTTTAAGCATGACGTAACAAAAGCCAGTTACGTTTCATATGTAAATATTAGACAGCACGAAAATCAAAGACCATCTGCGAAGACAGTTTACCTGTACTGAAGTAATTTAAATGTGCTTCACAGTCAATATTATGTGCTTCTTTTATCAAAATTTGTAACATAATGCTCACAATTTGTTGCGATAGATGTGCCTATTTCCCCTGGAGCAGTTGTTACAATTAGGAGAATATATTTTGTATATTTTTACAATTAGTCACTAGTTGGCGGGTTATACTTCTACTATAACTACAGCTAATACAGTTATTTTAAATATATAAACATTATAACATTTCCAACACGATAATATTGTATAAAGTTTAATTACTGCCAATAGTGGAAGGTTACATCACTTAAGTCCTCTGGAACGCAACCCTATATAATGATGGCACTGAACAATTAAATAAATTGGAAATAGTAATAAAAGGCATTGAAACCACAAAAACTCCCTCCTAGACCTTCTTATCAGATCTTGTAAAGCTGTCTCAGCAAACGCATTTGAGAAAGTTTTCATATCATCCCCAATGATACTGCCGAGAAGTGATTAATCTCTCAACAATATTATTGTACGATACAATAAGGCCGTTTAAAAATTCCACTTTCTATTTACTTTTATATCCATTTCTCTCTCTTTCTGCACCGCCAGTAACAACTGCTATTTTAGTTCTTTTTGCTTAATCTGCCGATAGTTAGAATACTTTTACCACATTCTTCACCTTTTAACAAAGAAACAACTTTTACAAGATTCAGACTAACATCTAGCTTTCTGACTCAAACTGAACGTCGTATACGATGGCGTAATTAAAGTAACACCGAAGGGCTTTTTGACACAGTTTTTGTTTTTAGGCATCTCATCAGATTTCAGACCATTTTCATGGGAATCAAAAACCGCAGCTAATTATGACCAACCCCCAGATATGAGTATATATTGTCTCTATCTTCAATGCCCGGATAATTATTCGAATATTTTTATGCTGATATCATATTATGCAACCATATCAAGTTTAATGAAGCTTTTCCTGTCAATCCGAGTATTTCTTTTACAAGCAGAATTATTATCAGAAGAAACAAATCATTTACTTCAGCAAAATCACGTAAATGAAATATAAAAGAAAATAATTTAAGTCTGATTATTTCCAACATTGGGAAGCTAAATATAAATATATCATTATATGTAACGATATATAAGCTTCGGCAAAATCTGGGTAGTTTTGCATAGAAAGTGTACTTAGACTTCCAAACCAGTGAAAAGAAAAGAAAAAATAAAACAATAATTTTGTTAAAAGTGAAAAGCAACGCACATTTATCTCCACATAATCTACAAATATTTTCAGGAAAAGAAGGAAAAACAGAAAGAAACTGATCAATATGAATATTCACTGTGAACAATCTACAAAAATGATTAGAATTATGAATAAAACTTTTCAGTTTTCAATCTGAAATTCTGCATTGGGGATTCATCATGATTTATGTTACTTACATTTTAACTGATTATTCTTCTCTTCTTCGTTTTTATGGTCAAAGTTTCAATCCTCTGTGATTCTTTTAATGTCACTTGGTTTGGCTAAGCCTCTGAGAACTTAGACGTTAACATTTTTTTTTATCTATGGTATTGCATTTTTTTCATTCTATCCGTTTTGTCATTTGATCCGTTTCTACAGATCACAATCTTATTTAGTCCTGCGAAGATATTACTCTCTGTACATCCACGAATCAAAGTCTATGATATATTGTTCTGTGAATTATTTGATTTTTTATTCGTGAAGTCAATCCTATAGGTACGGATTATTATTTTGATTTCAATTCACGTCGATTGTTTAACGGTCATAGTATAACGTTCTTTGGGGTTTTTTTGCATTATATCAATCTATTTGTGTTAGTCAATGTGGAGATTTGAATATTTTGTATGCAGTTTCATTTTTTGAAAGATGTGTATAGTATTACAATATTTACGAATTGACATTCTGGGGGAATGGGAAGTGGCTTCATAAATTTTCCAAGTGTAAATGATTATAAAAACATCAACTTGAACTGAATCACAGTTTTGCGTTGAATAATTCCCAACTATTATTCATTACACCAGCTGCACACTTACAAGCTTCAAGTGCCTGGTATTCTCAACCGAGTTGAATTGTGAAACATCTAGATACTGACCAGACTCGACGTTGCTTAACTTCTGTGATCGTACGTAAACAGGTGTTGAAAAGGGATGTGGTTTTAAATGCTTAAATGCCTACCTAAATAACAAATTTTAATTGAAGAGTAAAATGTTAATATCTGTAAATTCTAATAATGTTAAAAAGAGCTTAATAAGCACACATTCACACAGAAAATTTCACACAAATGGTTTATATATATATATATATATATATATATATATATATATATATATATATATATATATGACTAAGATAATATTTAAATCAAAATGTTGTTAGAGGAGAATGTGATGTATACTTAAATAATTGAAGTTTGATTTGTTTTTAAAAACAGAACAAAATAATGAATGAATTATGAAAATTTTCGAGGATATACGTTTGTTTTTCTTCTATTAAATTCCAGACATCAACTTTCCTGGGGCATATAAGTGATTTCTTCCCTCGGCTAGCGACAGAACATTTCGGCGAAACGTTCATATGCAATAAAGCTCCCATCAATCATGCAGTGATTGGTTTCAAAAATTTTCCAGTCATCAAGTTCGAAGTTTTCGAGTGAAATAAAGTAAACAAGATGAAAGCGACATTGAGATAATTGAAGTAAAACGCTTCCGGTAATGTAAAGTAATAATTCATTTCGGACGATCCTGGCTAATATAGACCGAGAGATGAATCGGCGCAAAATTTACATGATGATATTTTCTTTTTTGTCGTAGACAATGACACGGGGGTGGCTGGGGATTTCAGATCTCTCCAAGAGCAACGATTAAACAGGATTTGAATTTACTGAGAGAAAAATTACAAAATATCGATTTTTATTATTCAGATGAAACATACGCTAAAACCAACAGAAAATGCTTGAAAAAAGTTACACTTAATATTAAAATATATAAAAAAACAATAAAACTAAAATTGAAGCAAATAATTATCAGTTTATCAAATGTCAAATTTTAACTACATTTATTAGTTTGTGGTTCTAATAATTCATTTCATGTTAATTATTCTTTTTATTCCTAATATGCTTGTTAGCTTGTATATATATATATATATATATATATATATATAATTGCCTCACCCCAAGCAAGGCAATATTACCACTTATGCACAGGGGGTTACATAATATGTGAGTGAAGATAGAGAACAGACCACAGTATGTATCGGTGAATAGACAAAATAAGGACGGGTACATTTGTGTAAAGAAAGCTACGTGAGAGCAAGGTGTAAAGTGAGAAGGAGAATGGGAGACAAGGAGATAAGTGATGACATTTGACGTTGCATTTAATGTCATAGAGACTGTAGTTTTCAGCGAAACAAGAATACAGAAGGAAGTTCTACAGTCGGGAAGTGCGAGAGGAAAAGCTGAGAAATAGAAGTTGTGGTTACACTTAATTGTTTTCGAAATCAATGGGTAGAGATTTGTTGCTAGTCAAGTAGCTTGAGTAAATTTGCGTAAGGGGAGGCAGAAACAAGCTAAGCTCGTCTGAGCAGAATCCCTGAAAATGCATATAGAAGAAACAGAGGGTAGTTGTTTAGAGAGAGATAGATTGGAGTTGAACCGCCACGTCAGGATCGACTACATTGCATATTCCTTTGTTGATTTTGTCGAGAACCTCGAGGTAAACAGCTGGGGCGCTCAACCAGTTATGACAGCAGTGTTCAATTCATGGGTGGACAGTAGATCTGTATATGTGCATGAGGAATTCAGAACAGAAAAACTTCCTTGTTCGAAACAAGATACCGATCTTCTTAGCCGCAGATTTAACTACTAATTTTATGTGGTCGTTCCACTTTAGTTCAGTCGAGAGAGTAAGGCCGATGATTCGCAGTAGACATGCGTGATCCATGCTGAAGGCGAGCAGGAAAGATTATCTACTGTGGTTAATTGATAGCAGTTCCTTTTTTGGAAACAGCAGCAAGGTTTTGTTGTCAGCATCGACAGATTTATTTGCAAGGTGAGTGTAAATAGTGGTGTCCTCAGCGTAGATACATCAGGGAGATCGTTGACGAAAATCAGAAAAAAATTGAGGATCTAGGATAGAGCGGTGAGGGTCACCCATGTTCGTATGATTGGTTCTGGAATCATGCCTGTTCAATATGACCTTCATCACGCAATTAAGTGAAACAACCGTCCAGATATACCATAAACCTGTATCTTGCCCAGAGACCAGCGTGCCACACTCTGTCAAGTATTTTGGGGATATCAAGTGAAACAGCGCGAGAGTCATCGTTTTTATCAAAATCATGGTACTCACTGATGGATCTTAGCATGTCTGTTGAATAAGGAGTGAGCTATGAGATGTTGAATCGTTTCAGCATTGATAATGACCTCGAACATCTTGCCAAAAATTTGTAGGAGGCTGATAGTGCGATAATTGAAGGGACTTGAGGGAACCCCTGATGAGGATTTCCAGTAGGCAAGAAAGCAAGAAGTGAGACAGTAGTTGTAGAGTTGGGAGGGGAAAGAGGAGAGTTTACGTGCACATTTCTTTAAGACGATGACTGTGAATCCATCACATTCGCTCATCTTATAGGGGTCAAGTTTTGGTCATCGACGGAGTAACGTAAACCTCGCTCAGACGAGCACTAGTTCTAGGTGGGAAGAAGATTGTGGATATTTTAAGCCAATTAAGTGTGGTGTTTGAAGAGAATCTGTGATCAAACCACCCAGCCTTGTCCGGTGTAGCTTTGAGGATCTCTGATTTATTGATTAAAAGAGGGACCGAAGGTTTTCGGCTGTTTAGTACATTTTTCAGTATCTTTGAAACCGAACTTTGGCGTTGCTATGCGCTGCTACATGCTTTCACCACAGAAAGTTTACCTTCATTGAGAATCACCTTACATTCATAAAAAATAGAGGCAAAATGGCGTTACTCCGATATAGACGAATGTAGTGAATCCTGTGTGCTATGGTAGGCGAGCAAGCAGGGGAGAACCAGTGGGGGCGAATTGGGTTTAACTTGGAACTTCCTGGCTAGGAGGAAAGCATCGATGCCAGCTGTCCACCAGGAGAAGACCTCAGCAGTGCAGTCTTTAAAGGGGAGACAAAAACTTTCTTCCAAGCGACGTCGCACAGAAAATCTCGTCATGTCTACTGTTAGATAGCAGTAAGAGTCTGACATCCCTATGGGTAGGGGTTTGGAGAGAGATATTAAAGGAAACCACAGTGTAACCAGAATTACAAAGAAGGCAAATTTGCATGGCATTACAGGAGTCGGGAATAGAAATGAAAAATTAGCTGAGAAGCTCGTTCTTCAATTATAATTAGGAAACGTGTTGAAAAAAAACCACCGCTTGCGTAAGAGACTGGGTGATGGCAGTGTTCAAGATGTGGATGACAGCAATATCAGTAACAGATTTTTTCTTTTTCCAGCCAATATATATATATATATATATATATATATATATATATATATATATTTAACATCATTAGATAAATCGACTTTATTCCTCAACATAGTCTCTTTCTAGGGTGATACACTGATTCCTACGCCTATCTAAGAATACGATACCTTTTTATTAGAAAGATTTGTCATTGGCCTAAAAATACGCCTCAGTTTCCCATATCACTTCTTCATTGGAACAAAATCGCTTTTTCTGAAGCATTCTTTTGAAATCTGCAAACAAGAAGTAAGAACTAGAGGTAGATCTGGAGAATAGGTTGGATATGGAAGCAATTCGAACTGCAATTCATGTAGTTTTGTGACACGGCTTTTTGTCTTGGTGAAAGATTAGTTTTCTTTTCTTCATTTGTGACCGGTTTTTGGCGATTTCTTCTTTCAAACGCACCAATAATGCTATATAATATTCGCTATTGATGGTTTTCTTCTTTTTCATGGTAATCAATGAAAAAATACTTGGTGCATTTTAATATATTGAGAGCAAAATCTCGCTTGCTTATATTTGTATCTTTGGTAGTTGTGGACGATTTTCACTTGCTGCTGTTCCACTCAGATGACTGCCAGTTTGACTCCGGAGTAAAGTGGCGGATTCATGTTTCATTCATTGAGACAAATCTATGCAAAACACCTGCTTGTTGCGTTCAAATAATTCTAAATAACGCCCTGAACATTCGACGCGTTTTTTCTTTTTTGATCGACTTTGAGCAAGCGCAGCACCCAGTTTGAACACATCTATCTAATTGACAAATTGTTATGCATGACTTTCTGATATGTTCTTTTCCACTGTTATATCATACAGTTTCAATTTACGAACGGTCAAAAAGGAAATAGTGGATTATTTGGTGTTTTCCGGGACAGCTATTAATTAATGGCGATCTGTGCGTTCGTATCATTTGTGTCTCTACCTTCACGTATAAAGTGAGAATACTACCTCATAACCTGTGTTATTGACAGAGCAATGCCCAAATAACACTTAACAAGCCATTGCTTTACTTGAACTATTTTTCCATCAGAAGGTAATCCTTTAGTAAGACACAAAATTCTGATTTTTTCATTGTTTTGAAAATTTGCAACAGTAACTTCATTTACTAACTATAATTTGTAAACTAATAATCAGATAGGGACTACATTTTGTGTAGGGTACTTATTTCTCGAATATTCAGGCCGGTTGATGAAAGTACATAAATATACAGTTTAATAAATGAAAAACCATCTCCTGAAATATCTATATCAACAAAAAGAACATTTATATAATAAAATATTTAGGTTTAACAAATCATAATGAAAATCGTAAAATATGTGTAAGAGACAAGTTGGTTTATTTTAGCCCTATTAGATAAAATAACGGTGAAACATATTTATCAGCGTTTCATTAACAAAATGAAAACTGTAACAAAAGACTTCCTTTAAACGGAATTCACGCCCAGAATCCTGAACTCATTCTTTTCCCTATAAAATATTGGGTGATTTTGACGTCCATCTTACCGCCTCAAGACATTGCATTATGTAAGACGAAGTGACTTTATTTATTTTATCGAATACAACTTCTAACTCATACAATTAAATGAAACACAATCAGATTAATAGATATTAATTTAAATTCACTCGATGTTCATGGGAATTAAATATTATGAAATTAAGTCACTGTTTTTTTATAATAACAAGATTAAAATTTAAACATTTCACGGTTAAATGTAAATAAAAATTTAAAATTTAAATAAAAAATAGATAATAAATTATTAAGACAAATTAAAAAATAAAATAAAATAAAATAGACGCAGAAGAAATCAAAGGGGCGTAAATCCTGAGTCTTAAAAATTTAAATATCCAAATATTACATGTACATAAGTATGTAGAGAAAATTGAAATTATGAATAAAAATAAAAGAAAACAAAATCTATAAGGAAAGAAAAAAATTAAGAAATAATATGAAGAATTAAGGATTAAAAATTAAACAGCATAAATAGCATAAAGTACATGGGTTTAATTCATTAATGTTAAAAGTAATATTACGGGAAACGAAACAAATAAAGAAACAAAAATTAAATAAAAAGACGTATAGAAGTATTTATATCAATCTGGGTCTAAGAAGTTAAGCAAGTAGATTTTTCATGAGATCATGTGATCATTACATCACTTTTTTATTAAGCAAATTGTCATTATTGATATGGTTTAAGATGACAATTTCTTTTAAAAGCATAGAATATACTTATCTCCTTCTTTATTGTGAATTTGGGACTGAACTACGATATTCCTGGGAATAATTGGGTTCTTACTGTTTTTTAATTTCCAATAATGTATAGATAAAGCTGTACTTTTTCCGTATTTGCTTTTGTTTAAAGTCAACATGTGGTTGTTAAATCTTATTTCCACCTGTTAGAAGTTCTTCCAAAGTAAAATTTAACATCATTATCATCCGAATGAATTCAAGTTCTATAAACAATTCTTTCGAACATATATTGACAATTTAAAGCGAAGGTTTTACTTTTCGGCATTTGCAATTATTTGAGACTCGTCATTTTACCATTAGTTGGGTGACGGATGCTGTTTAAACATGCAGCGATAGAGAGTGAGAAAAGAACAAGGAAAAAGAGAAAGACTGAAATACACAATCAGAGACGAACACTGATAGATAGATAGATAGATAGATAGATAGATAGATAGATAGATTGTTGAAATGTTTCTATACCTGAAATAATGTGATTCAATTGAAGATAGTCTTTTATATTTATAATCAGTGTGAACATAATAATAAACATTTACATGTTGACTGTCTTTTTCAAGTCTCCGTGCTATCTACTATATTCGCTCAGTAATAGTATCGGTTTTGGGGGTTAAGAGAAATGTTGGGAAGAGTAACCTGACAATACCTTGCACTTTTGTTGTTCTGCTTATAATTATTGTCATCTGCTCCAGATTTCTCATTAAATAATTTTGCTCATTATGTGTGTGTATATATATATATATATATATATATATGTGTGTGTGTGTGTGTGTGTGTGTGTGTGTGTCGTATATTTTCTATACAGTGGCAGTTGAAATTTCTCGAATATATTAATAGGAAAGATGGGTTGAGAAAACCACATACACAGAAATCCGCTGAGGCTGACAAACCGAACCTCGATGGTGAGGTTGAAAAGGACTTTCAATCTGTGTTGGACAGTTGTAAGAAATGGTCCATGAATTTTAATGCTTCCAAAATAAAGCTGATATTTATTAACCACCACAGACAATCACTTCTACCCATCATTACCATGCATCATGCTTGTGTCCCTGAAAGCGAAACACTGCACCTCCTCGGCCTAACACTCTCAGAAAACCTCCAGTGAAATTACTATATCGAATCTATAGTAAATTTGCTCCTAGGAAGAGCGGTTCACTGTGTGGGTCCAGGATGTTTTTCTCGTTTGAATCCTTCTTGTGCATGCATAAATCTACCCTCACCCGTGCATTGAATACAGCTATCACATTTGGTCGGATTCCCCTGCAATTCACCACATGATTCTTGACAAAATCCAATGCTATGTGAACGATCCCGACTTGGTAGCTCAGCTGCAGTCACTTTCTCACCGACGTAACGTGGCTTTCCTCTGTCTCTTCTACAAATACTTTCACGGTTTCAGCTCTTACGATCTTAGCTCCCTGGTGCCACCTCTGCATAAATTTACTCGGTCTACTAGACTAACAACTAGTTCACACCCTTTTACAATTAAATTATTAAGATGTAACCCCTCAATTCTACTCTATCAGCTTCTTTTCTTGCAAATCCCGCCTGTGGAATTAACCTCTGTTTTCATGCTTCTACAATCTCCACAAGTTTAGATGTAAAGTCAATTGCCATTTTCTATATCTCTGACTCGCAGCCTTTCTCTCATGTTCTTTTCTTCGTCCACTTAGCTCTCATCAGCTCTCTTCACACCAGTATGCTCATCCCTTTATTCCCATTCACTGACACCCATTATAATTTGTTCCTTTATCTCATCACTCTCCTATTATGTAACCCCCTGCACACCAATGGTACTAAAACTGTTTTATTCTGGGCGGAATGTTTATAATATAAAAAAGGAGGGGTGGAAACAGTGGGCCAGTTCATGAGTTTGTGTGAAGAAGTTTCAGTATACAAGGACGGATAACAAAGGTTCATTATGATTAGAATTACAACAGAGAATATTTTTAAAGCCATATTCTTCTAATTCCTGAAGATGTATTAACAGTTTGTAACACTTTTTATTTTTTCTGAACAAATACGGCATGACGTTTTTTTTTAAATATCAATCATTTTTACAGATACAAGTCATTGTACTTAACCCATAGCTATAGTAAATAACAAGAAATAGGCAGATATATTTACTAAATATTGTTATCTATAATGAAGTAAGTTTTGGAATATGCTTATTGAACAGACGGGAATTACAAACACAATATGTTGCAAAAAGGAGAAATTATAGAAAAATAATTTCTTACTCCCATCTTAAGATGAAGCAAACAACAAAAATCTTAAGCAATTTTACAATGAAATAAATAACAAATGCTAAAATGTCCGATATTTCTTAAACTCCATCTACAAACATCCAATAAATAACAGGATAAATTATATTACTCCTCGTAAATATTTTAAGAGTTATTCAAAACCGAAACATATTTTGAATTTCAATAATTGTTCGCTTGTTTGTCAGTGAATATTGCAACAATACTTTTTAAAGAATAACAGTGCTTTCTCGATACAAATCCTACTTATAAACTCAAAACAGAATGAGGCGGGAGAGATATGGTCATACATTTCAAAATTTTATTTAGGCGTAAGTAAATGTATCAGACACGGCTGGAATTTGAAATCCATCTTCTAATTATTCGTTCTATAGCGTTATAACTTCTTGAAGGAAAACAGCGTATAGATAATGCTAAGAGGACCTTAGTTACAATTTCTAGGAGAGAGAACCTAGTCTTTCTTGATCCGTAATTGAATGGGACACGTTGAAGTAATGATTGTGACACAGATTGAAAAATAGTGTCGAGTGTGAATAACAGATGAATTTATTACATTCGTTTAGGTGGTATACTCATGAGGAACTTATGAATCCGACTCTTCTTTATGTTCTGTGAACCATGGTGGAAGGTGATTTATCACAGTAAGAAATAGAAACATACTTAGCGGACGTATTCTGCCGAGTCAATTATGAATAAAAGAGACATGATGGTGTATTTCGTATATCTCGAAATTAATTTGAACAACCACCATGTTACGTGGATCACATGTGAATTATTTAAAAAATATTTCTATGACAGTTATTCGAATGATCTCTAGTTTTACTGGATTTGATATGAGACCTTTTTTGAATGCAACGCCAGTTATCATTTTCTTCCTTTTTTTATTCGGAGTAATAGATTGCGGTTTGGATTGAGAAATCGGAGAGCCGAATTCGAATTCCAGCTGAATTAATTATATTCACTTACGTTCGAATATCCTTCGAACAAGTAAGATTCCCTCTCTTTTACCCCAGCTATGGGTAGATAGCAATATAAACCGAGTTCCATAGAGAACCAATCTGCTTCAGAATAGAACATAATAGTCTGCCTAACAAATAGTAGACGAGTAAGGAATGGAGTTCCATAGTCTAAAATTAACCGAGTCAATAACTTCTAGTTTTACTTGGGGATTTCCTGTGAAAGAATGTACCAAAACTGAGCAAAACCAATTTAAAATCTCAATAAAAGCAAACATGAGCTGGTGCAAACCAGAAAAAATACTAGAAGAATATGATGTTGACGGTCACGTCATAGTCAGGCAAGTCTTTTCATACTAACAAATACGGTGTCGTAAAGCACCCAAAGGTTATTTGTACGACCGTTCAATTTTAGCAGTGATCACAAATACCAATTTTTTGTCGCATATGCTTCAGACATTCCTTATTCAGTTCGTGTTGCTGAAAATATTCAGAATCTACTGAAAATTCGCAGGACAAAGTCTGAATGATGCGAATGAGAACCATATATTTCTAACACTTTCTTGATATTAATTTTGATCGGTATCAGTCCAAACAAAGCAGAAAAGCCGCTAAGACACAAGCGGATACAGAGTATGAAAGAGTAAAGAAGAGGACTCGTAAGAATGTTAAGAGCGATTCAAGAAAATAGTAACTATGGGTTCACATTACATTTACACTATTGATGATAGGGTAAAATGACAATTAAGTAAGGTAAAATGAAAATTAAATAAGGCTAGATGAAAATAACAGAGGCAGAAGGGGGAACCACAAGCGAAGATATATATATATATATATATATATATATATATATATATATATTAAAGAAAATGTGCGAGAAACCGTGATTTTTTTCTTTAAAGTGTCTATTTATTGTTGTTAATATTGTTACTATTACTTGCTTTTCGTATGATATTTTAAGTGTTTTTAATAGTATTTCTGTCGCTACACGTGTCTCAAGTCTAACGTTGCCTCTCTTCAGAGGAATATACTTGTGACTTCACATACCGAGATCTGTTTGTTTTAAAGTATCGTGTATAAATAGATAAGTCAAATAGTGAGCAGGTCAGAAAGTTCATATGCGTGTGTGCGTGTTGGGCGTTTTTCACAGTGGTACGCTATATCTTCGTTAGATATAAAAAATTTCACTGACCTGCGAAATTTGATTTCCCTTTTATACTTCAAAATTGTTTTCAGTGAATTTGAATCAGTTCTACTCTATGGATCATTTAGTTCTTTTTATTGTCTTTGGAAAACTTTTTGAAATTAGTGTGTGTCTGTGGGTATTTTTCCTTTTTGTTATCGAGTTTAAATTTTGTATATCTGTGAGTGAATCTTACGTTTTGCATGTTGTTTTGTTGAGTGAAGGCTTCTATTTTTTATAAATATTTCTTCCCTCATCATGAGCGTGTCATAAACTGCATTTTAGTAGATTTTACTCTGAATTTACATCCACTGCATTCATGTAAACCTTTGGAGACGTACAACTTTCTTTTATTGGTTAGGGTAATGTTGCTTCTGTGAAGAGCTACCCATTTTTCAGGCCTTTTGTCACTCTCACGTACATTTTTGCGCATTCATATCATTTTGAAGCATAAATTAAATATTTCGAATTGAAGCTCAGATTTATTTTATTTTGAATGTAGATGTGTTTTTGAACTTGAAGTGTTTTTCTTCTATTATTATATCCAACATATTTTTTGTTGTATTCTGTGATCCCCTTTGTTGTGTAGCGCTCAAATTTTCATGAGGTTAGTATGTTTTTCAAATTTCTGTGTTGGCATTTACTTTTAATTATTTTAGATTTTTTTTATCTTAGATTTCCCTTATTTCTTTATCTTAGATTTCCTTTATTTTATCATTTTTGATGAGTAATTCAATGTGTCTTTCGATCTTTGTAAATAATTCTGGGTTGTATTTGCAGTGTGTAGAAACGTATCTTAGAATGTTTCTTCTTTTGCATTATGTTTTTCTTTTGCGATTCAGGAGAGATTCTCATGGTTTTTCTTCTGCCAGTGGGAAACATGTGCTTATTAGTGGAATAGGATATCTTATTTGTAATGTTTTTGTAGTTCCTTTAGGCGTATTTTACGAACGTTTTCGTCAGCTACTATTGTGCAAATTTCTTCTGTTAGGGAGTAGGAATTTTAGAAAACATTTAGAATAGTTACTCTTGGAATGGACGTATTGTTAGATATTTCTGGGCTTATGGTAAATATCTGTGATGGAATAATTGTTTATGTTTTTGAGTATGTATAGGAATGCTAATTCATTATAGCTATAATCTATTGTGAACTTAGTTTTGGTGCGCATGCTTTGGAGTAAATTGTTTAGTTTATTTATGTATCTCCATGTTGATCTCCAAAGAATAAAACAATCATCTAGATATTTCTTTAATGATTTAGTGAATGCTGTTTTTATGTCTTTCCTATATTTATGCCCTGTTTATTTGTATAGGCTTTCTTCTACATATGCTAGTGTGAGTGTTGCATATATCGGTGTCATTTCTCCCAATCGTGGTACCTGTTATTAGCATATAATTTTGGCTGTTAAATTGGACGGAATTGTTGCCTAAAATTGTTTCTATACTTCGTATAATAAATTCTGTTGTGAAGCGTGTGGAAAGTATTTCCGGTTGTTTCTCAATCGAAAATTTAACGGCCTGTTTCCCTAGTTCATTGGATATATTGCTGTACGGACAGTTGACATCAAATGTTACTGTTAGTGTACCTGGGTCTACTTTTTGTAGTATGAAGATTATGAAATGAGTCATATCTCTGGTGTATCCTTTTTGTGGTGTATGTTTACAATTTATCTATTAAGTTGCTCAGGCTGCTTTCTGGACAGACTGACTCTGCTACTATTTGTCTGAATTTAGGATGACTACGTTTTGGGATGTAAAAATATTATGATTTTTGTTCATGGATAAATGCTTTAAATGTATTTGATTTGTGTATACTCGCAAGTCCGTAAAATAACTGATTTTTGAAAGAAAGTTTATCAAAACAAATGTTTTTCTTATTTATTTTCTCATTATTATTCTACTCTGGGTAAGGCGGAATTTTGGCTTTTTTCATTTGATGCGATCCCTTCATGTATATTATAGTTGATGAATGTTATGTTCGTCTCCTAGCATACCTTGAATATTTGTTTGTAGCATGTTTTATCCATAATTACTACAGTACTGTCTTTACCTGCTTATTTTAATAAGTCATTGTTCTCACGGATGTTTTCTAATGTTAGTTTTTGTTTGTGTGTGAGATTTTTATAGGGATTTTGATTGTTTTGAAAATGTGTGTCCCAGATTATTTCGAAATTCAGCCGTGAATTGTAGATTTTTTTATAGCTATAAAACTCACGCGGAAATTTGATTTTTCGTGTTGCCGCTTTGTTGACATGTAAGATCGCAATGGAATAACAGATGTATCAGTCAATCACGCCGAGCGGTTCATTGCTGTCTAAGCCTGCAGCATCTTATTGTTTTTGGCTTGACGCTTCGTTGACATCAACTACGGCCGGATATATCTGTCAACTACATTGGTCGTTTGTTGACTTTTATTATGAGCTTGATGTATCTGTCAACCATTTCATTCCCGGATCATCGCCTTTCAATCTGGTTGTCATTTTTGTGGATCTTACTTAAGGCTAGATGTACCTGTCAATTACTTCTGCTGTTCAAGATAATAGATTACGAATCGGCCGTCATGAAACAAGACTCGTTTACTAATCTCATGATCACAAAGTGGAATTAAGTTATCGTCTACGTAAATATGGAGAGAAGTCAATCTATAGTAAACTGAAAGGTTAGCAATAAAATAATGTCGGTATTGATTAAGTTATATTCTTCTATGTCTGTATTCTACATTCAATTTTTTTATTAATGTTTGAAATTCTACAAGATATTTCTCTTTATATAGAAAATATTATAATTGATTATTTCTTAATTAACCATAAGTTATACAACTATCTGCATATTTGAAGATGAGGACCCAAAATAAGAGCGATTCACTCCTAAGACCCCAACAGTTGAAAAAGTTGATCATGATTAATCAAATATTAACGGGCGAACCAGCAGATAAAGGCGCTACGAGCATGCTACAAAAGGCACCTCTTGGAAATTATAATGGAGTCAACAACACTCGGTTTCAATTTCTTAACTGCATTTTCCATGTCTATTTCCACAAGTCCCGCATAGGAATGTCATGAAATTAAGACTGTAGGTCACCTTCAGGAACCTCCAGGAACGTTAAGGTCGACCGTAAAACACATTCTTTTACTGTTCTTTTCTTTCACCTTCAAACACTTGTAAAACCAATCGGCGATAGAAAATAGATGTTTAGAGCAAGTTTTGATAAAACTGGAAGCTTATCTTTCTGAAACTGCACGATGGGGTAATTGTATTTATCAATTCGTTCATCATAAATGAAGAGATCAGCAAATGTAAAATTAAATTGTTTGATACAAGATAAAGTCCGGGACAAAGCTGTTGTTTTGTGTACTAACGGGTATTTGATTAAAAAAACTCGTAATACTCTTACAGATTTGCTTTTATCTTAAGGTGTTAGGTGTATCATTGTTGTAAGGACCGAGTTCAATGCATTCAATCAGTTAAAACCTGTCTCCCATTTCTATGATTTCAACGGTAGATATACATACTCTTTGAACATCAGAAAAAATCGACACTTGAAAGAGCATCACAGTTCATTAAGTTGTACCGACATTTCTCATTCAAATTTTCTAGTCACTACGTCCGCAGAAATGTATTACTTGTTGCGGGATTTCTTTCTTTAAAATTGCCTACTTTATCATCCTATGTGAAACAGTAAACTACTAATAACATTTACAAGTAAAACGCGGAATTTATGAATCAGAATGTGTTGACGGACACACTTTCTTTATTATGTAACTTTAGGCGAGGAAACGGTAAAGAAAAATTTTCTTATCCAAAGCTATTGTTATCTTTAAATTACAAGTCTAACAATAGCTTTGGTTACGTGAATTTACGAGCTTCCCTCTCCCTGATAAGCAGTATTTCAACGAAGAGGGCATGAATGCTGGAGATGAGTGACCACTTCTTAAGGTGGTTAAATGTAAACTATTGATAAACATCGAAACGAAGATGGTCATCAGTGAGTAATATTTAACAAAGGGCGTAACATGTTATGCCTACAAGAGCTTTGGAAAAATTTTCACTCCAGGAATAAATAAATACGTACCGATTGTAAATTGACATTTTTTCTTGATTTGGTTAAGTGAAATGTTTGCGTGTGTGATCGATTTTCTTTCTCATTCTGGGAATTTGTAAAATTTCAGTCCGAAACATATTTCAAAGAATCTGATACAACAATGTATCAAGATACATCACTGGATCAAGATATATCTCACAGGTAATCTCTGGAAACTGATGTCTTGTTTAATTGTTCTCTGACCTGTTAGAGAGAATTCTTAAACACATATTTGGAATAGGATTTTAGATCAAGTTTTAAGAATATAATAAAAATAGGAACTACTAACAATTCAAGGAAAAACAAAAATCTGCATAGTTATTATTATATTATTTTGATTCTGAGTTGATTCACTGTTGATTTTATTAGAAAAATAATTAATAACTTTGCCTATTACACTGGGAAAGATTTTCCTTTGTCTTCAAGTGGATTATAATATGGATATTCTATTTTTAGTATCTGTCTCGTTATCGTCAACATAATTATAAAGTTCAAATGCTATGAAAATTGGTTTATTTGTCTTGTCAGAAAAAAACTCGTCAGAATATATATTTATTAATCTATTATTCTTGCACCCCTTCTTAGAATCTTCAAACATTTAAATGAAAAGTCAGTAACTATATTCTGTCATCTTAAACACTTTTATCATTTGTCCTTTCTTAAACCCTCCATATTAAAATCATCTTATTATCTATTATTCTCTGTTACGTTTTCTTGTAGAATTATAGACAAACTTGTAAGGAAATGAGTAAAAAAAAAAATTTGAAAGTAAAAAAGCGCTCATAATCGAAAGATATGTTTTTGGAATTAAAAATATTGTGAGGAGATTTTGAAATTCCCTGAAATTTCGATAATTATTTTTAAACAATCATAATATTGCAAGGTTACATACAAATAGAGATAAACTGATACACTATTTATATCCATAATAACCTTAGTAGAATCATCAGCTTATTGCTCATGTTTTTTTTATCCGATCGCTAGTTTTTTGGATGATCCTTTTGAAGTACCATTGTTGACGATAGCTACCAAATATATTGCTATTTTTACAGCCAAATTTAATCACCACGTGTGTTTTGTTTCCAAAGTAAGCATAGACAAGAATACAATACTTCAGCGTTAGTAAGTTTCACACTATTCATCTATTTTCTTTTTGAGATGTTTTTTGCGTATAGTTACTAACGGCGTAAACCAAATCAATAATAATATTAAAATACAATTGGACAGTTTCCAAAAAGTGTTCAAAATTTAATAGTCGGCGATATTCTAAAGTTTGAAAATTGCCTTCGGGATTTTGATCGAAGCTTTTCATTAACTTAATGCTGATAAATCAACATGATTGTGATATAAGCAGAATATTCATATTTATACTATTCTACCTCTGTAACGGAGACAAGATTTTGTCAACTGAAGCGTTTAACATATTTGTGGTTATCTCAAATGTAATGTATGGAACTATGTTAGACGAAGGAAGGTTTGACATGTGACACATGAATTAGGTGTTAGAATAGTAAAAAATTTCACATCACTAACTATATCAAACACCAAGAAACGGGAAAGATTATTTGGAAAAAATGATAGCAGTGCCGAAATATATTATATGTTGGGCCAAAAGTGATTATACGGTTATATATTTATTTATATATAGATGAGATTATTTCAATTTTTACGTGATCGTGTCATAATTTAGAGCCCGAGGTAACATCACAGAACGGTTTTTGTAACAAGACGTAGTATCCGCTCATTATACCTGAGCAACATGGGACTAATTTCACAATGTTGTTTGTATCAGACGATGTGACAGCATTGAATGACCACCGTATTCATTCGACTTATCAACCGCGGACTTGCTTTCTGGGAAGATGATTTATGAGAAAAATTCCTACACATTAGAAGAATTAAAAGAGTTCATATTGGAAGCATTAACTGACATTCATGCAAATCGGAATATGTACCGCACTGTATAAAAAAAGCTCTGAAGGAGTTTAAAGAATTCTCTAATATATAGTAAGGAAATTTCGAGTATTTACAAGTTATAAATGTATACCTACCATCTTGAGTGATATCATTCTTTCTACTTCGATATGAAAGATGGTCTATACCTTTGTAGGTGACGAGAAGAAAAAAAGTAACAGGTATATGGTCCCATAGAAAATTGCTGAGGATAAGATGATAAGAACATATGAACATCGATTAAGTTTTAAGAAAAACATGTAATAAATAGAAACCTGCTCTTTGGATGAGAATATTTACACTATTAACATAAGTTGGACTCTTGTCCTCATCTTTTCTGCCATATCCATGATGTTTCGGTCGTTTTCCCCTCCAGTCATCATGGCCTATATATAAATTTACAAGACACGAAGGTTTTTAAAAAAATTAATTTCAATAATTAAATGTAAATATCAGTGAGTTAAGTGCCAAACGTGATACATGCTTGGGTGATCATGTCTCGAAAAAGAAATGAGTGACTTAGCTGCAGATTTTCCCGCAGTAGGTTCCCATTCTTTTCTGCGTTAGACATGTTGCCAACCAAGGCTACAGAACCGCATTTGTTCTGTTAATTAAAACATGACTGGAGGACAGACGAATTAATACTTTTTTCCCAAATATATTTGGGCAGAAGTGACTTTCGCAGTCTATACCCACTGTAACATAAATATAAATGTCACCAAATGTAAAAAAGAAAACAGAAACAAACTAAATGTATACCTACCATCTTGAGTGCTATCAGTCTTTCTACTTCGATATGAAAGATGGTCTATACCTTTGTAGGTGACGAGAAGAAAAAAAGTAACAGGTATATGGTCCCATAGAAAATTGTTGAGGATAAGATGATCGGAACATATGAACATCGATTAAGTTTTAAGAAAAACATGTAATAAATAGAAACCTACTCTTTGGATGAGAATATTTACACTATTTACATAAGTTGGACTCTTGTCCTCATCTTTACTGCCATATCCATGAAGTTTCGGTCGTTTTCCCCTCCAGTCATCATGGCCAGTAGATAAAAGCCTGTGCTTACCGATCCTAAAATTGACTTGACCAAACGGGTGGTGAGTTTAAATTTTGGCCACTGCAGAGAAAACAAAAACTTGAAGTGTAGAGTCAGTAAAGAGAATTAACTGGTACTGAGCTGTTAAAATTTTCATAGTACATGAAATGGTCTAACTAACGAAATTCTTATGTATATCTTCTGGAGAAGTCTGAAGAAGTCTGGAGCGTGCAACAGCCAAAACATCGTGAATATGGCAATAAACATAGGTACAAAGTCAGAACGATGTAAATAGTGTAAATGCTTACCTCATCTAACAAATGTAGACGGATACGGAAGCTTGAGAGTGAAACAGTTGAGATTTCTGGGAAACATCACAAGGAAAAATATTTTTGGAGACTTGCTGAGTCTCCTGCATAACTAATTAAATGGATGGCAGAATATGGATTGCGTGGGACAGATTATAGATGCAAGAGATAAGAAATCGAAGAGGGAATTTATCTCCTATGTTCTGAGAAAACGCGGAATACAAACAAGAAAATAAGTCTGAAACAGAACCTGGATAGAATGTTATCGTTCAATTTTATTTGTACACTCGACACAATTTTCGAACGTAGGATTGAAGTGTCCAGACATTCTTAAAATTAGCAAAACTTCGCTAGTAAATACCTATATGTCTTTGGCAATATAACTCCAGTTTTACCCTAATTACAAATCAATAAATGCTATAAAATGTGTATCCGTTGGATTTCTCCCATGTGTGTTGAAGAAAATAATCATTTTCACCATGTCACTACTAGTTTCTATTCAAACATCTGAATTTTTTCTACTGTTGCTAGAGTTGTTCAAATTAACAATTAAAGATATCATTTCTTGATATCAATCTTTCTTGTATGTATTGTTATTTAAATGATGTATTTGTATTTACGAAATTTATCTTATTTTTCAGCTGCTGTTACAAATATCCTGCATTAATTAAAGATGCAGATCCATATTGAGCAGTTAGGGTAAACTAGTCAGTTCGGTAATACTTTTCTCCATGACATTTGTTTCTTTATATCCTCATTTCTGCTGGTTGTAGTCAGTCAGTGAAGTGCCATACGTGATACATGCTTGGGAGATCATGTCGCTTTCGAGACATGACTGACTGGGCAGAATATTATCCCTCAGTAGGTTGCCATTACTTTCTGCGGTAGACTGGTTGCCGACCAAGTCTATAGAACCCAATCTGTCATATTATTTAACCCATAACTGGAGGGAAGAGACGGATTAATACCTTTCCCAAGGGTATTTGCGCGTAAGTGAATGCAAGGAATTCAACTGGAATTCGAACTCGGCTCCCCGATTTCTTGTTCCGAGTCGATATCCAATTCGCCACAATAGACAAATTCACTGTTGTTATGCATTGTTTCATTTTCCGAGCATTCCCACTGATCAATATCGCATGAAATCAACCAAACCTCACCCCGTTCTTCCATTTAATTTTCTGACATTCAAGAGTCCTTCCAGAATGAGCGTTCAAAGATTCTCTGGTCTGATGACATGGTTAAAGTATTATAGTTTTCCCTTCCATATGTTTTCGAACAATAGCTTCTTTGTTCACAGCTCTTGTAACACCGAATTAATTGTTTTCTGGTGCGTACATCTGATGCGCGATTCACGCCTCAAGAATGCCGTCTCGAAAACATTCACTTATTTTTGAACATTGCAAGATTTCAATGATCATTTTCAGTAACCATTCAGTGCCATCGTCCACACATTTGTGAAGAGCGTGGTCTTTCCATAGGGTGTTAAGGGACCTAACTACAGATACTGCCGCTCCTAAGCGAACTCTGGTTTCATGATTATGGTTCGCTGTTTGATGCCAAGTTGCAATTAATTAGAATTCACCTAGAGTATGCGATGTTCCCAAGCGGTTCCTTATCTTAATCAGTTTCGACGCTGCGTAATTTCGGTGATCAAACAGGGGACACTGCTTTCATTATGAATTTACCGTATGCCAAAGATTAGTTTCTATTTACACAAGGACAGGACTGTTCAGCTTGCACTGATTATAGAAATTGTAATGACAAAACAGCCATACTTGCTAAATAATACCAACATGCGCAAGTTAAAATCGTGTTGATGATACTAAACGTGTTATTCTCCTTCATAACATTGAAAATAACTTCTAAAAATCTGGTTTCAAACAAAATACCCCAGATTAATTTATGTCTGTTTTCACCCGTCTATTAAATTAAAACTGCTCTCTTCAACGTAGCATAAGGTTTAAATGTTAGCATAATTAATCCGAAAACATATGCAGTGAGGTCCAATCTATTGCGTGCTAAATATAAGCAAACTAATATGAAGGAACGGAAGAATAATGGACAGTGGCTCGGTTGAGGAATCTGAGAAATGTATTCGAATTCGATTCGAGTTCATCACATTCATTTACGTGCAAATATCACTGAGAAATCATTGAATATGTTTCGTTTCTTCCCATTCCTTGGTTGAATAGCAAGTATAATAATATTTTAAGCATAAGTGGCTACCGGTATAGGAGAAAATCAATTTTGAATTTAAAATTTGACCGTGGTCTGACGAGTAAGAAAAGTGAAAGCAGTACAAGAAAGTAAAAAAAAAACGTTTTTAAAAAGCAGATGAACTCTTCATTGGCAATTGTCACCCACAAAAATCTTCGGTTGAATATCTTCGCTGAGCCACAATTACAAATGTTTAGTGAGTATATATACATGCATAGACGTCTATTTTCATTACAAAATATCTGTTTTGCTGAAGGCGTAAATATATTTATTTCTGAATAGGATTATACGATAACAGGATAAGAAAAAGCAAAAAAGAATAAAAAATAACACGTTGAAGTAATGGATAACTTCTCGGAGTGAGAAATCAAGTGCCAAGTTCGTTACATTCACTTACGTGCTAAATCCCTAGGTAAAGAGTTTATCTCTTATATATATGGTTAAATAGGTTTAATCGCTTTGGGTAACGAATGATCTAGGAGAAAGATCTGAATTCCAAACCTGAAGGTGATCGTCTGGTGAATTTCTGGCCGAAAATATACTGATAGTTCATTTCAGATAAAAACATGTGTAGAGTCGATAGCAGTATGAGATAGAACCGCTTTTGGTAGTGCTTCAATTCTGCGTGGGATCGACTCTTACAAAGTTTGAATGGTCTCCAGAAGAATTTTATCCATTCTTCATTTAAAACAGTTTTCAATTCATTCTATGATGATGGGGAGGATATGGACCCCTAAATTGTTTCGAAATTCAACAAAAGATTTTCAATTATGTTAAAATCTGGGGTATGTGGTGGCCAGACAAAATGTTCTGCATCACAAGAATGTTCCTCGTGTCATTCAACTACAAATTTAGCAGTACAAATCGGTTAATTTTCTTCCAGAAATATTTCTTGAACCATATGATAAAGCTGATCACTTAAATTTTTAAATTATTATTGCGGGCTTATCTTATTAAATTTTAAGTAATATCTGTAAAAAAAAAAAAAAAGAAACAACGACAATTTTAACAGAAAAAAGAAAATTAAGTACTACTAATATTAATTCAACAAACCCGAAAATCAAATTTTCCATATTATACTAATATAATAATAAGTGTTTTCATTACTTTGATTTCCCCTGTATGTGCGCGCAGTCTTTGCTTTTGAGAAATGAGCGCTATAAATATTTAAGTATTGGTATGAATGCCGTTTTTATATGCGTTTTCAAGATATTAGTGGGAAAGAAAGATAAATAAAATAAGGAACGGATTCTTCAACACAGATTAATATTATCTCGATCCACACATTTATAATTGTTTTGCGAATTTGCGATAAAACTTAACATTAATGCATTTTTCTTTCATCCTGGATTTAATATGTCACGATTAACATCAGAAGCCAATTCATTACAACCTTGTATTAAAATGGAATTCTTTAAGTAAAACTGTTGCTGCCAGATTAATCTATGGTTTTCTTTCATAATTCTTTTCTTCTTCTCGACATTTTTAATTTTCCCGAGATAATTACTTTTTATTTATTACTAAATATATTTCTCTTTCAAACAATTTGTCGGTTGGAATCATTTATCACCGCAATACAATTCGGCAATATATTCATTCTCAAAACTTGAACGATTGAAAAACATATATCCATGAAAATCATTCGGTTGTGATATTAATAATATTTATTCTGAAGAGAGAGAGATACCACTATTAACATTAGACAAATAGGAGAATATTTTATCAAATACACACCAACACTCGCATGACAGATAGGATACTTGAAGCTATAAGCATTAAAAAAAACAGCTCTCAGCAAATACATTTCATCACAAGGGATATAATCTTAAAATGCGTTGATGATATTTATTGACATATTTTTGTTTTGATATTCAAGGTTTCGTGAATCTTATGTACATATGATGTTACTTTTATACGGTGCACTTGTATTTAATATTTGATCGAAAAAATAGTTTCTAATAAATAAAGCAACGTTACTGATGATGTCAAGAGGTAGTCCAAAGTACGTGTGAAGATATCAACTTTAGATAATGTTGAACTTATTCGTAATTAGGATAAGTACAATAACCAACATTAATATACCTTGAAAGAACTTAATAAAATACTGTTTGAAATAAATTTCGATAATATATTCTCATTTATTTTTTTATAGTAATGTAGTATATTTATTTATACCCACTAACCGGAATACTCGAAAAATCTTGTTTTAGGAAATATGCATCCTCTGGTAGGATTCGAACCTGCATCCCCTTTTGGGAAAGCCGTCATTAGATCTACTACGTCTTTGACGACTCGTAGTTCTACGTGGCCGAGCAGTCTAAAACAAGACAGATCTACGACGTTGTAAGTAGTTTACATGTTAACTCGCCCATATTAATCATGGATGTTACTGAAAATATTGTTGAGTAGAACGGTTTATAAATTTTCTTATTAAAGGTTTACATGAACTAAATTTCAAGCAATGGAATTCGATTACTTAGCCACCAAACCTTTTATTATTTACACAAAGAGAAGTGCTACGAGTTTGAAATTAGAACATTTCCGCCGCAAAATAAAAAAATGCAAAACAATTGTATTTAAATCTTGTCGCAATTCGAAATGACATAATTTTTTCAGTGTCCAGTGTTCAGTTTTCGGGTACAATTGACATATGATGTGAAGATTAGAGTTGAAATTTCTACATTCAATTACAAATAGGTGTTTGATTATAGAAAGTGTTTTTATATTATACAGAATTTTTCGACTAAAATTAACGACATCAAAATATTTTAAAAAGGTTTTGCAATTTTTGTATTTATAGAAATTTTGTTCAACGCCAACTGTGTGTGCGTTGAATAATTTTCAAAAACGATAATGAAGAGAGAATTGAGCATAAAATCTTCAACTATTTCATTATTCTGCCACTTTCTTTGGTCAGAACAATTCTGCTAATTCCGCAATAATTCTTGAAGAATCAACACTTAATTCTACAATCAACGTGCCATTTAAATGCTGTTACACTACATTAAGAATCGTGAAAATAGTGAATAACTAAAATAAAAGACTTGGAATAAGAAACGAGAAAAAAATCACAGAAAACAGATTGAAAAATGCGAAGAATAATAAAAGACAATAACTAAAAAAAAGATGAATGAATAAAAAAAGAAAGTCGAAATGGTGAGAAAGAAAATTAACTGAATAAAACAAACCAAAACGAATTAAAAAGGCAAGAAAAATGTGTTATAAAAAAGGAACGAAATTTATTAAAGAAAATAAATAAAAATCCTCAAAAATAAATAGCATGTAGGCAAAGAAAGAAAATACAGAAATACACCTAAATATTTACTGTTCTCTATAACAACTATTTAATTTCAAGACTAAGAAAAAATTTTCAACAAGACCAACAATCAAAGTTTGAATCAATCGTATGGCAACAGACACCATCGATCATGGTGAACGTCAACAAGAGATCCAAAAACTTTCGAAGGCCTTGCCTGACTATAACGACATATCAATCTGTGATTGTTCAGCATATCATTTCATGCTTCGCTAGTTGTTGTACAAATTTACACACATTGGAATTCCAAAGATAAAAGCTATACAAATGAGAAAAAAATATACGTCTAAAAAATGAAGAAAAAAAAAGAGATAGAAATGGGATCAATTAGAAATTGACAGCGACGAGGAATGGTGCCAAAAGTCGACGTGGTATCGTAAAAAGAAAGGAATAGCAAAGGCCAAAATCATAAAAAACGAAATGTATTCCTGTGTACAAGGATTTTTTATAAAATCTTGCATCCTTATACAATAGACACGAATTTATTTCACAGTTTCCTTTGTATTGAACCATTAAATTGAGGAGGATGTGCATTGTGGTGCAGTGGATATCGTTTCGGAACGTGAAATCGGAAGGCAGATTTCCAATTCCAGTTTAATATTTTGCATTCACCAACGTGCAATTATTTTTGGGAAAGGTATAAACACATCGCTTCTCACTTCAGCTATGGGTTAACTAGCAAGACAAATATTGTTCTATAGCCTTGGTTGGCAACCAGTCTACAGCTGAAAGAAATGGTAACCTACAGCGGCAAAATCTTTTGCTTAATCTGTCATGGATCGAAAGAAAACTGATAGCCCACTCGTGCATCACATGCATCACACTTAATTGACTGTTACGTCACCCTGGATGATAAATCTTAAACCGTAAAAAAGGTTAGAAACAGAAGCTTGGACACCGAATGCGTGGCGTCGTCTCTGTGAGTGATTAGTTTAGATGAATTAAATTGATGAGCATTGAAAATTTATTGTATTTATTCAAGTGAAAAGAATAGCTTTTTAACCTTTTTAACCTAAAAACGACAAAACAGCGAGATTAGTGTAAGCTAACTTAATAGATTTTAAGAATGAGCGCATGTTTTAGCCATTCTGCTTTGGTGTTATATATGAAAATGAGAGAGAGAGAGTAAGAGAGACTTTTAATAGGCCGGTTAATAAGATTTGAGGGTATAAAATGTCAACAGAATGATAAAAATATAGCCATTAGATGGCCAATCTCCTCATAAGATCATCCGACTTATATAATTCACTATCTTACCAAATAAATATCACCTGCAATAAACCCTGATGCAAGATCGCAAACTTTCATCACTGATAACATTTTCGACTCCAAATCGGGTAGTCGCACAATATTTAGAATAACGATTCTGACTTGCGACAGTTCAAATCTGATGTATTTACTTTTGTGCCACGAATGTAAAATATTGAATTATGATGGAAAAATAGACACCGAATTTGTCCTCGGTTTAATAACTATAAAAATAATCAAAATCAGCAATAAAAATTACAGTTCGCTGCACATTTGAACCAACATTATCGTAGCACGGATGGCATCCAATCTTAGCATAGAACAGGCTGCCTCCCAGAGAGTAAAACAGCACGTTACGTTGACCTCACACTCTCAGCGGACCTCAAGCGTAATGACAATACCGAATCCATTTCTAAATCCGCTGCTATAAAAGTCGGTTCTTTGTGCAGGGCCCTGAAGTTCTTCCCGTCTGAATCTATCCTGCACATATATAAATCAGCCATCCGCCCGTGTATTGAATACTGCTGCCACATCTCGTCGGTTCCCCCTGCTATTCTTCTCGGGGTTCTTGACAAAATACAAAGGAAAATCTGTAATGTGATCGATACCGATTTCGCAGACAGGCTGCAGTCACTCTCTTATTGGCGTGACATGGCTTCCCTGCGCCACTTCTATAAATACTTTCACGGCTTCTGCTCCGATGAACTCAGATCACTGGTGCCAGGTAAATACGAATTTGCACGAGATACTAGATTAGTAACTACGTCCCACCCTTTTACAGTGAAACCGATAAAATGTAACCGCAATTTCTACTCCAACATCTTCTTTTCTCGCACTTCCCGTCTGTGGAATTCCCTACCTCATACTTGCTACCCCGACAGCTACAATCTCCAGGAGTTTAAATGTAAGGTCAAAAGACACCCCATAACACACTAAGTCGCATCCATTCTCTCAAACACTCTTCCCATCTACCCAAACCTCATCCCCGGTATCCTTACCCGTCTATCACCCTCCTGACATTTCCTATATCTAACCACTCTTTCTCATCACTTTCCCCTATGTAACCACCTGCGCAATAGTGGCAGTGGAATGCCTTGCTTTGGGTGAAATAATTAAGTATATATATTTTTTTTTTCAAAATAAAATGCACACAGGGATTTGGATTTCACACATATAATTTTAACAGGAAGCAATCTAACCAAGAACAACAGCATTGCTTAAGGCATTTCCTAAAATTCCGACTTTATTTTCATTCTAATTTTGCTTCCTTTTACACCATTTCAATTATTCGGATTATTGTCCTCATCTTGGTTGTAATTTGTACGACTTTCCAACCGTTGTACGCTCCGATCTTCTTCGGGTGACAGAAATTTCGACCCAACCATTTATTACGATCACTGGGGTATATCCTTCTCATTCCTTTTGCAAAGTCACTTTTGGTAGTTATGAGTTATCTCCCTCTATAACTACTATCTAAGTAACATGTTTAGCACTGTTGTAGCCTGTTACTGACCTTAGAAAACATTGGGTCAAATCACTGGCACTAGTCAACTTTTATATTCTTTGGGCTAGTGTCCTTAAGGAAAAAGTCTGGAGCGTACAACAGCCGAAACGTAATACAAATGGCAACCAAGATAAGGACAATAGTTTAAATGATGTAAATAGTTTAAATACTGCCCTATCTCAGAAATATAGACAAATGCTTCTTTTCAGTCAAAACTCTAATTTATAATATATATCATCACTCTTACTGGTAATGATATTTTAGTTTTCGGGCTTTTTACTCGTCAGGTCTATTAAATCACTATATAATTTTACTTCATATATATATATATATATATATATATATATATATATAATTTGTAAACGAGTTCTTACACAACACATGTTTCTACCTTTTGTTGTCTTCAGGCGATTTATAATAACTGATTTCACCGTTCTTAAAAACGCTCATTTTTCATGGACTAATCGATAAACCCTTTCTAAAAATCTCAGAATGAAACCAAAGTTTTCCATAATAATATAATCTAAGTGAATTATGCCTGTAGAAATCATTTAGAAAATTATATAAAAAACAAAAATCCCGTAACCTAAGTAGCAGCGTACAAAACAACATCATTATTAAGAAAAATAACTGTAAGAATAAAAATGGTTACTTGAAGGACTATGTAATACAAAATGTGTTATTTAAAAGGCAAAAGTACATGACAATTTGTCAAAATAAATATTTTGGATCAACCAAAGAAAATTTTATGACTAGATGGAATAACCATAGGGCTATATTTTTAAAAATTGGTTAGCCATATGTGAAAATTGAAATTAAAACATGGAAAAAAAACAGAAATAGCGTGGAGTATAATGAAAACAGCCAAACATTAAAACGGTGGTATAATATGCAGATGGTGCAGGAAGAAATTATATTATTCCCCCACAAAAGAAAAGAAATTACTAAATGAAAGAACAGAAATTATAACCAAGTGTAACCAACGAATACCCATTAGAATATGTACTGAGAAATTTAAGTAACTTCTAATTTTGAAACATTCGGCTTCAAAAATGATCCCTGTTACAAGAAAATGTTAATAAAAATTAAAATAATATGCGAACAAATTGAACAAAATGAATTACAATGAGACAAAGTTGTAAAGTTTGTTCAAACAATGAATTTTGCTTTTTCATAGCCGGTGTGCTTAGTTGGAATTGGGGATAAAGTTTGTATGTAAGAAAGTTAAGTTTTTAGGAAGTGGTATTAAATAACTTATCTGATGTTAGTATGTGGTTGTGTTGCGTTTAGGTTGGTGTGGTTGAATGCATCCGTAACGATGTGGTATTCTGTATTGATCTGTACCTATCATGGTAAATAAAATCTACACTAGATATATTTTTTTAAAAAGCTATTAGATAACAATTAAGCATCAAATGCAAAGCTTACTATTTTATTATAAGGAATCTAAAGCAGATATACTATGCATAACACAGATCATTATCAACTATAGCTTTGAGTTTGCATTTTCGCCGTTGTTCCCAAAATCTCTACTCGCCCCACTCATGAAGGGAGCTTGTCACAATTATCACAAGGACAATTAATGAACCGCTCAATTTTTTTAATCATTTCACACCAGGCAAGTCGAAAATGATACTAAGACACAAGTGCTTAATAAGAATGAAAGTCATTGAAAAAAGTTTTTTTTTTTTCTGAAGAGAAAAGTCAATAATGCAACAGGATAGCAAAATAATTTTTTCAAGATTATAGTTTTCAAGAAAAGAGAAAAATTTCTCTAGATGGGAAATGCGAAAGAATAATCTATTAAAACAAAAAGGTTTACTTCATGCTATATCAAAACAGATATGACGATATCTTCTTCCCAATTAAGTAATTCTTCTTATGGCTTCAAGTTACCTAGAGACTTAAGCTCATAAAAACATTTGTTATGAAAACATTTATATCCCACGCACCTGCATAGAATAAAATTAGATTTAAAATTACGAGGTTAGCGAATGGATCAGAAAACCAGACTGCTACTTGACGTACGGCTGAAACATTGAGCATATAACGAAAACGAGGAAAGTTCGAATGTAAAAGCATTTCGTAAGAAATAATAAAAACATGATATGATTTGTTTCAGCTAACAATATTCTGTCAAAATAATTTGAACCGGTTGACTACTGCCAATTACATGGCTGGGATGCTAAAATCAAGCAGGTACAGAAATTTAAATACCTGGGAAGTGTACTAACAGAAAACGGAATGTGTGACACAATTCCTTAGGCGTATTGACATGGTCAAGGACGCATTTCAAAAGTTAAGTACAGTATTAAGAGGCAGGTTTTTTTAACAAAAAAAGTAAAGAATACAGGATTGTTGATGTTTGTCCTTCAATATGTTAGCAAATGCTGGACAAACTCAAAGATGAAAGAAATCCATCATGCAACCAAAATGTAGTTCTACCGAAGGATGCTGAGGATACAATGGACAGAACATGTGAGTAATGACGAGGTTTTAGAGAGGATAGAAATGAAAAGAAAACTTATACTTAACATCATGAAAAGGAAGCTGAAGTTTCTTAAAAATGTAATGAGGAAGGATGGTTGGAAAATCTTATACTCACAGTACAAATTGAGGAAAAGAAAAACAGGGAAAAGCAACGCATGAGATACTTGATGGGTTTAAACAAATGGCTGACAGAGCAAAGGTTGGGAGATAAAACAAGGGGGAGGGTGTTAAATGATACAAAAGAAACTGAGATGTGGAAGGTTAGGATCCCCTATTTCCTGAAGGAACACGGCATATAGAAGAATATCACAGAAACATAGATTTCTAACAGTCGTTTCAGTTCAAATTTATACATGCATGTACACTTACAGGGGGGTGTACACAGGCGCGTGGTAAGCGATTATAGACAAAATAGGGAAAACACTGGAACGCGTTTCATCATTTAATAAGATTTCATCAGACTAAAGTAATGTCTTTATTAATGTTTTACACAAATTTAGAAGGTAAAAATGAAATCTCAACTAAATGTCTGTTATAATTATAGATAGAGAAGAATCACTAAAAAATCTAGGTACACTAATCTTTAAATTTGAATTTCAAATTAGTAGCGTTTGAGGCGTCTAGACATATAGCTTAACCGAATTCATTAAGCTTACGAATTATTTTGTATTTCTTTTTCATTGGTATTGTTTTGAAATATCCACACATTCTGATAAGATTAAATTTATAGGGAAATATGAAATGTGGTATAAAGATGCAAGTATTTTATCCGTTATATATATTAATCGTTTCAAGCTAATAAGGGCAGTACTGCTACTGACGCGCAGGGGGTTACATAAGAAGAGATTAGATGGTCACATAGAAGAGTGGAGAGAAATAGGGACAGGTTGCAGGGATTGTCAGAAAATGAGTAAGAGAAGGATGAAAATACTAGTGTGAAGAGTGTTTCCTGAGATTAGAGTGAAAAGGGACAAGTGGCATAGGAGGAACATGACGGGAGTCAAAGGAATAAGAGACGGCAATTGATATGGCATTTAAACTCTTAAAATATTACTTGTCACGGAAGCAAGTATAAGGAAGGGAGTTCCACAAACGGGGAGTGCGGGTAAAGAAGCTTTAGAGTAGAAGTGGAGGTTGCATTTGGCAGTTTTTAAATGTAAAAGTGTATGACCTTATTGCCAATATGCTTTTTCGACTAAATACTTGTAAAGGGGACACCAGGGAGCTAAGCTTGTCGGAGAAGCCATGACAATATAATAGACAGAGGAAAGCCCCACCTCGTCGATGAGAAAGTGGATAGAGTCGAGCTGCCAGACTACGATCGATTACAATGCAGATTGTCCTTTGAATCCTGTCGAGAACATCGAGATGAATAGCAGCGGAACTTGGCCAGATATGACAATAGCATTCAATGCATGGTTGGATGGTTGATTTGTGTATGTGTAAGATGGATAGAAAACATTCGCGCCCGAACATATAGCGATTGAGTCAATGTAGTCTTTCTACTTGAGGTAGGCTGAAAGGATGAGATCGAGGAGGCGCAGTTTATTGATTGGAGTAGACTAGTTTTATCCATGCAGATTCGAGGCAGAAAAGATTGTTTATTGCGGACACCCGTGTTCGTTTCATAGGATCTGAAAGCAGGATCGCTCAAGACCTATATCCTGATGCGGTATGATAGGAATGATCGGTCAAATCAAGCAAGCGTCCAATGATACCATAGCCCTGTAGCTTGTACACAATGCCAGTGTGTTAAACCGTATGAAATGCCTTGGAGATTATCAGGGCAATAGCAAGAAATTTGCTGTTCCTATCAAGGCCATGAAATATGAACTTAGTATATCCATAGTAGACCGGAAAAAGTGGAAGCCATACTCTCTGTCGGAGAATAGTTAATGGGCGGTGAGATGTTAAGCTATTTCAGCATAAATGATAGCCTAGAACACTTTGTCAAAAATCACTAGGAGGCTGATAGTGCGATAATTAGTGGTGTCCGAGTGTTCTCCTGAATTCCTAAATATAGGTACCACAGAAAACAGAAAGCAGAGAGGTAGTATTTATAGAGATTTGAGAAGTCAGATGAGAGTTAATGGGGGCACATTTCTTCAAGACAATTACTGGCATTTCATCGCATCTACTTGCCTTATGGGGGCCAAACTCTAGAATTAAATTACAGACCATAAAGTGTGTTATGTAACATAACTCTGTTAAGCCTTAAGTATAGGAGAGAAATCAGATGAGGATACTCTGGACGAGTACGAGGAGAATCTTTGAGCAAAGCACTTGTCGGCTGTGGCTCTGAGGAACTCAAATTTATTGAATTCACTTAATACAATCATCAGCCGAGTCCCTCATCATCATGTGTAGGAGTACCTTCCCAACTTTGAATTCCTCCACTGAGTATATAGGGAGCTGCAGATGTCCGGAGTTGGTATATAACCCCACTTTCGAAAAACAAGGAGGAACTCCAAGCCACTTACGTAAGTATTTATTGATCACTTGCTCAATGCGCTCAATACGAGAGAATGCAATTTCATACATCTGCAAAGGTCACAAAAGGCGGGGTAATAGGCCATGTTGGTAACAACACGCTTTCGTTTTGCCGGGCAGATAGGTTCTATCGATCGAAATTAGACCTCTTAAAGCTGCTTTCTGTAACTCTGTACGCCAATGTCTATCAGTTATATATATATATATATATATATATATATATAAACAAATTTAACCCAAAAACAATGTTTATCACTTTTAACGGCACTTGCATTAAAGAAATATTGCTACCAAAGTAAACTATAAGAACAAATATTAAAGAAATGAAAAAATGGAAACTTTCGTGTTTTAAATTTTCTTTTGATAAATGTTTCCAGGGAACGAAATCCGTCAGTACAAAACACATATATACGTAATTACATGTATGTATGTATGTATGTATGTATGTATGTATGTATGTATGTGTGTGTGTGTGTGTGTGTACGTATAACTATGGTTCTTTTATTCAGATGAATATTTCAATGCATTGTGTTATTCAGCAAATCTTTCTTATTGTGAACTATTATTAGAATGACGCAAAATGTTAGGAAGATCAACATACTTATCTTCGATATCTTTATTGAATACGGTCCTCTATTACATTCATATGCATCAGTATTACCGTTTTAACAGAAAAAAATTTGGTGTGTATTCTAGACTTGAAACAAATTGAATGTAAACTTAAATATATATCCCTACGAAACCAATTGATGCCATTTCATTTCAAAACGTCCCTGCTTAAATTGACTTGATCACTGTTTGTCAAGAGAAAACAATAAGATTGATGTATTGAAGTTGTAGATTAGCTTTAATCATACAAAAGATTTGAATGATTTAAAATATAATTATTTTTATCCGTTTAAACCGAAGGTTACGTGTTGATGATATAAATGCAGTACCAAATCGGCCTGACTTCTTTAAAAGTTAATTTCGTTTTTATTTACGATAGTCAAGTTAGAAATTTGGCTTCGTTTTTATGTGCCCTGTCTCTGCTGTGCATTAATGATCATTGCATTCCATAACTTTCTGTCTTTTGCAGTTTGAAAAACTTGCAGAATATTTTTCCATAATAGGTTGCCGTTTGTTTCTGTGGAGAAATGGTTACTAATAAGACTGAAAGAGCAAGTCTGACATTCTATTCAAGACGAGATGAATTCATACATTTCGCAAGGGGTTTTGCGCGTTAGTGAATATAATGAACCCGATTGTTGTTGTCCGATTTTTCATTCTGAGTCGATATCCATTACACCACAAATTAAATCTGTTAATTTTATACTTCGATTAAATTTAGAAAACATACAAAAGGCGAAAACAACTTATTTTATTGTAATTAAAATGTGGCACAATATTAAATGTAAAGGCGGGTAAACTACTTTTCATTCTGTCATATCTTAAAATTTAGCTTGCCACAATTAAGGACCAAACCATATACCGTACTATTATACCAAAAGAATACATTCTTACCACTCTTGTTACAACCACCATAATACATCAAAGTATCTATATAGTCTTAAGTCGTCCCCATATGTTTCAGTTTTCTTAAAATATAATTTAAAATAAATCGCCAAGAATATTTAAAATGAATACACTTTATATACAAGAAGCTAAACAAAATAGTGTTAGTAATAACCACACAAAAACAATCATTAAGTGTGGAGGAAACACTGTGGAAGTTGACTAGATGAAAATAATGCGGGGTTAGGTAATTATTAACAATCCTCTATCAAACACTCACTCAAACACATACTTCTCCAGGTAAAAAAGCAAAATACGAAATAGACATTCAAAAAACGAAACGTGCCTCGCCTCAACTGGAGTAAAAAATATCTCTATCGCCTAACGTTAGGTGGGGTTAGAATTAAACTACATAAAGTGAGAACACATTTAAAAGGGGTCAACTGAAGTAACTAAGAATAAAAAACAAAACCTAAACTATCATATTTTGGGTGGGGATGCTATTGTTAACACAGGGTTCCCAGTATCATCAAAATGTGTCTCAAAGTCAGCTTTAACTCGACACATACACGCTAGACGCATCCACTCTTTGCAAAGTTTTGATAGAGACAGTCATTATCTTCCGTCTTAGTCTTTACAAGATCAGTTGGGAAGAATTAAATTTCTTATCTTCACAGAATTTCTTCTCTCATATCATTCATAACACGACTCTTATAATATCTAGCAAACAAAATATCACATAGTGCAAAACCTTAATCAACGATGGTACCACACGTATTTAAACAGAACTGGCCTCGAAGACAAAGAACTCTCTAGGTAGCAGGCAATCCATAATACCATCAATTAACGTGCACAACTAGACTACAACCCTGTAAAGAAAGAAGTGTGCCCACTGCCTGACCAGGGCGAACGTTTGAATATTTTTCCAATCCAACCCACTAAAGAATTTTTGCCGAACCATAGGGCCTTTCGTATCACTAGCCAGGTGAGTGAAGCCTTATTCTTAGCTATATGGAGTAAGGTTCCTGCTTCGTAAGACAGATATCACCTATTAGATCATCTTGAATAACCCTACCAACATATTATCTAATCCTATAAGTCGGAGAAATCATACGCCGCCCCTAAGAGGTGAGTAAGTTTTTACGGAGTTTTTCCTTCCAGAAATATACCTCACCACACATCTGGCGAGACATTTGATCTAAGAACGTGATACGAAGCGTATATTGATAAATATCAACTTTAGGCTAAAGATTAAGGAAGATAATGATCTCCCAAATTATCTTCGGGTCTTTGTCTCCCTACATGAAGAAGAACAAATTTAACTAAATTCATTAATTTGAATTACGTGGGTGGAAGTACGGTGAGTCTGTAATGGAGAATCAGAGAGATGTGCGAGTCACATATTACTGCCCTCCTCTTTTAGGAAAGATTCCTCCATGACTACAGTCGAATTGCAATCTCGGAATTCACGATAAACTCTGACCATTTCATTTAAAAGAAAAGATCTGAAACAAACTAGATGTCGAATATCTTTATCGGCCTGTCTGTGATATAAATTCCATACTACATTTCCAACTGAAGGCCAATAGACTCATCACGGTTGAATTTGTCCTCTGAATCCATCTGGTTATTTCTGATCTCTTTACCGACTTCATCACTCAACGCTCTGCTTGACACAAGAATTGAAACATCCTCAAAACAGGTAGAGTAGCTGGCCAAAGTGGTTTTGCCGTGTAGGAAAATTACGCGTAAGAGCGGATTCCTCTTAAACAGGCGGATTTTTTTAGCGCAAGAACGTATGAGGCCAAGTAGGACAACCTTGAGGAACAGACAAAGACAATACGTAAGGCTTTGATCGAACATCATTCACTTTCACCAGTGCGCTGGCGAAAGCATACAGAAGTTGGATTGCAAAAATACGGTCTGATATAGACAGCAGTAAGCACAGCCTCCAGAAATCGATTATCATTTCGATCGAATGCTTTAGACTACGCACGATAATAGGTCAGACAGTAAAGGAAAACCTGTTTTGAACGGCGTCGAATGCAAAACCACCCAATAAAGATCCACGTACAAAACTTAGTGTTGCAGATATGGAGGATGTAAAATAAATTTAAGAAGAAAAGAAGAGGGTCACCGTCAATAGCCGAAACAAGAAAAATGTACAGAGGCGCCAACCTGGGAAAATAATAAATTAGACACAAAAATTTTGAAGACCACTAATGGCGGCCAAGAGAAAAGTCAAGTGAAAGAGAATGTTGTGACCGGGGAATTACCTTTATGCTAGATGCCCCGCGCCAAAAGGTGCAATCTATATCGTCAAGTTCCTAGAATGAGTCAGATATTACACCCATCTTATAAAAGAAGAAGTGTTTTAGTGAATCTTCGCTAATTAGACACAACTGATAAACGGTCTTAGTGGTAGACAAGCATAGGCTAAAAATGTTGTCGCTCTACGAAAGACATCGTCATCAAGTCGTTGAGGTCGCTGTTGTTAGGCCCCCAAAAGTAATAAAGGGTAACATTTTTTCACATTGAACATACGGCTACCCATGACTACGTAGCATCTCCAAGCTTTGATCTTATACAAAAAAAGTACTAAAAAAGTAGTTTAAAGGTTGTCAAAGGTCCAAATTAGTGTTCGATGCCTCTTGTTTAGATATTAAAGGAAAGCACTTGCCTGCGTCTCTGCATCAATATCTCGATCTCGGTACTCCATCGGACGACCTGAACGGGAACTGGAACTTCGAAATTATGTTAAAGCATAAAGCTATCAGCTCTGTCATCAACTGTATGTGAATGACCATTTTGTGTATTGGGAAACAGTCTATACATACTTCCTGGAAGTGTGTATAGACTGGTCACTTCTCCCATTCATGATCAGAAAAGCAGTTATAGTCCCAACCAATAAAAATTCCCCTTTGGCCAAGATTTTGAAATACGCCTGGGTTTTAATAAGCATACCAGCGACTGGAACCGGTGTGGTTAAACCATTAGATAAGTCATTTGAGATGCACTAATTAATCGAAAAGCCTTTACCCGCTGCTTGAGCGATTGTATGGAGAAAAAGGTTAAATGGCTGGTTGTTTCACGGGCCAGGAGAAGCAAAACTAGCGAGATTTCAGTTCACGGAATTCCCCAAAAGAGGACGACATGTGTAGCCCCATTCGTTCTAAGAATTTTAAGGGCGTTGCCCTGGTCAAAATATCAATAAGAACTATATAAAAAAATATGAGAAGAAAAAACAATTGAAAAAGAAAATCTGAAACAACTAAATGACCTCCAAGCAAAGTTTAATCTGAAATCTACGGCCTAGGTGTAATGCACTTCATTTAATATAACCCATCTTCCGAAACATTAAAAACAATTCAATTACCTCTTCAACATTGCCAAAATCTGTCCCCTGAATCACCTTTTCTATGACCTCCATCAAAAAGACACAATCACATTAAATTTTCTACACCATCAACGTCCCAGCACCAAAATCTACCCCCACACAAACTCCTTCAGAATCCGCACATAAATCTATTTTTTTTTATATCTTATGAACAGACACATCATCCAAAAAACAAAAAGAACCTGGATATAATCTAGGGGGTGATTTCTTCTCATAGGTGAAAATCATCGGTACGTGGCAGATTTGGGGGTGGGGATTGCGGAGGCTAATGCAGCCTTAAATTGAATACCCCCATATATATATATATATATATATATATATATATATATATATAAAGTTATATTAGAACTTAATATTAATAACAAAATCCCATTCCTTGATGTATTCATCATAGATTTACTACTTCTCTATATAGGAAACCAACTTGCATAAACTCGTGTCGGCTTAATTAAAATAGCGAATGCCCACAACGTTATAAGTTAGATGTTATAAAAAACTTAATTGAAAGCACACAAATTATATCTTCTTCCAAATCTATATTTTATAAAGAATTACACAACATTAAGCAAACACTTGTCAATAATGGATTTCCTAATTCCGTTATTGAGCAACAAATTAAAATCTATCTCAACAAAATTAATAATAGCTCTACCAATTATGATAATATTAATAATAAAGGTGTACATCAAAATAAACATAACACTATTAATTTATACTATTGCAACCAAATACATAATAATTATAAAAAAGATGAAAAAATTCTCTAAAACATAATACGTAGAAATGTTAAACCAGTGGATAGTAATAATCAAATTAAACTCATTATATATTACAAAGAATTCAAAACAATTGACCTCATAGTCTCTAATTACCCTACAAGCACTGAACTAAATTCACTACAAAAAAACCAATGTAGTGTAACAATTTACAGGCCAGTTCCGGGATTGTATCGCTGGTACTAATAAAACCCCAGTAGTTTTACTACAACCACGCTCCCCGTAGACTTACATGTCACCTTTCTGATCAGAGTACAATTAAACAACATTTCTCAGAAAAACATAAACATGTAGGTAATATCAGACAGATTTTAGTCAATAATACAATAATCCTTACTCATACACAGTAAAAAGAACCTTCAGATATTTAAGTCTATGTACATTAAATCCAAACAACCAACACTTAATAAACTCACGTTTAAATCTGGCCATAACACATTACATTGCATTTGAATACATGGTTCTGTTGTCATTTCGCGCTATCACGCGGTGTGACATCATAGAAGCGCATTGCAAATTTGCGAACTGCATTTGTTATTTTTGGTAACTATTGCCGTTTCCTAGTGGAGTTTTATCTCATCACAAAATAAAATCGTCGGTGATGGTGCATGTTATTGTGTTAGCGTCTTAATAACACCCTTGAAGATGGCTCATTGAGCCAAAAGCTTAGAATCAAATTAATAAAAATTATCCAAATGTTGGAGAAATTTTGTCTTTATTTTCAACTTAAATTAAAGCCAAAATACGACGTTTAGATGGGCTCATGATTAAATATAATAGCCATTCATTTTCTATTATAATTAACAGTATATGTTTAGAAAAAATATACATATATTCGACGAGCAAATGAGAAAATTAAATTAATACTGCTCATCGAGGCTCAAAGTTATTTGTTCATCCATCGCCTTATAGAAATTGAAGCTTTCTTTAATTTGGAACGGTGGTGGGTTGTCTTTCATTGGCAACATCAAAATTACATAATCATAGGATGAATGACACAGGCCATCGTCAACGTACAGCCATATTTAACGCAGATTCCCAACCCTAATCAAACTGATAACGTCACTCCAGTTAGATAGTTTGAATGCTCGAAGCCTGAGGTCAGATTCGCGAAGCTCGCTTGCGATATCCAATATCTCATGGTTGGAATGTAATGACTACAGGAGACTCAGATTTCACTTCGATCATGAGTACTTAGAGGTTTGTCCTATATTAGATATGGTTTGATGAACGCTTGAGAGGTGGCTACTTTATAGTGAAGAATATATAAATGCGGCGTGTGCTATTAATGTTGCAGAAAAAACGGGGAGAATTTTCGTGCTGGATGTTATCATTAAGTAAAATAAAAAAGAAGGAAAAGAATGCGAAACTCGTAACGAAACAAATTTGTCCGAAAGTGTCTCACACCTTCCAGAGAAATTTGAAACCTCTTCTCAAGTAAATGTTAAGGATTGGACATAAAAACATTGCAGGTGACAAAAATAAACGAGTATATACACTTACCCTAGTTACGTTAACAAAAAACGGTCCAAAGAGCCAAACAGAAAATACTAACTTTCCGAACAATTTATTATCAGTTCACTCCAAGCAATGCACTTTTACTGCCACTGGTGAACAGGAAGTTACATAAGAAGAAAATGATAAGAAAGAGGGATAGGTTATAAATGGTGTCAGAAAGAAGGTACGAGAAGGATGAGAATACTGGTGTCATGAGAGAAAAGAGCATGAGAGAAAGGATGCTGGTCTGTGATATAGGAACTGACTATTGATCTTACATTTAAATTCTTGGAAATTGTAGCAGACGAGGAAGCAAGTATACGGAAGGGAATTCCACAGGCGGGAAATGTAAAAAAAGAAGCTGTTAAGGTATAAGTTGCTGTTACATTTTATTGGTTTCACGGTAAAAAGGTGGGACATTTTTGCTAGTTTAGTTGCTTGAGTAAATTCATACCGAGCACCAGTGAGCTAAGTTCATTGGAGCAGTACCCGTGAATATTCTAAAATAAGATTGCATAAATAATGCTTTAGGCTTGAAGATCAATATATTCTTACCTAAAATGCAACCACTACATGTCAGCCCCTCCCACTCAGGGAAAAACTCTCACCCAAATGAGACCGAAATTTGATTAAGAAAGTTGTCATCTTTTCCGCTCTAATTTTAACTTTAAGCTGTAGAAAAAAGACCTCTTAAAAGAAGGTATCTTCTCACCACCATAAAATACAATTCTGTCTTGTCCACTCCACAACTAACCAAAAGTAATGATCTTTTCAAGAGGAGGGTTAAGGATAAGATTACGCTCTGGCCCTTTCCAGAAAATTTGCCACGTTTATTTTGCTCACAAGTGGGGACTTCCAGCAACCGGGTGATTCCTCGGCCCAGCTTTTTCTTTTGATTTTCCATCTGACCAACATTTTGGTTCAGCAGATTTTCTTGATCTTTATTTTGGCCGAATTGTTCCTCCATATTTCAGGAACAAAAACTAATTGCAGGTTATACAAGACAAAAGAAGTGCGTTTCACTTAAGTCAAGCAAAAAAAAGTATTAGAATCGATATTAATTAAAAAACTAAGATGACAAGAACAGATTCTTGGACAAAGGTGGAAATTAAAACAATTAAATTAAGAATATATAAATTAAACATAAACAGTTGCAAAAATAACTTTCCGTGAGAAAAAAAATCCATTTAAAAGCATAATCCTTCTAACATTAGAAAATTGATATTAAAAGCTTAAACAAAACAGTAAAAAAAAAAATGAATAAAAAGGAAGATTGAAACAAAGAAAAATACTAGATTAACTAAACATCTAAAAAAAAATTTGCAATTAAAGATTCAAGCTTAAGAAAGGTTTGCCACAGAACAAAAATCTACCTGAAAGGAAATAGAAAGAGTATATGAGAAAAAGTTTAAACAAGAACAGTCAAACAAATACAATAAAATATAACGCTTTAAAGAAAACAAACAGTAATTTGGTGAATCTAAATGTCACACGAGAAAAAATAAATAGGCCTTGAAAAAGATTGAAATAAAAAATTCAAGCTAAAACTTAAAAAATAAAATAAAAGTATAAACACTGAAATTAAAAAGATATCTAGAAGAACTTTACAAAAAGTAAAGGATTGCCTGACACCAGACAACTTCCACTTAAAATAAAATAACAAATGAATAAAATATAATTAAAACAAAAACCGTAAAACAATACGCAATTAATAACAAGAAAGGTCTATACAACAAAAAAGAATAACAGAATAATCATGGAAGTAAGCGTTACACGAGAAAAAAAGCAAAAAAAAGCAACCGAGAGTCGAGCGGGGAGAGAAAATAAAATAAGCGGAAAACTAACAAGAAAAAATCCAGAAACAGAGAACGACACAGAAATTAACAAATAATGCAAATATCTTAATGTAAAACTCAGTCAGGCTTTAGCATGCTCCCAAAAAAAGTGTTTACTAGTCGTGAACATAAAGAGGTTAAATACTGGTCAGAGAAATCATGTTATCCCGTAACATAGATAAGTGTCCATAAGAACGATTTCCATGGGAAAGGCAGAGAGAATCTCCGTTAACCCGGTAGGAAAGTGGCTTATGTCATGTTGCCAGGTCGGTTAATGGCATCTGCCTGAGATTCAGTTAAAAGGAATAATTATCAATTTTCAATTCTGGCAAATTTCAACAGTAAAGGAAGATAATAAACTCCAGTCAATTAAATCGATTTTTTATAATCTTTTATTTATTTTAACTAACTGGTCAGTTAATTTAGGTAAAAATGTCTGCTAAAATATTTGCTATTGAAATTTAAGATTTTACGAGAAATCTTAATAAATACAATGAAGATAACATTATTTCAAAGTATCCTTTACATATAATGGTAGGATAACTCTCTAATAGAGCTCTAAACATATATGCATATAAATACGTATAGAGCAAATATAAGAAAAATTAAGACAGACACGTTATTTCTTGGTAATTCGGAAGTATGGCCTATTTCAGGTGAGCCATCTTCAGCTTCCGTCTTTATTCAACGAAGGATTCTACATGAATGGGATTTACAAAAACCTAACCCGACGAATAAAAGAATAAAAACATATAAGAATATAAATGTCGCTCCTTTAAAGGAGAAAATAAGAACAATCCATCCGTTTGTCGAACCCACACACATTCCTACAGAATCATATATGTAAAAGTCGCATAGAACCCACACCAGATAACATAATTCGTCACCCCTGGAACAAAGTTGATGCCGCCCACCTGTCAGTTTCGAAGAATGTTCGAGGGTAGAGGGTGGGTCAGACGAGAAAGAGGGAGTGATAAAAAAGAAGAAAAGAAAGAGAGAGAGAGAGAGAGAGAGAGAGAGAGAGAGAGCGCGCTTTACATCTTTAATTTAAAGGAACCTCATTATTCTATTTAGATTTATTTGTTTGAATTTGTATTTTTTTCCTTTTTACAAATGTATTAATATTAAAATTTTCTCGTCAAGAATATAGTGCTCGTAATATTTTTTCTCAAAAATGTATTATCGGTAATATTTAAAGGTGATGTGTGGCTGGAATTATTTATCATCAAAATGTATTGCTGGTAAAAGTTTTCCTTCAAAGACGCATTGTTTGTAATTTCTCCAATCTTTTCACTCTTACGTAGCCCCCCTGCGCATCAGTGGCTTTTTCGCCTTGCTTGGGGTGATATGATTAAAAAAAAAAAGAAATATTTTTTACAAAATTTTTTTTTCCCCAGAAATGTATTACAAATACTTTTTACTAAAAGCCCTTTATTTTTCGAATAAATTCGGAACTTATTCAGAAATTATATCTTTAAACAAAGTTTTAAAAACAGATTCTTTTAAGTTTGGGCTATAAATAAATTTTGTAGTTTTTGTTAATACAAGAAAGAGAATACAAAATTAGTCAAGGAATATGTTTTCATAGTGCTCGTATTATTTTTTCTCTAAAAATGTGCTACTGGTAATATTTGACAGCAATGTATGACTGGAATTATTTATCATCAAAAATGTATTGTTGGTCATAGTTTTCCTTCAAAAAAATTGTTTGTAATATTTTTTCCGACAAACAATGTAAAATCTTTCCCCAGAAATGTATTGCAGGTAATTTTTTTTCCTAAAGCCCTTTATGCTTCAATTATATTCGAAACCTATTCAGAAATGATAGGTTTAAACAAATTTTGAATCATCATTCTCAAGTCTAAATTTTCGGTAGTAGACTTGACTTTTGTAGCACTTAATGTCACGAGGTTTTCAAATAAAAAACCTTGAAATTAAAACAAATTCTTTTAAATTTGACTAAAAACTAAATTCTGTAGTTTATGTTAATACAAGAAGTTTTATACTTATGTTTTTAAGAATTTTTTAAAAACATTTCATTAAAAAGAAAACACTAGAGGGAAAGAGAGAGAAGGAAAGAGAGCCAAATTATTCTATTTATATTTCTTTGCTTAGACTTAATTCCTAGATTTAAAAATTAGAAATTAAAAGTAAATTTACATATTACCAATTATTTGCTTAGTAGTGCAACAAATATAAAAATGCCTTATGCTTTTAGTACTAAATTTATTGTTTGTCATATCCTTTTCGACAAAAGATGTAAAATTTTTACCACAGAAATGTACTGCCGGTAATTTTCTCTTTTAGCCCTTTCTGTTTCAAATAAATTCGAAACTTATTCAAAGGTTAGAGGTTTAACCAAAGTTTAAAAACAAAATCATTTAGATTTGACTAAAAAATAACTTTTGTAGTTTTGTTAATACAAGAAAGAGATTGAAAATTAGTCAAGGAATATTTTTCCATCGTGCTCGTATTACTTTTTCTCTAAAAGTGTGTTACTGGTAATATTTAGCAGTAATATATGGTTGGAATTATTTATCATCAAAAATGCATTGCTGGTCATAGTTTACCTTCAAACTAATATTTTTTTGCGACAAAAAATGTAAGATCTTTCCACAAAAATGTATTGCAGGTAATTTTCTCATAAAGGCCATTATGTTTCAATTACATTTGAAAGTTATTCAGAAATAATAATAATAATAATAATAATAATAATAATGATGATAATGATGATAATGATAATAATAATAATAATAAGAAGAAGAAGAAGAAGATCAAACAAAGTTCAAAACATCACTTTCAAGTTTAACTTTTCGGTGCTAATGACTTGAACTTGTAGCAATTAATGTGACGGGGTTTTCAAATAAGAACCCTTAAAAATAAAACAAATTCTTTTAATTTCGACTAAAATAAATTCTGTAGTTTTTCTTAATACAAGAAAGAAAAATACAAAGTTAATCCAGGAATATATTTTCTTTTTTAAAAATTATTCATAAAGTTGCAAGTATAGATAAGTTAAGTAAGTTTTTGCACTTTCGTTTTCAAGGAATTATTTGGAATTTTCGGTCTTTTCATTGAAGAGAGAGAGAGAGAGGTATGGTGTTACACTTTCATTTAAAAGAAACGAAATTATTCTATTTAGATTTATCTATTTAAACTTAATTCTTAAGTCTAAAGAATCAAAAATTAAAAATTAAAAATAAGGTTACATATTACAAATTATTTGGTTAACATTACAACAAAAATGATAAAACCGTATACATTTAGTACTATGCGAAACCTATATTTGCACACCCACACCTCGTATACAAACGTAAATGCGTACATAATTTCCTTCATACACACATGCGCATAACCATATATGTCCACGTACACAGATACATATATACACCTACGAACGCACAGATATATATATATATATACATATATATATATATATATATATACGCTCAAGCACCAGCAAAAACAAATATGTAACCAATACATAAAAAAACCTTCAACATATAGCTCAGTGGTTTACAATTAAACCATAATGAAAGAGTGGCTAAAAGATTGACATAGCTTGAACCGGCTCCTGTGTCTACATTTAAACACTTGCTCCTTCCTCAGGTTCAACAGATCCGACTGGTTTTTGTGTCTGATGATGGTTATTTTCTCATCCAGACATAAACTACAGCACTCTCTGAAATTTGTGGGTGTGTATGATTTTTTAACTATGCTCCATTTAATTAGGTCATTGTGTTAGGTTATTGTCTTTTAAATACCAGAGATACTTCGACAGGGCTGTTTGGTGTTTCAGTTCAGGGTTGGAAAATGAGTGCGTGTGGTTATATAGGCCGAAATGCCAATGTAGTATTTTATTAACTTTATGTTTTCTTTAGGGTATATCATGGCCTCATATACCACTCCCTCCGTCATACACTCACCCCCCACAGGACAATCATTTATATATATATATATATATATATATATATATATAAAGTGTATTGAGGCAGCAGATAATTTTCTAAACATATGCTGTTAAATACAACAGACAATGAATATCTGTTTTGCTTAATCATGAACCGTTCTAAACACCGTATTTTGGTTTTAATTTCAAATGAAAATAAAGGGAAAATTTGTTCAACATTTGGATATTTTTGATTATGTTAGTTTTAGGTTTTCGGCTCACATGAACCATCTTTAGAGAGGCTAAAGGTACCTTAACATAAAGACATCCACCACCAGAGAGGATTTTACCTTATGTTGACATAAAATCTTGTGTTGATATAAAATATTTCTATACAACCATAAGAGTCATCGAAGGACAAACGCAGTTTGTATATTTGTAATACCGTTCTATGACACCACACCGCGTGAAAGACCAAAATGTTAACAGAAGCATATGAGCCAGCATTGATTTATTGCTAGATTGTTCTGATAATGTCAGGACTCCTGTGCTGTGAGTAGCCAGTGACCTTGCTACATTGTGCATTCAAACTTACACCTGAGCTTAAGTAAACAGATTAGCACCTATTCGATGTTCTTGACAACCACTTTTGTCAGAAATTCTTCGCAAATATACTCAAGGCAGATATACACAGATGTCGATCCATACAAGTAAACTGATTTTTATCGCCAGGTAGTTTCGCAGCTCGAGGCAAAATGCAAAATTTTCTAGATTTGTTTTGACGGAAATTTAAAATGAACTTATTTAAACACTGTATTCACAATAAAAAAGGATCACTGAATATCTATATCTTTCTGTGATAGACTTCTACAGATGTGCATGCCTTTATGATAAACCGGGAAATGATTAATCGCTAAGAACCTTTCAATTAAGTTTCTGGCTTTCCTGTGTAAGGAAATGTCTGTAGTTGGCTTAAAATATTACCAAGATACTTGAATAAATGGATGCTACTATATCTCCAATATATATATATATATAAACCGTTGTATACGTCCTTAATTTGGGGTTATTATTCATATGAGTAACTTAAGTCAAGATTTATTCTCACCATTATATTAATCAGGTTGTTATGTTTAAGACTTTAATGTGCGCGCCTGCGTATGTGTGAGTTCACGTTAATATTTACCTAATAGTCTTTGGCTTATTGTCATCATCATCTTTGCCATATTCACTAGCTAAATACGGGGTAGATTGTTCTAGTTTCACTTGTAATGCTTCTTTCGAACATCCAAGCATAAGTCACTTCCCGTTAATTGAAGTTTTGTTCACCTGTGATGATGTCAGATATTGAACTCAAAAACTCTTTCAGTTAAGTCATTGGATTCAAACAAAGTTTTGATCTACATTGCCATGTGTCTTTCAGCACAAGAACATTCTAACCCGGTGGACGAAATTCCAACCAGCTAAAGAATTTTCGAGCGTGCAACTGCCTAAACGTTGTGAGTATAGAAACAAAGATAAGAACAACTTCCTGATCAATGTAAATAGTGTAAATAATCATAACACCCCATGTCAAAAATATAATATTCATACAAATATATAATAATATCAGAAATCAATAAAAGAATTATAACTCTGTAATTCTACATAACTACAAACCGATTTTTATGCTTATCATATGAGCATAAGAAAGAATAGTTTAACAGTTAATGTGACTACGTTGCACAAAACTGAATTGTTCAATGATGAAGCATTTATTCTGTAAAATATCAACATGTCTCATTTTCCACTTTCAATGACTGGCATTCTACGAGACAAATTTGCTAAAGACGTTTTTATCACATTTAGATGACATTATAATTTCAAATATTTTTCTGTCATCGTTTTGCAGATCTAATTGAAAGATATGGAGATATATTCCAGTTGTTGAGGGAAAATTTTCCTAGTGATGTTATAGAATATAATAAACTTACAGCAGATAAATCCGCAGCAATTAAGAATTTTGTTTGCATCCTCCACCATTTTAAACAGCGAATATAGGATAATAAAAGGATATCTTTTGTGCCGTCGTCAGATAAATTATCATGTTCATTTCTTACCATATACAGATAATAACGAGAGGTTTTACACTGAAATCGAAGACCCATTGTAATAGCGGACGTTGTGAATTCAAAAATAATCGCTGCATTAAGAATGAGGTAAATTTGGTTACTAACAAATGAAATATTTCGGAAAACTATGGAATAATCCTGTATGTCAGAAAATGGCAGATAATCTCCTCACAGATATAGATGAAACTAGAGGCAAATATAACCTGCAGAGAATACCAAGATAAGTGCAAGTGAACATATTTCATTTAGCATCAGAAGGAGGCTGTTGGAATTTCTTAAACACATAATGAGGAAAGAAGATGTAGAGAATTTGGCATTCAGTGGACGTACTAAATCCAAGAGACATAAGTAAACAGCGAGTAATCTAACAACCTTATATAAGTAGATGACAAAACATGGATTGGGAATTATAGTCAAAATAAAACATTGAACAAAAGGAAGACGCTGATTTTAAACACCCACGTTTTTAAGGGACACAACACATATCAAAATGAAAAAGTAAACAAAAATAGAGTCCGTTTTTAACTGAAATGGGATTCAGTCAGTGAGTTAATTTCCATCCGTGATACACACTTTGTGCGATATTGTCTCGAAAAAGACATGACTGACTGGGCAGAAAATTATTCCTCAGTGGGTTGCCATTGCTTTTTGCAGTAGACTGGTTGCCAGACAAGAACCCAATCTAACCTGTTAATTAATCCATAACTGGAAGGAACAGACGAATTAATACCTTTCCCATTACGTGTAAGTGAATGCAAATAATTCAACTGGAATTCGAACTCGGCTCCCAGAATATCTGAGTTGATATTCACTGCATCACACGCACATCCCTGGGATTACTTTGATTATTATTTCGGATCTAACAAAATACTGCAAAATCTGTTCACATTAAACAATACTGTCTGCTTTTGATATTTCATTCCTTTACAAAGCAGAACGGAGGTTAAATTTATACTCTTTTTTATTTTTTCGGCCTGTCCCATCAGGATGTGGGTTGTCACCGCTCTCTACACTTTCTTATCAGTATTTTAATTGTATCTATATTATCTTTCTGACTCATGCAGTGCTATGCATTTGCACAAGCAAGTTTGCTATCACACTCGATTTTTCATCAACCTTTTGCCATCAATATATTTTGTGAGTGGGAATTTTTTCAAGTACGTTTTCTCATTATTCAACCCCAGAAATATTCAATATCTCTTTCTGATTCTGCCTGAAAAAATAACAAATGTAGAATCAAGCTACGAGAGTAAAAACTGCGTAAACGAAAATTGTCTGAAATGGTCGTTATTTTCTGCTTGCGAAAAGTCGAAAGCAATCAGAATCAGTGATTTGAACGTAGTGGCCATGTCCAAATTGTTGATCATAACATATTAAACTCCCTCATCTGAACATTCTTACTCATATCTGCTATATGTAGATGCAGTATACATCACAGATTATCTCTGTGGGTTTTAAAGTAATACGCATTTGAGTTTCTACAACAAGGATTAAGCCACTCTCTTTAGTAAATTATATTGCCTCCTTAACTTACGGATGCTTCCTAATAGTTTATCTTCCCCAATAAAATGGGATAGATTCAGATAGAAATCATTTCCCGCCAAAACAAGTCAAAGTCATCATTACCATCGACGATAATGTGATTACATCTTGCCATTAGGAAAATGCTATCCAAATGTATGTCGAAGTTATGATGTAAAATCGTTTCCACATAAAACGACATGTTGGCAAATTAGCTAGTAGAAAAGTAGTAGAAATTAGACTGAAAAGTAATCAATGTCTTTAAATTACACGTATATTTGCATAAAGGTTCTTAAATATATGTCTGCTGATTCATGTATATATTCATGTGTCAATGAAAGCAAGTATATATATATATATATATATATATATATATATATGTTTATTGGCTGATGTTTTCCATGATTTCAGACTTTGTAAGCTGAAAATTCAGTTTCGGAACCAATTGTGTGTACGGCATATGACTTAATTTCCATGCTGTCTTCTTCTGAAAAATGGACAAAATCAAATGGCAGTTGTTAATTCCAAGTGCAGTTGCCATCCAAAAATTTGAATACAACAGCATTGAAGCAAAGAAAATTTTCAATCAGAACAGGTTGTGAGATTACATGTTTCTAAAACAAATTTTATATGGAGAACATACATCAGAAAAGGGTCCACAATACAAGACTAGAAAAAGGTTTATACATAACTTGATGGATGACCTAAATGTTTTGTACACGCATGTGTAGCTTTGGGAAAACTGGGGATCATAGTGAAGAAATGTAACTCGGTAAAGAAGCATCGCCTTTCACTGTGAATATATCAGTTATATTCAAATAAAACAAGGCTTCCGATGAGACATTCACTTTGATTTGAAATGTGGTGTGTAAGAGAGATCAAGCAGGCTGTGTAAACCTCAGATAACAATTAATAACAATTAGAAGTTAGCCAGCTTCTCCAAACCTTGTTCATCGACTTCACGACAAGTCATTGATTTTTAGAAATATTTGTAGATCGTCATCTGGACTGTTAAAAAATATGGTCATAGATAGAAGAAAGCCCTCACAAGTGATTCGAAGGTGAAGGTAGTGCGGCAAACTTCTAAGCAACATATGTCATTCACCACCATGTATTTATGCATATATGATATTGGTACAAGTGTGAGTCGTGTGAACGTCCTTTTCTCAGCTTAGTTGATTTGTTAGGGACGTCATTACAGAAAAGTTAAATCCATCGTGTAGCTGATAACAATACCACGGGAAATACAACCATTGTGAGTGACATTCAAATGTTATCAATGTATGAGTTTGCCAAGAAGCCATCGTGATCGAGGTGTTTAATGTGTTCGCCTTATTCTAAAAATTGACTACACAGGAGAACCGCTATCACACAGAAAGTGTCAGCATATTTGGAGTATAAACCACAGTGCTCGCCTGTAAAGGAAATTTACTAACCCCTAAGGCTGACGGATGTACTCAGAAACGAGTATGCAGCCATTATGTATTTGAGTACGTGTGTGCGATGTGATTGAAAAATTAGATTTCATGTTTATCTAAATATGTCAATAATATACAATTGCAATCCATTCATTTCAGTATTTCTTTTTAAATTTATCTACATATTTGCTTACATATGACGAAACCCTTGCGCAAACCAGGTTAACGGTCGAATAGAGTGTGGCGATGAAGTGATTGGAATTGACAACATATCCAGGAAAACTGCACGATTCTTTTGAAAGGAAGAAAATAACAAGAGCTGTGTCTGGTTTTAAGAAAAATAGAAAAAGCCCCACAAAAACTCAAGAATACCGCCAATATATTATAACTGAATCAAGGAGGTAAAGATTGTTTAAGCAAAGAAGAATAAATGTGACGAATGAATGCTGGAAAGGCGGGGTGTTTAAAACTAACAAAAACATGGCGAACAGAAAATAAATGAAAACACCGACAAAAAATGCAAAAGAAAATTAGAACTTTTGGAAGAGAAGATCCATTCTTTGATCAGCTACAGTGTCAGAATTGATTAAATTAAAGCAATATGGACTTTAGGATAAAAATACAAGAAACATACGTTAGTATATATAATAGCAATCTTTCTGTTATATTTTTCTTCGTTTGACATTTTTCTTATACAAATACATGCATGCAAACATTCACATTCTCATACAACACTCACAGTTAAACACACACATACGCTCACACATATTTTGTGTGTGTGAGTCTGTGAGTGTGCGTGCAGTAAAAATGAATACTAAAAGATACTATTAATAAACACTGATGAAAGCTGACAGAAAATGAAAGTGTAACATCTTAAACGGCGACGACGGTTTAGACCTGGATACAGTAGGTAATTGGCCTTCTGTTAAATTTTTTCCATATCCCTCGGCCATCTTTGTATATAAAAAGACTTAATGGCGATGGTCAACTAAAAATAAATCAGTGTATGTCTCCCCATTATTATATGCGTGATATACTAACACCTTAATACACGGACGGAACAGCATGAAATAAAGAATGGGAAATATTTTCATAGATATTTAAAATACAGTCATATCATACAATAAAATGTTTGCCCATCTATACACTCTTACCACTTATTTCTCCCAAACAGAAGCTGTAACATGAATGAGATAAGAAGTGTGGAAAGACAAAAAGATAGTTCTTATTTCCCGAAGAAAAAACGTCCATATTGGTGGTATGTTCGACGAACCTGGAAGTACTAGGTGGGCTTTAGATAACGTCTAGAGACTAGTGTACCCATGCTTTTCACTGGGGACAGAGTGATATGTCTTTAAATGTCATCTGAACCACCAAAGCCATGTTTTGTCTCTACGCATGCTCACTAGCAACTACACTTTTTAGCAACTCTACTAACTGTCATGTGACGCTTATACCTTTGTCTTAACGAAAGAGCAATAATCGCCATTTGCGTCCCTATAGATTCATAAAACCATGCAGTCTATGCAGTAGAGGAAGACAGTGAGGCATACTGATAGAGGTTTGAATGTAGAAAACATCTTCATCAACAAGTGTCATGTTTGGTTGTTGCGCACATGCTTCTTTTGTTTAACTGATGCCATCTGAGAGAAATCAAAATGTAGACGTGAAGAGGCTGAGCCGTCAATTAGGAAGATTACTGCAAACCCTAAGAGTAATGTCAAAAGTGGCTGCGAATTATATTTTATCCCATTAACACAGATTATTTAATTAAAATATATTCATTATTTGCAAAAACGCACTCTATAATTTGCTCGGTATTTTTTGAAAAAATATTCAGTATGTAATACCCAAGATGCCGCATCTACGGTGCTTAATTTTCTTTCTATCATAAGAAATGATCACATTCTGTTTATATTATTAAATAGTTTTATTTGTTAGGTTGTCAATAGTTTAGCAAAAGGCCATAAAAATTCACATTATGAACAGTTCGTACTTGCCCCACAAACCTTCATCACCATAAACGAACATGGTAGATTTTTGGTATGAAAATTAACGGTATATTTGTAACTAACTGAATTTGCTTTTAACTAACTGGTTTGTTTCAATAGTGCACAAAGTGTGACAATAAGGATAGTATTTTTCACGTGCATATGAAACATAATTGTCATTCTTTATTATGTGTAAGTTTTGTGAATATACCGTACGTTATATTTAAAGTGAGCAAAAGATATTCACCATCAGTACGTAGCAGCTTGTTGTTTATCAACATTACATGAATAAAACGATATACATGGTATGATACTCGCAGGATATACAATGATGATTACATATGAATGAAAACTGTAGTCTTATGTTATATGTCTGGAATTCGTGATTTCTATTATTACTTGACAGGGGTCTGTGAGGGTTATCAAGCACTTCTCTGCTTTTTTTTAATCGTGTCACCCCAAGCAAGGCATTCCACTGCCACTATAGCGCAAGGGGTTACATAGAGGGATTGGGTATAGGAAATGTCAGAAGAAGGGTGATAGACGACTTAGGACGTACATAGGGAGAGAGTTGGAGAGAGTGGGTGTGTGTTAGTGTGTTAGGAGGTGTCTATTGACCTTACATTTAAACTCCTGGAGGTTGTAGCCGTCGGGGAAGCAAGTATGCGGTAGGGAGTTCCACAGGCGGGAAGTGCTGTTGGAGTAGAAATTGCGGTTACATTTCATCAGTTTCACTGTAAAGGGGTGGGACCTAGTTGCCAATCTAGTATCTCGTGCAAATTCACATCTAGGGGGCACCGGTGATTTAAGTTCGTCAGAGCAGAAGTCATGAAAGTATTTATAGAAGAGGCACAGGGAAGCCACGTCACGCCGGTGAGAGAGATACTGCAGGCGGTCAGCCAATTCGGTATCAATCACATTACTTGACTTTACAGCGATATGATACATGGCGATTTTAGGGTAATTTTAGGAGAAAGCTAGTGTTAGACTAAGGGTAATACGGTATTTTTCGATGACAACAGTTTTTACCGTAAAATATATCACAATATTAGTTTTACATATTGCATTAATCATATACTATTTCAGTCCGTTCTTTTTATGAATTTACTCACGCACACATACACACACACATACATACATACACACACACACAGATGCATATATTAGCACCCTGAATATGTTCTCACTGATTTTTCATGTGAATTAATGTTTTATTTACGAAAATTAGTACGAAACATGTCACTGAAAATATTTCCATCGCTAACCATTACTTACCCATTTTCTGTTAAATTTTGAGTTCTAAGTCTAAAAAAGACACGTCTTTTAAGGCTATACACGAGTCAACGTTGATATATACATCCCTATATAAGAATGAAAGTGCTACTCAGCCAGACCATGTGCCATCGATTGGAACAAGTGATAATCGATGGAGCAATGTTTGGTGAATACGCTAGGTGGAGTAGTACTTTCTATTTGATCTTGTCTAAATTGGTTTTTACGTTTTGCAAAAAGTGGCGTAGCGTTGCCATTGTGCAAAAATGATTTTTCCTTTCTATGCTCGTACAGTAGCTGTTTTTTCTTCAAAGTTTCGCTACAATATATCAGTTGTAGTCGATAGCGAGCTCCCATGATGGTTTCGGTCGGTTTGAACAGCTCATAATTAAATAAATCCAACTGATCCCACCAAACGAAGAGCAGAAGCTTTGAACCATGGATAATAGGCTTTTCCGCAAATGATGATGATGTAAAAAAAACATTCCTTTTCTGCCGTTGAATCAACACTTCACACGTGATATGACGCCAACTCGAGGTGTTTTGGCTTTAACCCTTACATCACCTAATGTTCTTGATTTAGAATCATTCCTAATGCTTTAACAATATTGAAGCCAGTTATAGTTGCGTTAAGATCATACATAAACATATTTCACGTCATAATATGATACCAAATAAATATTTAGCCCAACTGAATAATATATGTTCCCCTTCTAATAATAATTAAAACTTTCCTAAATATAATTGCAACTGCTGAAAAATAGACCTACCTGATGAATGACCTGTGTATCTCCGAAAGTATTGTTTATAGTCTGTATATCTCCAAAATTATTTTATAAAGTTAGCATTTACTGGGATGATGATGATGATGAAGATATCAAATTTTATTTGGGTTCAACTGCTAACATGTGGATATTTTGCTTTCACAACCTTATTTGTTTAAACAAAAATAAACACAGTAAAAACACTGCTTTATACAAATTTTAAAATTTTAGAAATTTAAAAAAACACAATGAAAAAACGCAATTATTTACGGGACTATCGTAGCTAGAACCAAATCATACTATAGAAAAGGAAACACATCTAACTTGTGCAGTTAGACAAACTTGTCGTTTTAAACACTATAAATAACCCTAATCTACTCAACAAGAAAAGTGAAATAATGACGACCTGCCACCATAGAGAAAATACTTAATTTAATTCTTAGACCCTGATTTATAAAGGTTCCTTTATAAGTTTGTCTCTTTCTTTCTCATTCTCTTACTTCGTCTTTCTTTCTTTCTGTCTTTTTCTTTCTTTCTTTCTTTCTTTCTTTCTTTCTTTCTTTCTTTCTTTCTTTCTTTCCTTGCAATTATTGCTCTTAATAGTCATGAAAACATTGAATTCATATTACGTCATTTTTTTATTATTTTAAATTTTAAATTGAAATTACAATTTTTTATCACAATATAATTTTTGTTTATTAAAATTTTGCTTTATAAATATATTAAAGTAGCAACCTAACGTTATAAGATTTAATTGCCATGAATATCGAATAAGCTTAAATGCAAATCTCTTAAACGGTCAATTCGTAAATTACTTAGCGCATGAAACACGGAGTCGTATCATCGACGCTAGAATACACACACACACACACACACACACACACACACACACACACACACACATATATATATATATATATATATATATATATATATATATATCCGTTTGTTACTATCCGCTAACCTAGAAAACGGCTGCGCAAAATGTTTTTAATTTTTACTATACCATTTTCATCGAATATGATCGTGATTTTTTATATAAATTACATTAAAAATATTACAATATTAACAAAAAGAATTGCAAAGTCGATTAGAGCCATTGAGAGCCGAACCAAAAACTTCCCTTATCAATATGGACGCCTTTGCAGAGAAATTTGTTATTTCATAGAAAACATTTAAGGTAAACCAAGCCTCTTTTTTATTATAATTCTAGTTTGGCTAGCGTAAACAACAGCAATCATTTCCCCTTTTTTTAAAAAAGTTTTCTATTCATTTTTTTCAACGAATTATTATCGATATTCTATTTGTTTCGTTGTTTTAGTAAATGAATTTCTTCTTTTTTTTTTACCTAAGTCTTTCTTTTATTATTTTTTCTATTTTAGCGAGCGTAAACAACAAAAATCCCTTCTTTAAAAAAAAAAAAAGTTTTCGTTTCATTTTCTTTCAAACGAATTATCAATATCCCATTTATTTCGTTGGTTTAGTAAATAAATTTCTTATTTTTTTTTAAACCTAAGCCTTTTTTTTATTATTATTTCCATTTTTGCAAGCGTAAACCACAGAAATCCCTCCACCTTTTAAATAATGAAGTTTTCTATTCATTTTCTTTGAACGAAATATTATCGATATCTCATTTACTTCGTTGGTTTAGTCAATAATTTTTTCTTTTAAACTAAGCCCATTTTTTCTCGGGGCTAAACGACAGAATCTTCAATAGTTTTGAACTTTTACAAAAGCATTTCAATCGAATACGAGCGTCAATTTATATACCCAATATTAAAAATATTAAAATATCTAAAAATATATATTTCGCAAAGTCGATTAAAGCTGATGAGAGCCGAACCAAAAAACATTCATTTTCAACACGGACGCATTTACAGACAACTTTTTTATTTCATAGAAAACATAAGAAAACTCCTATTTTAATCAAGGTAAACGAAGTATTTTTTATTACTATTTCTATTTTGGCGGGCGTAAACAACAGAAATCCCTTCCCTTAAAAAAATGTTTTCTATTCATTTTTTCCAGTGAATTATTATCGATATCCCATTTCTTTTGCTGGTTTAATAAAAAAATTTCTTCTTTGTTTTTTGTTTTTTTAACCCTAATCATTTTCTAATATTATTTCTATTTTGGCAAGCGTAAACAACAGAAATTCATTCCCTTAAAAAAAATTATAATCATTTTTTAAACTAATTATTATCAATAAAAGATACTAAACTTTCAGGTACAAAAATTCGAAAAAAATTATTAATTTAACATTTTTCTTGGGGTGCTCACATAGTCTTACACGTTCATAGCAAAATCAATCTCTTACTTTTTGTTTTTGTTTTTGGTAAATCTCAAGGATTATAAGACCCCCTTTTTAGTTGTTTTAGGTTTTTTTCAGAAAGGCTTCGTTTTTAAAAATAAGCCGAAAAATACAAATTTCCTTTTGTCCTTCTTATAGTCAAAAATGAAGAGGGTGAGACTTAAAATTTTGAAATGGCGATGATTTTCTTTTTTTTATTAAGGTTCCTAATCTCAATGCAAAAAATCTGCTTCGATTTATAACGATAATGCAACTCGCAAAAATTCAAACTTAGGCGGTCGTATTGCCAAAGCGGAAAAGTGCGACGAGTAATTGGAAATAAAAGTGAGGAAGAACAGACATCAGTAAACCAATGAACGAACCAAGAAGGCAAAGAATGGTTCAGATACGTGCCAAGGAAGCAGTGGAGCTACGCGCAGCTAGATATGAGGCTGCACGATTCCGAGCACGGCAATTGTGTTCTACTGCTTCAGATCTGCTTCATTCTCAACAGAATGAATTCGACAGGCTGAGAGTGACTGAAAGACGTCAACGAGAAACAGAAGATCAACATCAAACACAGATCTCTGCCAACCAGAAAATCTCTAAATCTGCCCATACAATGGAACAATGCAAAAAATGTGTACCCAAAAGTATTGGGAAATTAAATATCCGTTATCTATTTTATTTCTTTCCATTTAACCAAACTCAGCCACAGCAACGCGTGGCCGGGTACATTTTGTACATACACACTTACGCACACACACACACACACACACACACACACACACACACACATATATATATATATATATATATATATAATGCTATTACAATATATTTCACTACACAAAAATTTTATATTCAAGACCATTAATGTTCAACTTCAGGTGATATTTCAAAATAAATGTTGAAAATTATTCATTTTGGAAAATATACGATGAATTCATGGTTATTTAGAAATTTAAGGATGGGTGGTTGTAGGAAGTTATACAATATGTTTATGGATGTGTCTGTATTACGAAATCACCTGAAGAAGAACATTAATGTTCTGAATCATACGTTTTTGTGAGTGATATAAAGCTTTTATAAACCATTGTAATAACAAATTACAATATTTAGCTGTAATTTGTATTGAAAACATTTACTATAAGTAAATTAAGCGAATAGTAAGTTTTTAAAGTATCTGTTCTTTTAATTGCATTTAATAAACACACACACACACACACACACACACATATATATATATATATATATATATATATATATGTATTATGTTTAAATATGTTTTTAACAGTACAAAAGTATGGCGCTAAAGGCAAGACTTTTTTTACTATAGGCCATGATCAATTTTAAAACGAAAAAGATTAGTCGACCGGTGACTGATTTTAGAGAAACAGCAAAGCAAAATGTTGATAAATAATCCGACGTGTGCTATGAATTTCCGTGTGAGCTGGTTCTCTGTTTTGGCCAAAGCACACTCGTTATTCCATCTGAATGTATTGGGGAGGCTGTTCATTATGTCTAGGTGACCCTATCTTTGAAAACAAAAAGACTGTTTGCTTGGGATTGCTTTACTATGTCTCGAGCATCTTTATATATTATAAATTTTATTATTTTTTCCATTGTCCATTCATTCACGTCATCCGGGACAGAGTTTCTTATAATTTGTTTCCCCGTTTACAGTTATGAGGAGAGGGGACAAAACAGATTGACTGGTGTTTATTGTTTTAAAATTTATCATGGTCTATATTAAAAAGTTCTTACCTTTAACGCCTATCAATATATATATATATATAGAGAGAGAGAGAGAGAGAGAGATTAGAATACTGAACACAAGGATTTGTGTTGCTAATTATAACAACAATCAGCTGACTGACGCTATCTTGGTAAGGGTAAGGATTCTATTTTAGAACATGTATTTGTAAACAAACTTAAACTAGAGGGAAACTATCGTTAAGTTTTCAGAGTTAAATTTTAAGCGTTCGGAAATTAAAACTGATAAATTGAAAATACTTTCCTTTACATGTTTATATATAACAAGAAAAAATATATATTTATCATAATAAATTTTCTCAAGAGACGCAACAACATTTAGCTTTTAGTTTTATTTTTAATTCCTATTTATTTCAATTATAACATTGTAGAAGTAATAATTTTTTTAGAAATACTTTATGAAATGTTATGCTAAATACAAATGTATTCTGCAAAGTAGTGTACTTTTTATATACTTTTTCTCAATAGGATACATCCTCTTTTAGTTAAAACTGCATTATTTAAGTCTAAATAATTTTTGGACGCTTGAAGACAAAAACTAATTTTGTGCTTTTAATTTTTAATTCTGTGTTTTTTAGTTATTACGCGGTGCATTCATTTTTAACAAAAAATAATTAAAATATTGATGTGCAATAAATTTTATGAAGCTTCATTAATTTTATGATTAGTGAATATAGTTTTCCAATAATAATATCAACTAAAAACTTAAATTATTATCAAACTTTAGATATTTTAAATTCTTAAGCTTTCTAATTAAAATTTCAAAGCAAATTAATCAATTATAAAAAAGTTAATCTCCATGGACATGTTTTGTCTTAATACAATTGTGGCCATAATATTTCTTTTTTATAAAGGTCTAATAATGTCTTAGTTTTATTACATTTTTATTTTAAGATTGAGAGCAAAATCTTGGTAAATGGTGATTGTTTGAGAAAAGTTGATTGATGATTTTAATTTTCAAAGAATATTGCTTTTAAAATAAATATGAAAAGGCTGAAATGATAATTTCTCTAAATTATTTTTACCAAATAAAATGAATTCATGTCCTAAAAATTAGATTAGGACTATTTGTGATTTTTGCAAACATTTATTTCTAAAGCAATGTGCTTTAAACACAAAAATACAAACGCCCAAAATTCCTATTGTAATCTTTCGTCTGCCTCTGACAAAAAATCAACGTGAGAGGATTGATCGAAAATTTAAAAAAAAAACGTCCTTGTGTCTTACTAATAATAATAATTCGGCGGATTAAAAGTTCCCTTTTATCAAGTTTGTTACGTTGTTAATTGAAATTATAATATCTGCTGAGTTTTGTATCAAAACGTAAAAATGTAATTTTCTTAATAAGTTATGGATTTTTATTTTTTTAATCCGACAGATATTTATCACTTTAAACCTCATTCGTCAATTGATATTCATATTTAAATAAACATTTCGTTTATTTATTAAAAAGTATATTTAAATATTTCATTTATTTATTTTTTAATCGTATCACCCCGAGCAAGGCGGTAACGCCACTAATGTGCAGGGGGGTACGTAATAGTGAAAAGACTGGAAAAGATAAAGCCGGAAACCACATCCTAAACAGGGAACAAGGGATGAGCCTCTTAACCTGTTCAATAGATATGGGTTGAGTGTGAACAGGGAGATAGATAGATCTATCTACTCCAATTGAAAAAAACAGAAAGTGAGAAGATTGGAAAAGAGAAAGCCGGAAACCACATCCCAAACAGGGAACAAGCGATGAGCCTCTTAACATGTTCAATAGACATGCGTAGAGTGTGAACCGGGCGATAGATAGATCTATCTAATCCAATTGAAAAAAAAAACAAAGTGAGAAGATTGGAAAAGAGAAATCAGGAAACCACATCTTAAACAGGGAACAAGGGATGAGCCGCTTGACCTGTTCAATAGACATCGGTGGAGTGTGAACCGGGCGATAGATAGATCTATTTACTCCAATTGAAAAATAAAGAAAGTGATAAGATTGGAAAAGAGAAAGCCGGAAGCCACATCCTGAACAGGGAACAAGGGATGAGCCTCTTAACCTGTTCAATAGACATTGGTGAAGTGTGAACCGGGCGATAGATAGATCTATCTACTCCAATTGAAAAAAAAAAACAGAAAGTGAGAAAATTGGAAAAGAGAAAGTAGGAAACCACATCCTAAACAGGGAAAAAGGGAAGAGCCTCTTAACCTGTTCAATAGACATCGGTGGAGTGTGAACCGGGCGATAGATAGATCTATCTAATCCAATTGAAAAAAAAACAAAGTGAGAAGATTGGAAAAGAGAAAGCAGCAAACCTCATCCTAAACAGGGAACAAGGGATGAGCCTCTTAACCTGTTCAATAGACATGGGTGGAGTGTGAACCGGGCGATAGATACATCTATCTACTCCAATGTAGATATATTCAAGACATTTTATTTAAGAGAATACGCGCTTAACTGCATGAATCGATGCCACATACAGATGAAAACCGTCTTTACAGAAGACAGACATTGATGTTCAGAAAAGGATCTTCATGGCCTAGTCGGCAAAATTTCAATGAAAATGTATCTTCATTAAATTATACAATTTAAATCTCATTGTGTATTCTACAAGGATATTGTATAGATCTTTGTAATTATATTTCAAATCAATGTGTATTTTTGCCCAGCGCTTGACTCCCATCTTTGACATCGGTTATATCTGAATCATCATCAGTGTCCAGCCATTGACATTAAACGCTTTCTGAGCAACGTTGGCTGTCATTATTGTGTTGTTTTTCATTTAGTCTACGGCTACCCAATCATATGTTTCAATTTCGGGTAAAGAATTTTCACGAAACCATTTACAGTGGAGAAGACAATGCACAAAGTTAAACGTCATCGCAAACAATGATTTTCATCAGTCACTAATAAGAAAGAGATGCTATATTAGTCCTTGATATGTATACGTTAACGAAAACTAAGCAGGGGAACACAGAGAGCAAAGGAACAGAGGGGGTGGAAACAAGAAGCCCATTGACTACGCAATATGATTAAGCCAATATTTACAGCTTTTTCTTCTTTTTCTTCTTGCAACGTGTCTAGCAATACAATTTATCAAATAAACACTGTTGAAACAAGCAATTTAGACATCTTTTTATCTATCTATCCATCCACACACACACACACACACACACACACACAGAGACACACACACACACACAGACATATATATATATATATATATATATATATATATATATATATATATAAGTGATACAACACTAGACCATAAATATATGGTTATTATTATAATTACTATATTATTATGATATTTTTAATTATAATTCGGTTTCAGTTATGGTCGAACTACGTACCAAGTCTGCGGAAGATATAAGGCAGGTTGTGGTGTTCTGTTATGGCTGCATTTCATGTTTTTTCTATCTCCTATAACATCCGTAGCGTTGCATAGAAAAAGCTATCCTTAAACTGTGTAATTTATTTAACAAGACCATTATTATTTTTATTATTATTATTATTATTATTATTATTATTATTATAGCATACATATTTTTAATGTCTTCTCATCTATATATTAACAATTAATTTTTTAACTATTGAGTTTCAGTATGCTATTATAAAATAATAATAATGATAATAATTACCACACACACACACACACACATATATATATATATATATATATATATATATATATATATATATATATTAAATCCAAAATGATGATCAAATATGTAAATTCCCAAAAAAACAGATCCTATTATTATTAATTTTATTATTATTAAAATTGATCAAAATAGAGGGGTGGATGTAAATAGTATTAATCTTATTAAAAGATCACAATCTCTGTTTCTGCTTTTCTGTTTTCTAATGTCTCACCGAAATATTTAAATAAAAAAAGTATTTCACTTTTTCGGTTGAGAAATTTTTGTCCATACTTCAATTAATGAATTCTTGGTTTCGATCGTTGATAATGAAGCAAGAAATATTTTGCTAAAATGGCCATTCAACGAATGTAAATTTCTGAAGTTTTTGAACTTATATATATATATATATATATATATATATATATATATATATATATATATATTTGAACAGCAACTTTACTTTTAAGCATCTTTAATTGAATACGGCTGACAAGGAAGACTCTATCTTTTATTGAGTTTTTCAGCATTCTAATATTCTTCCTTTTTTCGGAAGTTGATTAATATCTAAACTGTGCATAGATTTTATATTTTCCGTTCACTTCCTGCCAGTGCTTTAGCAATTCTCAAGCCTGTCGTACTTGGTATATCTATTCAGCGTGTGTGTGTGTTTAATATATAGTAGTTATTACTGTATGAATGTTTTGTGGATGAATAAACGTTTGTTGACAATAAGTCTCACTTCCATTTTTAGAAAGCATTTATCGCGATATCTCCGCTACCGAACAGTGTCAGATTGATAACGGATGAGCCTAGTTTAATCAATAGCATTTCTCAAATAATAAGATAATCATGGTTATTTTATTTAAAATTATTTTTGTATTATTAACTAGAATTTTCTATCGGGGTTCTGTTAAAATATGGATTAATAAAATACTTTTTTAATAGCACTTAGATTATACATGTGACATGTAAAGTGTATATTTAATGAGGTGGTAGTATGTCCAATAGAGGTAATTGATTTGTGACGAGAAAAACTATCTTCTACTGGCATTGAAATTCTTACACTATATGCATCATCTTTAGTCTTGATTTATTATGTTTTGTTTTTCGGAATTATTTTTGGTTCGTAACGATAAGAATGGGAGTCTTCTTTTTGTGTAATACTATCTTTACAAGTTTTTCAGGGGCTATATCAGAGACTTGTTGTTTAATAATTTTCCTCATAGCAAGTGTATGCGTGTATTTATTTATGATTGCTGTGGCACAGTGTTGAACAATTGAATCTGTTGACTAAATACATAAATTAAAATAAAATTAGCGATGACGGCGACGAAATAGGTAAAACAAATATTAATACCACTCTGTTCTTCTTGTTAATCATACGCGTTACTTATTTAAATTATCCTCGTAAATACAAAAATGTATTTACTGGCAACAGCAATCTAGTGTGAAAAACACGCGGTTCCGTATAAAAGCAAATTATCTGATAATAACCGTGAATGAACTTAACAAGCTGGAGTGATATTCAGTCAGCGTCTTTTGGATATCATCAGAATTAGCCGTTAAATAATAATGTTCAATAAACACACGACTTCGTAATTGATAGCTCCTAGAGAATAATAGAGATTTTCGGCAGCAAAGACGACTGAAGAATAAGCTAATTATATGGTTGTAAGTCTGGTTCAATAGCGTTGCTTTATCAGTAAATTTTAAACCAGTTCTCTTGAAAAAATTGAAGCTGAGTGATTAGGTATTTTTCAGTGTATTTTCAGATAAGCGAATATTTATGAAAAATCGTAAAACAAAGAAAGTGCAAGAAGAAATAAAAGCGCATTCTTACATATATATATATATATATATATATATATATATAGTGTGTGTGTGTGTGTGTGTTTGTGCGTGTGTATGAGTATAAAATAGATAATATTTAATGAAAGAATGAATCAAAAAAGAAAAACTTAAAATGAAATGAAGGCAATGGAAAATCAAAAGAAACCTAAAAAAATAATGGGATGTCCTCATTGACGTGTCAAAAGATGGCTGTCATAAAATATTTGGCTTCCGAGGACACATCCAAGAGTTCTTTCATCTTATTCTACCCAGCAGGAATTTGACGTTTTGTCAACGTAACCCTAACAATAAAATGAATAGTTCGACTCGGGAATGTTTTGAAATGTCTATTCTGTCAATTTGTTTTTAGGTCTAAAAATTATTTATTTAAACCTCGCACACACACACACACACACACACACACACACACATATTTTTTCTAAACATACGCTGTTAATTATAAGAGACAATGAATGTCTATTATGTTTAATCATGAGCCGTTCTAAACGTCGTATTTTTGCTTTAATTTCAGTTGAAAATAAAGACAAAAATTCTCCAACATTTGGATAATTATTTATTGGGGTTTTCTTTTAAGATTTCGGCTCACATGAGCCATCTTCAGAGACGTTGTTTAACCTGAAAGGAGATCACATCGCAATACCATCTATTTGTGTATAAATATTGCCTAAGGGATCGTGAAAGGGTACTTGTGTGGTGCATGCTAATAATAGTTTTTTTTTTAATTTAGTGGCCTTAATATTGATTGATGAGAGAGTAGCATGATTGCATACATCACGGATAATGATGTCAATTGTTTCCTAGGCAATATTTATACACAAATAGATGGTATTGCGATAGGATCTCATTTAGGTCCCCTCTTTTCTAATTATTATATGGCAAATCTAGAAAATAAAATAATTAATGACAACAATAAACCCTTTATATATGTAAGATACATAATTGACATCTTTGTTTAAGCTACGAATATCGATCAAATTAAATATCTTAAAAACAAATTTGAAAGTCACTCTGTCCTCAAATTTACATTAGAACTTAATATTAATAACAAACTCCCATTCCTTTGTGTATTCATTGATTCTAGCACACATAAATTTACTACTTCTCTATATACGAAACCAACTAGCATAAATTCGTGTCTTCTTAATTATAATAGTGAATGCCCCCAACGATATAAGTTAGCTGTTATAAAAACCTTACTTCAACGCACAAAATGATATCTTCTTCCAAATCTATATTTTATAAAGAATTACACAACATTAAGCAAACACTAGTCAATAATGAATTTCCTAACTCCGTTATTGATCAACAAATTAAAATGTATCTCAACAAAATTAACAATAGCTCTAACAATGATAATATTAATAATAATGGTTTACATCAAAATAAACATAACACTATTAACTTATATTATTGCAACCAAATACATAATAATTATAAACAAGATGAAAAAACCTCTCAAAAACTTAATACGTAGAAACGTTAAACCAGTGGAAAGTAATAATCAAATAAAACTCATTATATATTATAAAAAGTTTCAAACAATTGACCTCATAGTCTATAATAACCCAACAATCACTAAACTAAATTCTCTACAAAAAAACCAATGTAGAGTACCAATTTACATGCCCATTCATCTCTGATACTAATCAAAAACCTAGTACATATATTGGTTTTACTACAACCACGCTCTCCCGTAGACTTATATTTCATCTTTCTGATCAGAGTACTATTAAACAACATTTCTCTAAAAAACATAAACATGTAGGTAATATCAGACAGATTTTGGTCAACAAAACGGTGATCCTTACTCATACACACAGTAAGAGGAACCTGCAGATATTGGAGGCCATATACATCAAATCAAAACAACCAACACTCAATAAAATCAACGTTAAAACAGGAAATAACATATTACATTGCATTTGACTACACGGTTTTGTTGTCATTTCGTGCTATCCCGCGGTGTGACGTCATAAAACCGCATCGCAAAATTAAGAACTGCGTTTATTATTTTTGGTAACTATTGCCGTTGCCAAGCGGAGTTTTATGTCAGCACAAAATAATATCGTCGGTGATGGTGGATTTTATAATATTTCAGTTTAAACAACCTCTCTGAAAATTGCTCATGTGAGCTGAAAGCTTAGAAGAAACCCAATAAATAATTATCCAAATGTTGAAGTATTTTTGTCTTTATTTTCAACTGAAATTAAAGCAAAAATGCGACGTTTAGAACGGCTCATGATTAAACATAATAGACATTCATTGTCTCTTATATTTAACAGCCTATGTTTAGAAAAGTACTTGCTGCCTTGATATACTATATATATATATATATATATATATATATATATATATATAACGGCTTGTATAATATTGATAGATTTTGTTTGGAAAACATTAGGCTTTCGACAGGATTTCAGCCTGAAACAAACACAGCGGAAATCGTCAATTGATCCAACGCGTCTAAGACCACTCACCCACAAATGATTTTTAAAATTAAACGTAGCCGAATTTAACTGTATAAACACAAGTTAGTTTATAGGGATTAATTTAGCATCTCAAACAACAAGAAACATTATGTTATTATTTAAACGTATCATTGAAGAATGATCGTAAATTCACAAATATTATGAAGAATATTTAATATGAATTTCTGAGTAATGTCAGTCATGTCATAGAGAAGATATTCATCACATTGACTGTATGTAGTGATAAGAAAAGAAACTTTCATTTCAGTCTTGATGAAATATATTTTGACAAATCAACCTTCTCGTCAGAACGTTCCACAGCTTTCCAGTGGGTTTAAGATCGAGTGACACAAAATAGTTTACTTCATTAAACGAGTGTTTCGAAAGCAATGTTTCATGTCAGCTTATGTGAATCGAAAGTGATGTGAACTTAACGTGCATTAAAATGATATTTGATACATATGTAACCTATGTACAGTGTTTAGTTAAAACATCACAATTTCTGTGTGAGAATCTATAAAAAAAAAAGACAAACATCTGTAAACTGTCCTTTTGCATATATTTTAGTACCTAAATTCTCAAACCAAAATATTCTACCTCTTGACACAGCTTTATGTTTCCTAGATGTTGCTTGTTCTGTTCGGCGCGTCTTTATTTGTGCAGCATCCTGACCTGATAAATGACAGATTGAAAACTTGTCTTTACGTATTTGTCCATTCTGTTACATAGTGGGTGTTTTTTTATTTATGTTTTACCATTTAATTTAGAATCAAATATGTTTTACTAAATATATTTTGTACATTGAGAAAACATTTAAATAGTTCATATCTGCACATGTGATTGATGATGTTCTTTTTGAACAGGAATACAAGTATTTAATTTGCTTTCATGTCAGAAAATCGTTGTCTTATTCTTTGGTAATTATGAGGTTATAAAACATTTTCAATCACACATCAAATAAACATTATTTTAAATTTTTCAATTCATAAAATGTCTGTAAATTCCTACCTTCCAATTTCCGAATATTTTTTCAAACTTCTACTCTTCGTTCAAAACACAAATATTGGGAAATAGAAGTTATAAAATTATGTGCATTTTTCTACAAGCATTTTGTCCTGATGTCTTCTTTTATCTGAGATTAATACACACCTTATACATACATATATTTTATACACAGACACATACACACACACACACACACACACACACATATATATATATATAAATGCATGTATACATATGTATGTTATTGTATGTTATTTTATTAAAGGACATATTTTTATATTTTTATGTAATATGTGTATATTCCATATTAAATACAAATATACAATTGCGTGCTTTAATAAATAAGACATACATACTCAATCATGTACATACTCAAGTTGCCATAATCAAGTAACCACACACAGAGGCACACACAGGCACGCATTCATAGACACACACAAATATATATTCATAAAATATAATATATATATATAGGAAATCTTTTATAAGCCACCTGTTCTTCTTTCTCTGTCTGTGTCATTCAGTGATTTTATTTTATTTTTGTTCTTAGGCAAAAATGTCTTTGATCTAACTTTCCTTGTCGTTTGAATTTTATTTGAAAATTATTTTTTCATACAAACTTCGAAGCAATTGTCCCGTAACATTTATTTTGCCACTTTGAAGTCTGGAACCAAAAGGTAGTAACAAAAAATCATTTAAATCATTTTAGTAATGCACATCAAATTACTAAAAGTTTATGTGTCCATCCATATTGGTTTTCGCTGATAACGTAACTTTTCCCGACTGTAAAAACATATATATGAGATTGGTGATATATATATATATATATATATATATATATATTAATCTTTAGAAATAAAGAAAAGTGAGAGAGGAAGAATTGAAAGGAATATAACTCCAGACATATTATTCAGCCGAAATGTAAATAATTTCAAACAAATGGTAAAATAATGATAGATGAGCCAATGAATAGATAAAATTCAATAGCCTTTTTGGAAAAGAATAATAAATCCTTTATCACTTGGAAATCACACTGTAATAAACGAAGCAATGTGTCTATTTCTTCAGTTACAATATCTAAATAAAATAAGATGAAGAGTAATTGCCTATTGTTTAGTGTAATTGGCAAAAATATTCATCAAACGGAATTGATAAAATTGTTAAAAAGGGCTAGCAAAGAAAGAAGAAAACTGGGCCTAATTTTAAGGATGGTGTTAACACGCAAAAAGGATGCACACGTTTTATTTTAGCATTCTGAATTCAAATCTGTGAATGAGAAAGAAAGAGAAAGGTAAGTGAACAAGGGCAAGTATTTAAAGAATTCACGATATATGTACATCTATATAATATAGCTTAATTTAGAATTTTTAAATCCGAAATTCGTCAAAATTCCCCAAACATTTATCTAATTGAAGTTAGTATTATAAAACCCAATTATGCAGATTGACGTCAGAGAAAATATCAATGATGATAAAAAAATCATTGAACATAAAAATGGATACAAACATACAAACCAACGCCATTGTATATTAAGGATCTACAAAAACGTAATGAAAATAAAACATTAATATTTGAATGAAATTCGAATGATTTCGTTCCACAAATTCATAATGAAATTCTAAGCAAATTTATAAATATATCATACTTTTTGTCACTGACGTATGCACATTTAATTACTTTATAGTTAAATAAAATTGATATGCATTATTTTCGATTACATATACATACATTCATAATAAACATCACTTTTTATTACTTGTGGCGCACACACTTACACAGACACAAGTTCTTTCTTCTAAACTTAATAGTCATCAATTGTTTCATCACACGTAACAAGTATTTAACCGATGAAACCATGCCTCAATCAAGATACTGTCTTTTGGATTATTTAAAAAATGTTTTTAAATCATTTGTCTTTAAAGAATGTCTGAAAAAGCTTGTCCTTTACGTATTCATCTTCTTGGATTTCGATCCATATAAGCAACCCTCACTCTCTGTCTCTCTCTGTCTCTCTGTCTCTCTGTCTCTCTCTCTCTCTCTCTCTCTCTATATATATATATATATATATATATATATATATATAGTCTTTTACATATGTGAAACTCAAACTTGTTCTATCGAATTACATATTTATACAAAATTGCTTTGTCATACTACATTGGGCACTGTTTTGTAACCACCTGAATAATAAAATTGTACATGTTTTTACCCTCAAAATGTATACATATTAATTCACATAATTATATATATATATATATATATATATAGATAGATAGATAGATAGATAGATAGATAGATAGATAGATAGATAGATGTAACATTTTATTTTTAACGTTAAAGAAAAGGCAATTCAAAAACATTTATATAATTCCGAAATAAACTCTGGACTTAGAAACGTTTAATTACATTTAATTTACCTCAGAATTTTGTAATCGTCAGAATAATATCTAATGATATGTTTTATTTTTATCTAGTTAATAATTTATATTTACTAGATATATATTCTTTATGAATATAATCTCTCTCTCTCTCTCTCTTTCTCTTTACGGGTTTTCCATTCTGTCTTTGTCTGTCTCTTTATATATATATACATATATATATAAAGAAACAAAGAAAATCTATGGTGCAATAAAAATAAATTTTGTGTGTAGTACTAATAAAAGAATCATCTAGTATCGTTTAAAGATGATCGCATTGGATAGATAGTTGAAGAAAAGAAAGCAGGTATGAGAATTAAAAAATGATAAGAATATGCAACTATTGAAAAGTCTTTAAAAAATAAAAGGCAAAACATGATGTGAAAAATGTTTTTAGACCAAAAAAAACACGATC
>JBBBDQ010000862.1:0-97500 GCA_037127315.1 Ascarosepion bandense | reverse complement strand
CAAGCCTGTTTTGCTGCATCACAGCTCATCAGTGTGGCTAGACACATCTACTGGCTTCTGGCCGGGATCGAAACATGATCGATTTAGTGTCAGTTGGAGTCACTAACCACTAAGCCATGAGCGCAAAAAATCATAGAATGCAAATTTTAACGTGTTGTATATAAGCAGTGTATACACACGCCAGTCACCGAAAGGACACAATTCATTTCTGAAGAGTCACACATATATCGCAGTGGAAGGTGTTTTTAAAATTTTCTAGCGAGTTCAATGCTAATAAGAGCATAATATATTAGTCATCCACAAACCTACCTGTTTTGCTGTATCACAGCTTATGGGTGTGGCTAGAAACATCTACTTGCTTCTGGTTGATTTTATGTCAGTATGAGTCGCTACCCACTCTTTATATATATATATTTATATATTCTTGCAATGCTTGGGTTTTATTCTTTTTCGTTACTGACTACGTACCCATATTTTATTCTCTTTCTCGTTATCATGTGCAGATTTATTCAGCGTTGGAAAAGGATAGGACCTAATATGAATTTTATTACAGATAATCATTCAGTAATAATCATCATTTATTATCTTAGTTAAACATTGAATTCTAATTTAGCGTTTATGCTTTTATGGAAATGTACGACAAAGTGGAAAGTATATTGTTTGACGAGTTTCCTCCTTTAGGATATCACTGGTCAAAAACTGATTTATATAACTTTCTCCAAAATCTTAATCTTTGTCTTACGGATATAGTCAAGCAAATGCATATATAGATGACTAGCGGAATAGATGCACATATACACACACACATACATACACACACACACATATGTCAGACAGTCTTGCTTTGCTATATCATAGCTCCTTAGTATGGATGGATATTTGATTGAAATTTGACATCAGTTGGAGATTCTAGCTCTTAGCTATGAAAGCTCGTTAGAGAAAGGCGCACTTCAGCGTATCATGTACAATGTAAACACACACCAGTAGCCCAGAGTGTTAAATTACAGTACTGAATGAACAAGGCGTAAATGTGTGAGTAGCTACTGTTTTTAAAGTATACCATTTCTCCATTGTGCTCAGTCGGCGTGAGCGTAAATAATAATAATAATAATAATAATAATATATATATATATATATATATATATATATATATAGTAGGGTGGAGTTTTAGTGCGCATTAGCAAAACTTGAACAAAGACCACAGAATGTTCTGTCTAAAAGATTATTGAATCTGTTTAGGTGTTTTTATTCGGCAGCTTATCAATCTCTGTAGGTTATTTAATGCTGAATTCTAAATATTTTGTTCGCAATTTTCATCTGTAGTTGCATGTATTTTGCACATAGTTTTATACTTGCAATGAAACGTATATTTTCAGATATATTTTACAGGTGATAAAATGCACTGATGGTAATTTTGCTATAAAATATATTTTTATTTTGTGCTGTATTGCTTATAATTTTGCCATAAATGGGTATCTTTACGCTTAATGAACGATCAAACAAAAAATAAAAACATTTTCATAGCTGAGACCCTAACAGGTGCTACCACCCTGATTAGAGGTTTAGCCGTCGGATGTAGTTTGTCTTCATACACGGGACTATAACTATAGACAAATGTAGCACATTTTAAATGGCACTAAATATCTACCGACAATAACAGAGAAAAAAACAGTAATTAAAAATGCATAGATCTTGTATGAAGTTAGAAAAACTGTGGAATAAATAGCTGATATTAATTGACATGTAAAGCCGTGGACGAAAAGTAGTTAAAAGTTTATTAGAAAAACTCCAAAGAAATGAAGTGATCCAGTAGAACGTTTTAGAAAATCACCTGGATTGCTGAGGTCGAGTCATTCTAATCTTACAATTTTCTATCGCTTGGTGTTCAGTTCACCACATCAGTTCTTAATGAAGATAAATATTATGCGCAAATAATGATATTTTATGAAAGGCAAAATCATTTATAACATTAACTTCAAAATATTCATAGTTATCTATATTTTTTAAATTTTAAATATTTGTAACAACAACAGCACCAACATCAATAATAATAATAATAATAATAATAATAATAATAATAATAATAATAATAAACTGTGTATAATGAAATCAGTGAAAAAAAAACAGGAATACTATCAGTCGCAAAAAGGGCAGAAGCAGCAACACTAGTTTCTATTAATCAAATCAAGATTGGTTTCACCCGACATTTGATATAAAGGCTCGTTTCAAAACTTCAAAATATCAACCAAAAAATGGAAGACAAGAAAAAAAGAATTCAAATATGAGAAGAACAAAAGATAAGGAAGCATGAAAAAGAATTCAAGAATAATGGAATGACTACTCGGCAGAGCAAGAAGAATTTGAACAAGAGAAAGAATTGGTTGGTTTAGCCTGAGGGTGATGGCGGCGTGGTTGTCGATACTGGTCGTTAAAATGATGATGGAAAGCTGAGAAAGACGCCAAATTTATTTCATTTTTCTTCAACGCTTGTGGATGAAGGCCATAGTAAATGATCAGAAAGAAGGCAAAGTTCAAAAGTCGGGTGAAAACAAAGACATGCGAAAGGACAAAAACTTGAAATCGAAGACAAAGGGGATGCGTGATAAAAAGATTGGCACTAGAGAAACGAAGAAATGAGTAGAAAGCGACAAAGAGGCTTAGGAGAAGAAAAAATGGCCTGGGCGTAGCAAAATCAATCATGTTTTATGAGAAAGTAGGAGGAACTGTTGAGTTGCATAACAAATGCGGAGCATTCTGAGGACGATTGAATTGAAACGAAACAAAAAAGAAAGACCTAATAACCAGAATTTTAAAATGAGAAATGGGGAGAGGAGGAGAAAAAATTGAGGGAAAACGATGAATAAGAATAGGGTAACGTCGAAGGAAGTTTTCGATGGAGGCTAAAATAAAAAGGTTCAAAACGAAAATAAAATGCAGAAGATAAATAATGTGGCATCGATCAAGAATGGGAAAATGTAAAAGAGAAACAATGAAGTTACTAAGGCAAACAATAAGATGAAAAAATCACTTTCTGAAATTAAGAACCAATGTCGTTTTTCTGACTGAAGAGACATTTCTCAACATGGATATTTACTTTTAATTCTACATATCCATTTAGTAATTTTGAAACAAGATTACATATTTGCATGTTGCTTATTTCCAATATTCATATTACCTTGTGTTTCAGTTTGAAACTAGTTAAAACAAATAGTGCTAAATAATAAATTTAATTTTTATCGACACTTCCAATACATTTTCAAAACTATCGTAATATAGTAGATACAGTGCTTTATTAAAATATTGTTTTTATAATCATTTTACTCCAAATAAGTCAGTACCGCCACTAATGTCTAGGGGTTTTCAGTGAGAGAAAAATATAGATAAAAAAAGGGAACAATTTATGTTGAAAAAAGTAAACGAGAAAGATAGGAATCAAAGAGATAAATTATGGCAATTGACGATGCATTTAAACTTTTTGAGATTGCAAATATCAGGGAAGAAAGTATGTGGAAGGAAAATCTACAGGCGTAAAGTCAAGAAAAGAAACTGATAGAGTAGAATTGGTCGTTATATTTTACTATTTTGACATTAAAAGAGTTGTATCTAGTTGCAAATCTAGTAGCACATCAAGTCGGTGAGAAAAACCGCAAGAGATGCAGATCTTTTTTGCGGATTTTCTAGAGAACCCTGAGATGAATTGCATGAGTACCCGACCAGAGATGGCAACAGCATGGACAAATGGTAGATTTATAAATGTGTAGGATGAGTTCTAACGAAAAATGACTCTTTAGCACGACACAGAGACCATGCTTACTTAACAGCAGTTGCAGCTATTAATTCGATGTTATCCATGTCTTTAAGGTCGGTTGAGAGAGTAATGCCAAGTGTGTTGCATTCTAGAAGACTAGTGCCGTCCATAATGATGGAAGATAAGAAAGTTTTTTCTATGGTTGTTAAAGAAAAGCAGTTTCGTTATAGATTCATTAAAATTTACGAACCACTTCTTACCTCAATCCCTTGCAGATTGGAAATCATTTCCAAGAGTAGCAGTGAGGTTTACTTTGTCAGCCTTGGTAGATTTCTAACTGAGACTGGAGTAAATGATGTCAACTGCATACTTACCGACATGTGAACTGATTACATCACGAACATAATTGATGAATATCAGGAAAAGCATATGGCCTATGATAGACCCTTGAGATAATAGATAATGAGGCAAATAGAAGGACTAGTTTGCTAAATCATCTTTACTTATAATAGTAAAATAATAATAATAATAATAATAATAATAATAATAATAATAATAATAATTTACTAAGAATCATTATAAATTCATTCTTCACCGCTCGACGCTACTCGGGGCACATGCTTATAGAATAACTTTTAATATTACGTTTGCAAAAAAGATCGTCAAAATTTACAATTTTTTACTTATAAATTACTGCATTTACACAGTGTTTAATTCAGTTAAAATAGCAACAATTATTTTCTTTATACTTCTGTTGATTTATAAAGTTATTGATGCCTTCACAAAAATATATCATTATTTATTTGGATACGGTTTCCGCAGCATTTTTTTAACAGAATGTTATTTTATCTTTAAAAACATTGTCAAGATGCTTGAAATTTGGTAGTCTGAGAGAGTGAGTTCAAGAGAATCTCGTGTATTTAGTAAAGTCTCGTATCCCAAGTCGGTTAACTTTTGCAGTTTCATACTGTCAATATGTGGCCGAGAAATTTCATGAGGCAGAAATATGTGCCTGTTGTATAAAACTGATATCTCAGATCAATGATTAAGATGTCTTTGAGGAGAGTGAAGAATGTGTGTCATAGCAAAACATGTGTGCCTTTACAAAGAGATATATTCTGGTATTTCTTAAATATACTCGATGATTTGGAAGAACAATATTTTGTACTTTTTGACAAATTTAACAAAAAAAGAATTATCCGACATCCTAAGTAAAAACGAATGGGGAAAATTAAAAATAAAATAGATCAATTACACAAGGAAATAACAAATCTGTACTTTGCAAAGCAAACCTATATTATTAATTTATAAAACTAAATTGTCTGGTGTTGTAAGAAAAGATGTAATAACAAACATTCAAACAATTAAAGATACAAAATAGAAGCTCTTAACTTTGACATAAAAAATGCCACTCTAATGAGGAAAGAGGATTTTAGAAAAGAAATATTTCAATATTGGTTGTATTCATATTGTTTTTTATAGACATATCTAAACTTATTTATAAATGGAACTCTGTCTGTGTGTGTGAGTTTGTGTGTGTTTGTGTGTGTCCGTTACCTGCAGATTCTGAAATATCTGAATCACTTTACTTAAAAATTTACACCGTTGTACTATAAGCGTCTGTCAGTGTTCTTAGCTTGGTTTTGTGTCGAGGTACTCCAGATAAATATCGAAAATCGATAATCGAAAAAATCGGAATATAGAAGTAGTGATCCGATTTTAATCAAATTTGATACACTCATAGACAAAGACATATGAAACAAAGACATATGAAACGATATGAAAAGACATGAAAAAACGATATGAAAAGACAAAGACATATGAAACGATATTCAGAAGTTCCAAGGTTGCAGTTCTTACAATAGTGCAGAAAATCGATTATATATATATATATATATATATATATATATATATATATATAAGGCAAGATGTTTGTGTGTGTGTGTCTGTTTATCTGCCTATTATCTGTATTTTTTCAGCCCTTTTATTTTAGTTTTTGCTCCGTGAATACGACGAAAAAAAACTTATTTGATATCGATACCAGGAAATCAAAATTTGACTTACATACATTCATTTTTTTGCAGTCTACGGTTTCGCGTTAACTGGAAACAACTATTGCTTTTTAATCTTTCGTGCCAACGTCCAAAGAGACTGAGCACCAAGACCATTGATTAGATTTTAAGCTTTCATTACACTCGAGCAACACCTGGCTATACTGTTAGTTTTATATAAATATGAATTTTCAAACGTTACTTTATTTATAATGTGATTAATTCTTGTAAAAATGAAACCTGAATTGCTATATATACACATATACGCAAAAAATACACTCTTATCATACTTAAGTTATGAGATTTTGTGTACTCCTCATGCTTTGATTAACAATTCACCCACCTGATGTACTTTTATGAACATTCTCAATTTCAATATATTCTTTCTTTGGCATATAAACATGTGTAACAAAATATATCCCGCATTCCATTCTTAACACCCGCCAGAAAAAGAAATGCATCGTGGTTTTTTATTCATTTTGTGCATCTACGGATAAATTCTACCTGAAAGTAATCAACACACACCCACACACACCCACACACATACACACACACGCACACACACACACACACACACACACACACAAACACACACAGATATATAAGTGTTAATTTTACATAAGCTATAGGTTATAATAATAATAATAATAATTTTATAATTATATACATATGATGGCTGCGCACCAGAATCACTCTTTTTGACTGGCAGCTTTTATTAAGTTTGAGAGCTCAAAAAAAATTTTCTGGTGAACAATAAAACAGCTCGACTTTAGGTCATGTCCAAGATTCTTTGCTTTTACCCCGCTTATGAAGGCACATATGCGTCTCATGAATATTGTAGAGGTTGCTAAGAAGTCCCTCAAACAAATAATAAAAAGGAAAATGCACTACAAGTAATGTAAAATAAACGTTTGTTTATTTTCGTAAAAACAATAAAAGAATTATTTTTTTGTAAAAAATATGAGATTGTCCGTACAGCTGTAGAAAAAAGAGAAAGAAAGGAACTGGGAATGTGAGAGGGAAAGGTAGGACGATGTGTAGCGAGCGAGATGAGAGAAAGAGAGGGTGAAGGAAGGTTCACGGATACGGATGCCGCCTGTTGTGTGAACTGCTGGGTCCTCTCTCTGTGTATGCTCGAATCGGTCCGTGTACCCTTTTGATGTCAGCTTGTCGCTGGTCCTCCTCTGGTCTAATGAGAGTTTCTCCCTTCCTTATATCTGAATGGTGAGGCTCCGGGGAGATTGAAAAAATAGGTTTCCTATGTTGAGCCCTGATTGGTCAATAAATCATATTTTTGACCACGTGGTGTGTTTTCCACTACGTCCGAACTTTTGAGTGCGCCGTCCTTGTTTTTGACCCCACAGGGTATGGTAAGAGGTGAATTCCCGCGCAATTGTATTTTTCAGATACACGTGTGTGAATTAATTTTTATTGTGTGTGTGTGTGTGGAAAATGAAATAAGAAACAGCACAATATATATATATTTGTGTGTGTGTGTTTGTGTGTGTGTGTAAACAAAAACCTTTTAGAAATTGTATGTATCCACTTCGTTTCAGCTATGGATTAAAAAGAAGAAATTGTATCAGTAAAAAGCAAATACACCTGGTTACCTAAAAGGTGTTGCTAACTTTGAAAAGTAATGTTTTGTTAGTTTGAGCAAACCATAAAACAAAATTCCTTTCTATTTATCTTTTTAGAAACCTTGCCCTACTTTTCATCAGCAGAGCATATTATATCTTCGAGTAGAGTGACTCATTACGTGTTCTTGGGATAACGTTCTCTACTGACATCAGGTGGGAAGTTTATGTTGAATCAATTGCTAGTTCTGCTGCTAGGATTGTTCGCTTTGGTTAGACAATTTTTCTCTCCAGATCTATCTTTTATATATATAAGTTTACTATTGATCCATGCCTTGATCATTTCAAACACATCTAGACTGCCTTTCCTTTTATAATTTTAGAGATTCATGATAAAACACAAAGAAGAGTATCCAATGTTTTTTGGTAATGATCAATCTTCTAGTTTCCCTGTACTCTTTCTATTAATGTTTTCAGGATTAGTGTTCTGATGAACTTTGCTCTATGCTACTTGGACTCGATGACTTTAATCGTCTTACTAGATTGGCAGATGTATTATCTAGATGTAACTGTTAGTTTATTTTCTAAGAATTTTTCCCCGCTTTTCTCACCTGAAGACTATTTTTCTAGGATCTTACAGGAATTAAATGCAATGTCAATCGTTATCTACTTTTTTGTTTTCCTCTTCTTTTGTTGTTTTCGCTCTTTAATAATGTTTTCTTTTCTTATTCTTTAATACCCATTAACATCATGAGTCTAAGTCGATTTATTGTCTTTTTTAGGTTAAAATATTAAAAATAATTATGTCTATATGTACGTATGTATGTATGCATGTATGCACATATGTACAAATTAGTTTAAAGACCAGCAAATGATCTATGTTAAAGATTTCTTGATTTATATTTTTTAGTATAGTTCGGTAGATTTATATATTTTCCTCTACATATTTTTATTATTGTTTCACACCAAAACAAACAGTACTACTATTCTTGAACAGAGAGCTATATAAGAGATGAGTGAAAGTTTATATGAGATAAGAGCGAATAGAAAGAGGATCCTAACAGCAAGTTTAGAGAATGGGTGAGAAAAGAATGGGAATACAAGTGTAAAGAGAGTTATGTGAGAGTAGAGTGAAAAGGGAGAGTAACAAAATACTGTGGGTGTTGTTGAAAGGATAAGAGAAGGATGGGAGTCAAGGGCGTAAGAGATGGCAATTGACGTTGCATTTAAAATCTTGGAGATTGTAACTGTCAGAGAAGAAAGTATACAGAAGAGTGTCCCACAGGCGAGAAATGCAAGGAAATAAGATACTAGAGTAAAATTAGCTACTGCATTTAGTTCTTTTGACTGTAAAATGGTGGGGCCTTGTTGCCAGTCTAGTTGTTTCAGTAAATTCATATAGAGGGGGCACAAGGAAAAAGTCGTGTAAATATTCGTAGAAGATTCAGAGAGAAGCCACATCCAGTCGATGAGAAAGTGACTGGTGTCGTTCTACCAGGTCGGAATTGATTACATTGCAGATGCTCCTATCGAGAACCACGACCAGATATGATATTAGTATTCACTACATGGTCGGGTGGTTGATTTCTATATGTATAACATAGATTTAGGCGAGAAAAAACTTCCTAGCTCGACACAGTGACACAACTTCCTAGAAGTAGATTTACCTATTGATTCAGTGTAGTCGATCTACTTGAAGTCGGTTGAGAGAGTAAGGCCGAGGAGGCAGAGTGTATCGCTGTTTTGGAGACTAGCTTCATCCATGATGCTGGAGTGACTATTGTCTAATGTCTGAGCACCTTCGGCTTTCACATGTTTTTATCACATAATTTGTGTCTTCTATTATGTTCATCATTTTTTTTAACATAATATGTTTGTATCTCTTGTCAGTTTGCTCATTTTCAAATATCGTATTTTCGGGTCTTTTGGTAGTTTTGCCATATTCCAATATCACGAACTTATCATCATCACATAACGTGTTATCAGGTTGATCATGTCTTTTTCCTCAGAAAATAAATTTGATGTGTTTGTTCCGAAATTGCGTAATATTTTAATGATGCTATTTGTTTTGCCATTTATACTTCAATAATCTATGCTTGGTATGACGATAATCTACTTTTAGTTATTGCTTCCATGCCCAGCTTGATCCACGATTGTAACACCTGTTAGGGTCCCAGCTATGGGAAAATAGTAAGCACCGAAGCAAAAAGAAAACATTATGAAAGTATAAAATTGATATTTATAGTAAAAATATCAGCTATAAATTTGTAAATTTTAAAAAATACCAAGAATGCTTATTTATATTAAATTTCTATAAATAATACAAATATAAATAATATGTATGCAAATCAAAGTTAGCAGAAGCATTTTTTATAGTAGAATGACCAACAATACATTTTATAGCAAAATGACCGAGACTATATATTATCTGCAATTGGCAGCATGCAATTACGTTCGAAATATATTTAGTTAATGCCAAGAAATTGTGTTCAAAGTAAATGTTTGCATTAAATAACCTAAAAAGATGTTGATAAACCGCTAAACAGAAGATCACCCAACATGTTCTTCCGAAATAATTTGGGAAATCTATGTACATTTTTGCTTACCGGTGCATTTTATATTTTTAATTCTTCTAGAGAAATTCTAATTTTTTATTTCAACCTTCTTTTGCATTACTTAATTATAAAGGTTTGCACATTATGTAAAGTTACCTTTCTCTCATTTGAAATTACTTAGTTCTTATCATCAGCTCATCTGTTGGGATGCTTATTATATAATTGAGGCATTTGGCATTGTCCCTCCCTTGTCTACGTATAAACATGTGTAATATGCAGGGATATTTATATACATTTATATGCATACAAAGACATCACCAATTTCATGTAATATGCATTTAGATTATACCGTCGTAGTAGTTGTCGACTAACACTCTTATAGTATTATGAAGTGGAGCAACAATTTTCGTTTTGATGCGTTGAATAAAAACGAATTTAGTTTATTAGGTTGATTCTTGCTAGAAATTACAAAACACCATCGATGAGCTTCACTAAGGAATGCTGATATCCTCACCAGAAGCATTGTTTCTTTATTTTCGTTCCTCATACGCAAAGACAAAATTAACAACGAATAGTTTATCGCAATCTAATGATGCAGGATGTGCAATTTGAGAGACGGGGCAGGAAGCAATCTAACCGTGACTCTAGATCTGAAAATTTCGTTTTAAATCAATCCGTCTGACTTTGTTTTCATCTGACATGTTAATGCGAACTGCTGTTGGTGTCTGTAGTGTGTAAATATTCTTCTTGTCGTAACTATACCTCGTCGAGCATAGGAACTGAGAGATCCGCTGACAATTCTCCTCGAAAACATTGACAAATTCAAACCGCTTCAGTTCGTCAAAGTGAATATTTACTGGTTATTTCGTTGAGCCACCATTAGATAAAAAAAAACATATGTATTTTGTGCAAAATAAATTGTTCTTCTATATACCATAACGCTTCAGGACATTGGCAATCATGACTCTTCACAATTTCTCGAACCTTGTAGCTTTTAATAAATGTTGTCTTTTGCTATCTCTTCTAAACCCCATTCTTGCAATCTTTTCTCTTCTTTGCTTTTCTCTGTCCCCCATTTATTTTAATATGCGCTCTGAATGTCAAATTTCCTAAACCGTCTTTGGTCACTATGGATCATAGCAATTATAGCTCTGTGCTGTTGATGTTAAGAGTAGGTGTCTTTTTCACTTGCGTTTTCTCTAAAACATAATTGTTGTTGACATGCCTCTCTACAGCGTTCTCTGCATCATCCATAGAAAAACATATATAAATTTCTAAGAAACTGCGTAAAGGCGTATACATTCCTGTGTAGTACTGGGAAAATTCGTATTTTTTGTCTCAGCTTTAAATGATTTAAAACATATTTTAATTTTGTACTCTTTTAGGATTCGACGGAGTCATAAATAATGAACTGTGTTTATCTTTTCAGTACATCTAAAAATAAAGAATAATTAAATTTTGTATACTTTTCGCAATTATTTGTAATACATTTTTATCACTTACTAACTAAAACTTCGATATGTTTTCAATAAAACACTGCAGGTTTTCTTGTGAAAAATGTTTTCAACACACACTTGACTCTCGTTGTCATTAGAGAAAGTTCCTTCCATCAAAGCATTTTGAAACTATCAAACAAATTAATAATCAGTTAGTGCAACGCTAGCTGGATATAACGTGTTAGGTATAACAGAACAAACACGTACTATATTTTATTGTTATAGACGGTTTTGCATTTCAATGGAGTACATTTCTACTCCTAACACGATCAAGGCACTTTTTAAACAAACCTGACACGTTGGCAATGCTGGATGTAAATATGTGCATTTATTGTTTTTATGCGGTTTAAGAAATATAATTAAATAATAACCTGGTCATCATACTACAATCACGATCAGTTAGTTAAGTGTCATACGTGATACACGCTTGTGGTGATCATGTCTCGAAATAGACATGACTGACTGGGCAGAAGATTATCCCGCTGTAGGTTTCCATTACTTTCTGCTAGAACCCAATCTGTTCTATTATTTGACCCATAACTGATTAATACCTTAAGACGGATTAATACCTTTCCCAAGGGAATTTGAGCGTAAGTGAATGCAAGATATTCAAGTGGAACTCGAACTCGGCACTCCGATCTCTCGTTTCGAGTCAATATCTACTGCACCACAACGTACACACACAATCACGGTATTAATATTTTTTCAGGAAACAGTTTTGTAGGTCAGTTGTGAAAATTTATGCGTCGATCAACGGCGTTTTGCGATAAACTAATTCATATGGAAAACATTTTTCATCACCTGTTATAATATATAGTAATGGAAATATTATTTAGAACGATACTTTCTTTATTTTCATTGGCTCCAAAGAAAGAATCAACTTACGATTCCCTCCGATATTTATTCAGTTACTTTATCGCAATATTTTTTCTTTTCCAAGCAGTTGCAAATTTATTTTTCGTTTTCTAATTTTAGATTCTACATATCTTCTTTTTCCATATTATTAAATTCTACCTATGTATAGCAGATTCATCAATAGCCTTAATTCTGGTGGCAAATCCATATCCTCTTTTCAATTTAATATGAACATAACTGGTATATTTCACATTAAACCGAACGTTTAATGCTATTAGAACGTACAATAAATAAAGAAGTCGTTACTTTTTTCAGCATTTTATAGATACACTGATCTGTAACTTTTTTTAATACTGACAGAGACTAAAGAATTGTAGTAACTGAGGCTCTAGTTATATCAGAGTTGTTCGACAGTGTTTGGCATGCTCGCCTTTTTCACTCGGTCAAGACCTACGGATACAGGAGTTCACTATTTAGCTTAGTTAAATTGCTTATAAAATGTGTGTAACAAATGTCATTTTGAACGGGTACATTTCCAGATCATTCATACTAACCGGGTGTTCCCAAGGTATCTATTTTTGACCCACCTCTTTCGGATCTCCATCAATGATTTTCTAGTCATGAGTATCTGACGGAGTATTTACGCTGATAACACAACCATTAAATCTGTATTTTTTGCAAATTGGTCAGACTTGTCAAAGTAAAATTGACAACTGCTCTCTAAAAAGGCATAGACTAATTAATAGAGGTAAGAATGGCTTGTAAATTGTAAAGCCTTCAAAAGAAATCTGCTTTCATTGGTCCTCAGAGAGCAACTTCTGTCATCAGTATGTCTGATGTAAAACTTCTTGTGCTCATTTTTGCCTTGATATATATTGAATACTACTTTTAATACTAGGAAACCTGGTTAATTTTGTCCTGGTAGAATCCACCTCACCCATTTATAAATATCTCATTCACCCTTGCGTTGACTGTTGCTACCACATCTTGTTTGGTGTTCCTGTTGTATATTTTGAGATTCATGACAATATTTAATGAAGTGTCGGTAATGTCATCGATTCTGAATAAGCATCTCAAATTCAGTCACTTAATATGGCCTGACATAATATGTATTTGTTATTTATTTTTCTACATTTATTCTTATGGCATCTATGTCCCGGTGAGTTTTTTTCCCAAAGTGCCGCGACTACATTAATTTATGAATGCTACTAGATTGGCAACTAGGTCTCATTTGATGTTGAAATAACTAGATACAACTGCCAGTTTTCTACTAACAGTTGTTTTTTGCACACTTTTCACTTGTGCGAATTCATTCTGATTTCTTGCTTCCCTGCCATCTACAATCTTCACAAAATGAAGAGAAACGGCAAACGCTATCTTCTCTCCTGTTTACCTTTGTTTCTTTATTGTAATTTCCTTACAACTCCTCTCTACATTATTTTCACTCTCCTACTCTTAATGTATTCCACCCAGCGTCTTAGATTTTTTTCATCTTGTTTGGGGTGAAAAGATTAAAAAATACTAAAACGTTCAAGGTGCCATACATTGTTTTCAATTTCATGATACACATTTTATCTATATCGTCATATATATTTCAGATATATTTTGAACTGATGTCGCTAACATATATATGAGAAGACATTTGCTTTTATTGTGGCACTAGACTAAAATATGGGTTATAGTTTATTTTATGTCTATCACTGAATTGTTAAGCCGCAAAAAATAGTAACCTGATCCGTTAGTTCAGTGTGATGGGTACACATTTTCTCATTACATTGGGCAATATAATTTTTAAACATCTTCAAACAAATACTCTGTCCATTGTTTTTCATGACGATATTTGTATTCTGCGGTTTCAGAAATGAACCAAATATTAAATGGTCAATAATCTAAGTGTTGTCCAGAGAATCTACATAATGGGTCAGCGCAGATATTTTTTTATTATGCTGGCTTTATAATTACAGGTAAATATGCTTTGGTATTCATCTTCATCACGATCCTTATGGTTATTAGGATTTCTGTTGTATACACATTTTCTTTCTAGCGCTAAGTTCAGAAAAGACATCATTATATTTTCCACTTAATATTTTTGTACAAAATAAACACTCTATGCAAACTATACGTAAACAGTAAACTCTACTTGTGAGAACAGTTTCGGTATTTTTTAAAGCGTAAACAACTAGTTATTACTGAAATAAAACCTACAGAACCTTTCCCCAAAAAACTCAAGGCCACAACTGGAATTAGAATTATTAATTTTTTCATATGCCACATTCTTTTTACATTTTCACTTCAAGATTTTTGTGTTTTCATATGCTTTTGAAGGACTTAAAATTATATATTACAGTCTGCAAGAACTGGTGTGTCAATAAGTTCTCTTTGATCAATATGTATGAGTATTTAGCTGTGATTGTTGTGACTGAGTGTATTGTAAAGTCTAATCAAATCGTTACCAATTCTATATATGTAACCGGGTCTGGGTGGTTCTCATAAATTTTTTTTACAGTTTCCTACCTGTCAATTTTGTAGATTTTTCAGTAAAAATATGGACCCGCCCTGTTTTGCCGGGCTTTATATTAAGTGAGAAAGCTGATACAAGATGAACAGCTGTAACTCGATATTCATCAGAGATTCTGTATTTGTGGTTAGAAAAATTGACCCTATGTAATCAAAAGGAAGCATAGATTTTCCGCATTGAACCTTGTACTAACCAGGCACTGATAAATATGCATATTATCATTATTATTATTTCATATATTTTCATGATTAAAGGACATTAACTACCGCTGACGATTGAATTAAAGTCATTTTCTTCAGTTGTTCTGCCTATTCATTCCTAGATCAGATGTGTCATAGTCCAGTGTGTTTCAATCTTTTAATTCTTCAAATATTGATATTAATGACTTTGTTAAGGTTCAATGTGCACAAGTTCTTCTGGACACGACTATAAACCTAATATTACACAGCTTACTCATTGCTGGCGGAGTCAAGTTATTCATCCGTACATCCAGTTTGTTTGTCATCAACTGTGATACGCTGACAGTTCATGTTTAATATGTATAAAATCATTTCGCATTTTACGATTGTCGTATATGAATCTTTATGAATAAGGTGTGATTTAGTTTCGACCTCATGCTCAGAAAGCATTTTTTAATACAATCTATAGATACTTCAGGTCAGGATTTCAATAATAACAGTGGCATTGGTTATTTTCATTTATCTTTTGCTATAAATATTTATCTCAGTCATTTCGCTTTTGATTCGTGTTAATTCCTATTTTGTGTCGTTTCGATTTTCAACAATGTCAATCATAATAATGATAACAATCGCGTTTTTCTCGTTTCTAAAAAAATATTTGTTCTGTTAATCATTTCATTTTAATTATTTTTCTCTTTTAATCTACATAGTTTTTTCATTATCACCTTGACTTTTTTATTTTCACTTTTTGTCTTTCATTGATTTTGTTTTTCTTTCTATTCTTCATTTTCCTAATTTTGTTGTTTTTCGACTTATTATCTTCCAGAATAAAACAATGAACAGAAAAATGAATGCAGACAATAAGTGTTATCGAAATCGGAGAAAAATGTTTTAAAAAAGACATTGTTAATTATCATAAGTCGACAGAAATAATTAAAAGATGAACAAATAAATCAAACCCGACAAGCGACATGGGAATAAAAAAGAAATATAATTTAGAAAAAAGAAATGAAACGAACTAGTTAAAACCAAACAAATATAAATCAACGAAACAGCATGAAGCAAGATATGATGATAGCTCAATGGCGTCCGTTATGATAAATTTGAAATAACTGTCCACATGAAAAATTGCAAAAAGTAGCAAAGTTATGCCGAGAAAATACAAGTGCTGGCAGAATCGTTTATTTGGATTAGAATAAAAAACGTTAAGAAGACATAAGAGAAATTGTGACATGAAATAAGGAGAGAAAAATATAATATACAGATATAACATTATCATAAATATTAACGATTTCAATAAAAGTGAGTTAAATATTTAAAACAATAGAAGGAGATAGTCATTTGGTAGGGAAAATTAAAATATACGCCCCCGATAACCGGAAAGTCCGTAATATTAAAAATATTTTAAATCGATATCGGCACTGATAGTAAAATATTTCAGCCATTATCAAATTCTAGAGTAGTCTGTAGCGTTTCTTTTTACACTAAAGACCCCTTGGGGAATGTGCAAAACAGTTCCCTTTTACCGTAAGCTATAGATTAAGCAGCAGAATAGACCAAGTGTCATGCGTTTCTTTTTCGTGAGACATACCAATACCATGTAAGTACGTGATTTCTCAACCCCATTTCTCTAGCTATATACACTATTTCAGTATAGTTTATTTCTAACATTAAGTATCAGATTTCTAGTCGTCATCTTACTTTTTAAAATTTCCACTTTGCTCATCTTCTCTATCCATGTTATTCTTAGAATTCAATGGGTAAATATATTTCTATCTAAGAAAACTTTCACTTGAAAATTGTTAACAAAGATATATAAAGTTGTCCCACTCTTCTTCCGCCAAATTCATGGCAATTTATAGATACATTCTTAATAAAGAATTGAAATCTGTAAAAAGACATGTCACCAAACGTCCTGAACGGAAAAGGTATTTTTAATGTATGATGAAGAAGTTTATGTTTCGCCGTAAAATGTCTTACCTGTGCCTTTTCTATAAATATTTTCGTCGTATATCTTATGACGAACGTCTCTCTTTTGTACGAAGATTTTAAAAATTTCAGCACTACTAAATTCGCCTCAAGGTCTCGTCATTTACAATTGAAACTTTTAGATGGATGCATAGAACTTACAACCTACAGTTCTATGCTTTCATGCTATAGTTTCTAGTATCGCACTTCTAAGGTTTCCCAGTGAACGTTGATTTTTAAATATTTATTTCAATAGTTATTTTCCCTTTTGTAATTTTTGTTCTTATATTGTTCTCCATCTTTCTCCTGCTTTTTACATATTTTATAAAAGTCAGTATCTCCTCTTGGGTCTCAGCAGCTGTATTAACTTGCTTTTAGTGAATAGTAGAAAATTTGGACTCTTAGGATCACTGTTTTTTATCTTCATGGTGGACAGATTTTTGGCAAACTTCTCTCAATGGGTGATTTAATAGATTGGGTTGCTTAATACTGTGCATATTCTCTTATGTTGTGTTCATAAGAAATGTTAATTGTTTCTTCTTTTATGTTCTAATAGTGTTCTAATTGCTGAAGCATATGACACGCAACTTCTTTCTCGAGAAAGTCAAAATAATGTGATATCGTAATGTGGCATAATTTGTTAAAGCTAAAGAGAAATGTCGAGAAAAATACTAAATTAATTAATCATCTAAAATTAATATAATTTAACAATTCTTATTTAAGTTTATTGTTAAATAACTTTGGTTTAAAAATATATCGACTGGACGTATTCTTACATGGTGATGAGTCGAAGTCTAAATTATTTCCTTTGACACACATTTTTACGATTTACAGTCCCATATGACTAGTAATTTGTTCAATTCGAAATTATATTTTAGAAAAATTGCAAGATCATCTGCGCATATTTTTATCTTTGAAGGGACAAGAGTTAGAGATCAGGGAAAAATGATCAGGTTGTAAATTGAAATGAAAAAACTGTAATTTTTCAAATGAGAGAACAGAAATTGCGGGTCTCTTTAATGTAACTAATCATTATCAATGCATATATCAGACTAATTGAAGCAAGTACATATATTTCGCCAATACACAAAAACACCTGAATAGTTTACATTGTACTTTCGTAGTTGTACTTTTAGCACCAATTACGTAGCTGTACAGATTTGATTTGTTTGTTTCTTTTTTTTATCGTTTCACTTCAAGCAAGGCAGCACCGCCACTGGTGCGCAACAGCCAACATAACAGGACAGGGAAAGCTTATACAGGGAAAGAGCGACGAGAATGAGGTTCCGGTTAGATAGGATGTCAGGAAACACGCAAGAGAAAGATTGAAATACTGTTAGAAAATAGAGATGTAACAGTTGATTGAAAAACGAGAACATACAATGGTTGGGAAAAGAACAGGAGAAGAACAAGAGAAAAACTATTGTCAGGGGAATGAGAAATGTCAATTGAAATTGCATTTAAACACTTAGTGATTTTAGTTATCTCGGAAGCAAATGTGTGAAAAGAGTTCCACAGTTAGGATGTGCAAGAAAATAAGCTGATTGCGTAGAAGTAATGGTTACATTTGGTTGTTTTAACTGTAAAAGGGTCAGACCTTGTTTCCAATTTTGTCGCTCGAGTAAATCTTTTAAGAATGGGCATCAGTAAGCTAAACTCCTTAGAGCAGGGTCCATGAAAATATTTGTAATAAAAGAAACAGTGGAAAGCCACATCTCGCCTGTGAGAAAATGTCTGGAGTCTTGCCTCCAGATCGGGACCGGTCATATTACAGATTGTCCTCTGGAGCCTGTCGAGAAGCCCTAGATGAATAGCAGGGGCACCCGACTATATATGGCAAGAGTATTTAATGAATGGGCTGATGGTTGATTTGGATATGGGCAAAATAGACTCAGGGGAGAAAAACTTCCTTACACGACACAGTGACTCAACATTTATAGCAGTAGATTTAGTTATTGATTCAATGTGATCATTTCACTTGAGCTCAGAAGAGAGAGTGGGGCCGAGGAGATGCAATGTATTGCTTTCGTTGAGCTTCATTGAGCTTCATTACATGGTTTGATGTTTGTTTCGCAAAATATCAACTGTTTATTGTTTAATGAAAAAATATAATTTTTCTGTTAGCTTTAGTGTTTTATCAAAAATGTATTGAAGGTAATTTGTTATTTACTATGGAAATATACCGCTGGTAATTTTGAATATACATTTTATATTTTCATATTTTGACCCCGATTTGGAGATCACGATTTTCTTATAGCTAGAACCAACTAACAGGTCTTCCCATCTTGGTTCAGATGAATCTGAGAAAAGAGGAATCAGAAGGTGGTTCCAAGCTCCCCAATATCTCCTGATCTGATGCCTTTCTGCCGGTTAATGTGGGTTTAAAATTTTTAGAAAAAAGAATAGAATATGCCACTATTATGGAGAGAACATCGTATATCGATGGTACAGAGATATCCTTATGATACTTAGATATTCTTTTTCATTTATATTGAATTGGGATGGTGAATGTTGTCTTGCTTTTTGTCATCTTCTTCTGCAACTATTACTACGATTAAAATGAGCCATTTTTCTTTCAGAACATATATTTTTCTAAAATACTTTGTTTGTGGAGTGATATATATCTTAGAGTTGAGGACATATGCCTTTGCTGTATAATCTATTGACACCAAGAAGTAGATTACTAGCTGTTTCTCCATGCTTCATTTTTATGAAAAAATATCTTGTGACTGTTAGATTCTCTATATCTTATTTCATCACTATGTGTACAATTTTCTTTATCTCTTTCTTGTTCTATGCGTTAGGTACATGACAGTCCCTATTATTATGAAAGCTACTTCTTTTCACATATTTTGACATTAGTTCACTTAATATATGTCTAAATTCTCATCTCAATCATTTCAAATGTATTAATCACCTGTTATTAGACTTACCATTATGCACAGCTATATACATCCTTGTAGAAATTAATTAAAATATAACGAATAACACCTTCTTAGGAATAACTTTTTCTTTATGTTCTTCGGCTTGATAACACGACAGAGAGTTGAAAGGTTGACACTGACAATATCTGAGATTTCCCTGTAAGGAATGCCGGTGTGTTTATGCAGCGTTAAAATATTGGTACGCTTCCTTAGAGTAATGTCCGTCATAGACATTGGCCGAAGAACACCTAATCGGCAGTCGATGCAATACTATCTGATGCACTCACAAATGACACAATATTTTTCAAGGTTAATCAAATTTTATAATACTAAATGAAAATAGATTCATATTACGGCACGACACTGTAAATGACGTAATCTGAAGACAAAATAGAAATTCATTAAACTCTGTCTATCCAGTGGGTCTAAAACTGACCGTATATTGAAAGAAAGGAAACTAAAGTAGTTATTTCACTTAATTTGAAAAAGGGTTTATGTGATGTGATACTACATGGCGGTTCAGATAGCTGGTCCTTTCTTTCTGCTTTCTTTTAATAAGTTGTCTAGTTATACTAAGTTGTATGTTTTCTAATGTGTCCACCACCAATACAGTGCTATATGCGTACATGAAATTGATGTGGAATTCTCTCAAACAAGATGATACTGGGAGTGAAAGAGAAAAGATTCTAGAAAGAAGTGAAAACCGAACCATGAATAAAGACTAAGCTTTATTCAAGTTCATTTCATCGGGAAGTGGTGCGAACCGAATGAGAACAAAATTTATCTATTCATAATGAGTAAAAACAAAAAAACAACGAAAAAGAAATAATAAATAAAATTTCACAGTTTAATCGGAGACATTGTAAATGTACAATTGCAGTACACATTCGAAAGAAGCCGAAACCCATTCGCGAACAGGAAAAAGAGATTAACTCAAATGACTTAGGGTGACTGAGAACAAGATACTAGGCAAAGCTATCTATTATAAAAAAAAATGAGGATACTAATATGCTTACTTGTGCACACATACCTTCGCATATACATACATGAATACACGCACGCACACACACACACACACACACACACACACACACACACACACATATATATATATATATATATATATATATATATATTAGGTTACGATTTCTTGTACAAGAATTCATGAACTTCTGCGACAAAATAAAGAATTTTGCTTCAATTCAATGTAAAATTCACACGAAATTTTATAAAATAAAACAGTATATGAATCGAGTAATACAATGACTAGAGATTTCTAATATTTTATGGAACTTCTGATTTTTATTTTTCTACATTTTTTCTGATTTGCATATATGAACATTCTTTTTCTTCAATTTCTTGTATGATTTTTCTGATATTCGTCTGATATTTGTTATATTACTTTTACATTTTGTTCAAATTTTGTCAGAATTGTAGCACGCATCTCTCCCTTTTGCTGCCATTAACACTCGAACAGAATTTATTATTTTATACATATCCGGAGTCAGCTCGTTTAATTTGAATCTTTCATATTCCTTGTTAATGACTCCGTCTAGTTTTTTTTCATTTTTTTGTTTCTGTTTTTCTTCATATTTAAACACTTCTAAAGAGTATTGAATTATGAATAACAAATATTCCTCCCTTAAGATTTTAGTCAAATATTTACTGGTGCTTGAAACTAAATTTCTTCTAGTTTTAATATATAATATTTTTTGGTATAAGTTTCAAGTATTTTTCAGTTCTACTGGTGTTAACATTCCCCGCAAAATTCTTGCTTTTTACTCATTGGTTTTATCGCAACATTCTTCTTTGTAAATTAACTCGAATCAAGCAGGAAATGTAATTCCACCGTCTGAAATGGAAGTGAATTCAGCAATGGCTTTTCCACCGAGTTATGTTTTTAAAAAAATCGAGAATTTTCCGTTTTTTAAATTATTTCAATTAACATTTGTAGTTATTTATGGAGTTCCAACAACTGTAGTTATTTCATTTTTTGCTTTAGTAGTTTCTATTCTTTTGCCATATTAGCTACTAATGTTTCCATTTTTAAATATATGTTACGCACATAACAACAACATGGTTCTAATTTCTCGTCTTCGCAGTCATTTTGTACACCGCAGCCAAAAAAAATATTTTGCTTATCCTTACAAGTTAGATTTTTCGTTCCCACTTTTAGAAATCGCTAGTAATTGTTATAATATTGTGTATGGACTGATTTCAACAGCAGATCAACGAGCAATATATAAGAAATCTTACTCTGAACCCTGTAAAATGTGTTACACAGTTCTTTTGTTTTACCAGGGGTGTCTTATTTACTACACAACAGCATGTTATTCTATAGCTCTAAACCGTTACATGCTTTTACACATAAGTACAATTCTTTTACATCATTAGCTATTTGAAAAATAAAGTTTTTGCATTATACAATTTAAGATATTTTGCGTGGTTATATATTATGATATAGCTAAATGCTTTTAAATGCATAAGCAAATATAAAAGTAAAGTTTCTAAAACATTTTTTTAGTTTTAACATTATTGTGTATATTGATAAAACGAATTTCTTGTTTGGGTTAACCGTTTCAAGGACTAAAACAAATTAATATAATTTTTATTATGTTTCAACAAAACTACATTGATTTATTACGCAGGAACATAATATTACTTAAATCTTTTAAAGCGCATTAAACTTTTCATCACAACTGATGGACTTCATATTGAAGATGATATTTGATGATATTCTAATTCGATAAAATATTCCTCAAAATCTCATTTCATGCATTTTTGGCTATGTTCCCAGTCTTTAGGGATATTCTTTATATATATATATATATATATATATATATATATATATATATAAAGAGCGATAGAAATAAAGAGAGAGTGAGAGAGAGTTTTGAGGTGTGATATTTTTAGTTCGAATTTTATTGATTAAAATGCCTTCATTTATCGGGTCAGAATTTTTGCTATTAAGTAATTTCTTCTTTTTTTAATTATAAAGAGTTTGATGTAGTTAGATATATTCTAGGAGCTGTCTTTTTTGCAACTGATTGATTTTCTTTATTATTATTATTATTTTTTTTTATTGTGCAGGTGTTTGGTTTCTTTATTAACGATTTATTTATTGCTTTTAATGTACGCATGAGTGGGTGTCGACTTAATTGCTTTGTGACAAATAGATGTCCGCTAAATTGTTCTTTGTTGTCTGTAAATTTGTTATTGCAATTTAGGTAGACTTCTATTATTGTTTTGACTATTTTTCTTATCGGGTTGATGTTTTTGGCCGCTTAAGTGTTTCTTGTTTTAGGTCATGTTGGGTATTTGCGTTTTCATTTATATTTGTGTTTGTTGTCATTTGGTGTGTCTGTTTTGTTTGGTAGATTTTATAATATTTCCAATTTTCTGTCGTGGCCCAGAGTTTGTATGTTTATGTTTTTATTTGTGTAGCAAAGCAGATATTTGTTCGCATGTCAAGTTTTTTCTCATTATCTCGTTTGTTTAATTAAAATAGTTTATTTTAGTGTTTAAAACTAATTATTTCTAGTTTCTCTTCTAATCATAATTTACAGGTCTTCTATCGGAGCTCATTTTACTATTTTCTATTTAATTTTAGAATTAATATTATTTTCCTTGTCACGAGAGCTTTGTATATTGTACTGTTGGTTAGACAATATATATATATATATATATATATATATATATATATATATTGGTTTTTATGTTCTTGGTTATTAATCTGACCAACAAAATAAAATACAAAATTACTGAGACAAATAAAGCTAATAAAAGCAAAAGGTTTTACATAGGAATAACAAAAAATAATTCGAAGAAAATTTATTAATCACAAAAATTCGCTCAACAGTGAAAATAACACAAACAAAATGCTATCAAAATATATATGAAACGAGACGTCAAATAACAAATAGCAAAAAATATCAACAAAAACAAAGAAGGTAAAACATAAACATAGAAACACCCAATCACGGCAATAAAAGATATAACAACCGTCAAACAAACAAAAACACACATATAGTCCACAAACACAAATATAACCAAAAAACAAACGCCCAAACATGAACCAAAAAACGAACATTTAGTGGTCAAAAACATCAACACAGTAACAAATAAATGTCAAACCAATAAAAGAGATCAAATTAAAAGTAAATGACCAGCCAACTAGAAAACGAATTGGAGCGGACATCTGTTCAATAAAGAACAATGAAGCGAACACACACTCAGGCGTACATTAAAGTCAACAACTAACGCATTAAACATAAACACACAAATAAAGCATCTACTTAATAACAATATTTTTTAAAAACACTATATCAGGTTCTTTATCAATAGGAATAGGGACTAAAACTCAACAGCAAAAAGAAAAACTAACCCGATGAATATAGATATCATAAATGTGTCCTCACGAAAGTTCAACGTTGACTTGTACCTTTGCACTATATATATATATATATATGTTGTGTTTACATGTGATGAAGTTTAGTGTCAAGATTATTCTTTATTAGTGGTTTCCTGAAAAAAAAATATTTTGCCTGACATGTTTTGTCGTAAAGTGCTTGATATCACGATATAGAATTAATGGGATTAGTTTGTCACTAAACACAGCAGAGTTAGAGGCGATTTAGTAGTTTCATGAAAGAACCATTGTGATGTCTTCACTCCTCAGTGCTTTAACCATCATCTCTCTTTCATCGTATTATTGATCATACACACAGACAATCTTTTCATTAAACCTTTATATATATATATATATATATATATATATATATATATATATGTGTGTGTGTGTGTGTGTGTGTGTGTGTGTGTGTGTGTGTGTGTGTGTGTGTGTGTGTTTCGTTAAAGACGATTGACGCGGTATTTCGATTAAGCTGTTATTGAATTTTTTCGGTTCATATGTGTAAAACCTGGCCGAAATTATGCAGAACATTTAAACACTTATGACAAACTTCGTCTCCAGAAAAAAAAAACTTGTACAATCTCAAGAAAAATTAAATAAAATGTTTAATCGAAGTTCTTTCGTAGTTGTCTTTAATGAAAGTTGTATAAAAGAATGACATATATACACATTTGTGTGCTTGCGTTTGCGTATGTGCGTATGTATATGTGAGTATTTTACGCCATAGTTGAAGTGTTCGGAGTACGCGTTGGAAGAGAATGTAAAACTGCACTTTTGTCGGTACTCTTTCTGATCTCCTTGCAGTAATTACATTTGAAAGAGTTATTAAAAGAGAAAAGAACTGAATCTTGTCTAGGAAATCGCGAGGGACCCTTTGCGAACACCGTACAATAATTTCGTTTGAATGATACATTTAAAGAGAAGCGCCTGATGCTTTTCTGGGATGTTATTGGCTAGTGATTGGCTGCATGAAATGTCCCATTGTCATAGTGAAGATAAGACGCAGGAAATGATGAAGCTGTTGCGTCGTAACTGGCATCATCAGTATTTTACTTGTGTCTACTAAGTTTATCAGATCTTGTTTCTTCTCTGTCATGAAAACTCTAATTATTTCTCACATTTCTCTGACTACTGAGAACCTATCCGAAAACTGAAATTAATATCCGGTCATCAATGCAAAAATGTAAAAATATAAGAATAATTACATCAAATTTTGCTTCATTTAAGATGTAAAAGAAAACAGTTTTTAAAGTTGAATAATTATATGACAAAAATAGAGATAAATACTTTGGTGATTAAATAATAGTAATATTGTTAATTTATATGAATAAGTTCATAAGTCAAAACACTGAAAATGTATGTATTAAATGAATGTAGAATTGATTCACTATTGTTGCACCATCGGCGAGCTAATTCAAATTCATTGTATTAATATTATACATTAAGGAGATAGATGTTTCTCCTTCTCGTTTTTCTCTAATTTTTTTTCTTCTTGTTCTATTTCTCCTTCTTTGTATCTTTTCCTTTCATGAGGTAGGCGATCATTGCTTCCTACATTTTTTTTATTTTCTAAGGAAGTGGTAAAATTTGTAATTTTGGTTAATTTACTAATCCCTGTTCTGCTATAATTTGTAGAACCACAGTGGAATACGGAGAGGAAGTTATTTAAAGAAAGCTGACATTTTAATAAAGTTCTCAATATCAAAAAGTGATCATTAATGGAATTTGATATGAGTAAAATGTTTTCACTTAGCTTTTTGATGTTGACTTCACTTTCTGACTCCACAGTTTCGAAGTCGGGATTTCTGACCCACAATTCAGGGGCTTTTTTTTCCAAGCGAGAGTTGATATCACCAAATTTTCAACTTTTTATACTCTTACAAATTGTTCATTTGTTGCGAACACTGGTATTTTATAAAATCATAAAAAAAAAATTAAATTAAACTAACAAAACCAAAAAAACTAAACATCTCAAAAACACTTTCTCTAATATCCGTGGTATCTACACCAACTCTAGCAGTTTGGAATCGTTCCTCAACAAAAGGTAGTCTGACATTCTAGTTCTTTGTGAAACTAACCTTAATTCTACAATACCTTCTACTGATTTTTCAATTCCTACTTTACTTCCTCTATTAAGAAAGTACCCCAATGTTCATTTGCATGCCCGGAAAATTTATGTTAGCAAATATCTCCCTCTCTCTTGGCAGATCTTTCTTGAATCTCTTGTCTACTCCTACATGTAAATCCGTTTCTTTCTATTAAAATCAGTTATCTATCCTTTCATTCTCTACCGCCATTCTTCCTCTCATGACTGATGCATGCTAGATAGTATTTCAGACAAGGCCATTTCCCTTCACACATTCGCTACTATATCTGTGTTCGGTAACATCAGTGCTTATCATGCCACATGGCCAGAAGTCTCTGTCACTGATCTTGTTGAAGTCCACATATATTAGACCTCTCAATAACTCTGTCTCTCACACAAGTGGTGAATTTTCTATCTCGTTTCACAAGAAACCCTGATGGACACGTTTTTCTTCTCGATAACTTCCTTATTTCTATCTCTGACACTTGTTATGTTATGTAATCTTGTCCTCATATCGACTGTGATCATGCTGTGGTGACTCTAAATAACTATTTTAATACGCGTCCATCTAGGATGTATATACCAGCAGAATATTCTACTGTTTTGAACGAGTGGAATGGGACTCACTCCAGAATTTCTTTTAAGATATGCATTGGAACAAACGTTTTAGTTCAACTGTTCAAAACTGCTCCTCTGAAGGCTTCTCCCGGGTTAAAAACCGGCATTGACACTTTTATTCCTGCTAAGAAATTCCAGATAAAACCGCGTTTATCGACGTGGCTTTTCTCTCGCTTGCTCGACTGCAATTCTTTACAGAAATTATTTCTCCCGGCTTTACCAGAGAGTCTGATTACAATAGGTGACTCGTTGTTTCTGCACGTAATAAATGTAAGCGTAAATAATGTTAGGTTGTTGTTTGCTGATAGAATATAGCATTGAATCTCGAAAATGTTCTTGCAAAAAATACTTGCGTCTCTGCAAGAATGTACCGAACAACAGCAAACCATAGATTCTCTTCCATTCAATCAATTTGACGTCTTTACATCCAATTCGAGTGCATTGCTCACAAATTCTTTTCCAACGCAACATTTGACTTATCTGGAGGACCCTCAGACAATTTCTTGTTAATTTCTAACTTTGACTCCCATAAAGCAACCGGAGAAAATGGAATTCCAGCTATCATCCTAAAGAAATAACGCTTAGCTGGCCATGCCTTCTTCAAAGTCTATGAGTATTGCTCCACTCTTTCCTACTTTCCTTCTAATTAAAAGTCCTCGTCTGTACTTCCTGTGTTTGTGAATTCTGGATAGCCCTCTGACCCCTATAATTATGGCTCTATTAAACTTCTATTTTTTTTGGTCAAGTATTCGGGGATAGCTGAAATAGTCATCTTACTTCTCACAAAGTTCTTTTCTGACAAAAATATGTCTTCCGATTTGCCAGAATTATAGCCGATGAGCTAACAACAAACACTGAATGTATATATCAGGCCCTTGATAAGAACAGTGAAGCTCAGGCTCGAAAGCATTTTACAGTGTTTGGCATACTGACCTTTAGTGCAAAGTCAAGAGATATGTTATTTCTGGACAATTATTTGACTAGAACCAGTCGTGAAATGAAGGTTGTTTTGAAAGGGCAAGATTTCAAATCACTTCATAAGAACGCGTGCGTCTCGCAAGGCTCTATCTTAGGCCCTTATCATTATCCTTCATCACTGATGTTCCTAATGTAATCAGTTCCCAAGTAGGCATATATGCAGATGACACTACCATTTACGCCCGTCTTAATAGGAAAAGTAATCCTTGCTGCAGCTTTCAAAAGAGCCTCCATGTGTGATAGAAAAGACCCATAAATTTTAATGCCTCGAAGACAATGCTGCTCTCATTTAACCACCATAGAGAAAGCTTCCTGCCTAACCTCAGTATGGATAACACTAGTCCCCTAGAGATACGGCGCCTTATTTTTCTCAATCTCTCAACAGAATTCATATTGAACAATTACATTGAGTCTATAGCAACATTGACTGCTAGGAATGTGGGATCACTGTGCAGGGTCAGAAAGATTTTGTATATTGAAAACTTACCATTCGTCTGTGAATTGAATGTTGTTGTCATATCTGGTCGGTAAAACTTGCTATTCATCTGGAGGCTCTCGCAAAAAATCAAATAAATGATTTGCAATGTATTTGCAATGTAATCCATCATGATTTTGCAGCTCACCTTCAATCACATCCTTGATGTGGCTTTCTACTGTCGTTTCCATAATTATTTTCATGTCTACTACTCTGACAAGTTTCTTTTGCTTGTGCCTCACCCACATATATTTATGCGTGCTACTCGTTTGGCATCAAGGTTACATCCTTTTACTAATAATAGTTAAAGGAAACCCCTGTTTAACAGTTTCTCTTCTCGCACTTCCCGTTTGTTGAACTTCACTCATTTGCTTTGTCCCTAATAGCTATAATCTTCAAAAGTTTAAATGCATCACATTTTATATCCTTCATTAGAATTTTCTCTTATCCTGTCTTTGACATACCGTTATTTTTCTCTCACTGTATCTCCATGCGCACCAGCGGTGTTCCTGCCTTGCTTGGCGTGGAACGATTATAGAAAAAGAAAAAAAAACAGGAAAACTCAACGCTGCACAAAAATTAACTAAACAGTAGACAAATAAGACAAAGAAAACAATTATCATTTATTCACCTCCGCACTTCGTCAGATTCAGCATAAGTCGTTATGTGACTTTTCGTGATTTCCGTAAACTTGGATCAGCTAGCGAGTCATTCTGTTGTCACATGTGTGCACATCCGAATCAAAGCTGTTTTTTTTTTTATGGAGCGTAACCACTTACATTCTGTGAGATTCTAATCCATAGCTGGTGGCTATGAAAACATGTTCCATATCTACCCTGTATGTATCTACTTTGATATTCTGGAAAGATACGGAATGCAAAAGCGTCTTTGTTACCTCTTAGGTAGCCCAGTATACATTAAGGTCATTACAGATCAATTTCTAGAATACAAATTCATTATTGACATTAAATCTGATTCAAATTATATGGAGTGAATCATACTACAAATGGTTAAATACAAATTTACGAAAGAAGACAGAAATATGATTAAATACAGTAGAAAATCAATAACGAACTATTAACTATAAATCAATAACGAACTATTAACTATAAATCAATAACGAACTATTAACTATAAATCAATAACGAACTATTAAAAAACATGAACAAAATGTGCAATAATAATAATGTTATAATGACAATAATAATAATAAATTTGATTTAACAATGAGTCTCTATACTGGATCAGAAATAAGATAAATCATAACCATATACATTATCAATAAACGAAAAAATAATATGAAGAGCCGACGCTCTGTTAACTGTAACGACAAACTTACACAAAATATAAGAAAACAAATAATAAAATCCTTTAAAAATTCCTTTAATTTATAATAGACACAAAGTTCATTAAAAATTGTGAAACTCTCATTAAAATTTAAAAACAACTTTTGAATCACTATTACTGTTTACACATCATCTTCAGTACAAACATTTCAGAGTGTTTACGTGTCAATCTGTGGAGGGTGAAGAAAATTAGGAAAGATTTCGTTGAGTCTGATGGTGATTACAAATATATTTGGTGTGATGAAGAGGTAATGCCACCATTCAACGTCCGACATCGTCTCAGATTCAACACAGAGGTCTACATTAAATATCTTAAGGATTTAATGCTTTCCTGGATGAAAAGTGGGGGTTGTACTGGAAAACTCTGTGTATAGAAAGAGATATCTGCACTGTGTCACACAAGCAGCAAAACCCATTAATAGTTGTCAAACAATTTATATGTGCATAGCATCTCTTACATTTGGTCACCCTATCCCATGCTGCAAACCCCGTGATTATTTTGTGAGGGCGCATTTAAAGGAAAGACTAACAAAACACCCTTTAACACCAAAAAGGAAGTGCAGGTAAAGATTATTGCAGTATTTAACACCATAATCAACGAGAGGGTCCAGACTAGATGCAAGAGATTTCTAAGTCGTCCAGAGGCCGTGGTTTAAACCTATGGCGATGTTGTTAAATAATGCTTCTCTTTATTATTTTGCTAAACTTTAGTAAACTACCTGTTAAAATTAGATGACAGTATTACTTGACATTTGATTTTATCATTCGTTTCTTGATGTTCCTAAGTGCTTTAATTATATTTCGGAAATCATCTTCTGGAGTGTGAGTTGTAGTAACGAAAAATAACCGCATTTTATCGCTAAAAATTACTATAAATTTTCTTCTTGTCCAAATGTAACGGTTGACAAATTAGTGAGCTGTCATTCCAACGTGAAAACTATTCAAAATGCATTTTTTACGTTGAAATATCCTGGTCATTCACGTGTTAAAGGAAGACAAAAATGTTGTTTTTATAAATGTTTTAGAACATTACTACAGTATTCGTAGCTGATAAATATTAATTGAGGGCTTAAGTTTTTTAATGAATATTGCCTCTAGGATCTGTAATTTGCTTTTGTTGTTTTCTTAGTGTAGGATAGTTGTGTTGTCGATAATTAATATTTCTAATGGTAATGTAGACAAGAATGTTGTTGTAGATGTCTAGAAATAGATGAATGGTCAGACATGTGCTATGTAAGAAGTCTTTTTAATATAGTTGTGGTATATCTAACATATATAATGTATTTTATTTTATTTTTATTTTTCTCGTATATACATTCTCAAAAAGAACATTTCAATTGTTATATAATATTGGTTTTACGTAATACATCAGTTGGTGGAGAGGAGTTGTTACGGATTATTAAATTAGTAGTATGGTGTTTTCTTTTTTCATTATTTAAAATTTGTCTTTAGGAGCAACAGGAAATATAATAATTATAATTTTGGGGAATTCTTTTATTTCTTCTGTTTTTAATTAACTCGTAGATGGAGGTTTGTGTTTTAATTGTGCAGAAAAATTGTTTTTTAGGTTGGCCATGTAGAAGGTTGGATTCAGAACTGAGCCCATTATACACCATCCCATTGCACGTATATATTATTTTTGTGGTCATAGAATGGGACTCCGATAGTACAGGTTGAAGTTAGGTTTTTAGTATTTTAGGTTTAATTTTCAGTAGTGGCAATTATTATTATAAATATAATAATAAATCATTAAAAATATTAAATAATATAAATATAATAATGTCACTAGTTTTTTTAACAGGACCTTTAGTGAACAGATTTTCAAAATCAAGTGATGCTAGAGTTTCATTATTCATTTTTTCAGTTTTTTATATATTTTTATAAGTTCAAGAGAAAGTTTAATGCTATATTGTGGAACTAATTGGTAAAGAATTTTAGTTAGGTGTTATATAGAAGTGGGTATGTGTGATATAAGAGAGCGAAGTGAAAAATTAAGAATATGTATTTTGATGGAACCATCCTGTTATATATTATCCGATTATTTTGGTAAGTTTTAGATTTTCTTGCTCCGCATTTTTAGCTAAATATATACATATATATATATATATATATATATATATATATATATATATAGAGAGAGAGAGAGAGAGAGAGAGAGAGAAAGAAACAGAGAGAGACAGAGAGAGAGGGAGAGGCAGCCAAATTACCCTGACGAGCCGAAGGGTGAAACCTAGGTAGGTTTGTTGGCTCTTGCATAGATTTTCTGTATATATGTATATACAGAGAGAGAGACAGAGAGAGAGGCAGAGACAGAGAGAGCATAGTGTATTTGAGGACATATACTCGTTTTTATTCATTATAGCATCATATTATATGACTTTATATTTTCTATATTTCGGCGTTATCAACGATAGATTCTATGCTTACATAAGAAATAAAAAGGCACACACAGTTTTTGTGGTACATTGCAATTTAGATATAGCGCGATTTTTAAAAGTCGCTAGATCCTTTGTCTATAAAATTCGCAAGGAATTTGAGGTCAAAGATGAGAACATATCGCCATCATCAAAAATTAAGAAATGTTTCAGACGCACTATTAACATCAGTACCCTGAATTCATTCGGCAAGCACTGCAGATCATTTTTGCCAATTCCAGAAGACCCATGATTGTGATTGCAAAAGAACTTCATGTCAAAATGAAAAATCCGAAATGTTATCCACGAAATCATAAATACAAGTAAAAGAGAATCACTTAATCAGATATAAGGAACTCTTAAAAAAACTTAAAAATCTAACAGAGAAAGAAGTTTTGGCCAAGATCAGAAAGCAAACAGATGAAATAACAGTGGGTTATATGCAGACTCTTCGGAATATCTTAGAGTAATAAATACAAAATTTCCTGCAACAACCATGAGGTTTGTCTTCGTCAGCAATAAAGGATATGCGATGGATCCTTACTTTTGTCCACATGGTCTTAGAGCAAGCTCTGTTGCGCATATAGATGTTTTGGAAGCAGAGGCTAAACCATGGCGCGAAAATATATGCATCATCAATCGGCACCATCGCACAAGTTTTAAACAACGCAGAAACGGATGGCTGATTCTGTTTATGATCGCATAACTCCGAACCATTGTCCTGCTAGCGCTACAGATTCCAATCCATTGGGCAACATTGTATGGCGCATAATTGAGAAAGGGTTTAATAAGCAACCTTATAAAACTAAAAATTCCCTAAACATCTCCTTACATCAGTGACTAATCTGAGTAAGGTTTACTTGAATATAGGCGATTCAAGCTTCACATAAAAGCCGTTAACAAATCTGATGGAGATTTTATCGAACAAAATTACGAAACATTATTTCTCTTGTTATCCTCATAATTTTTCATTAAGAATACAAAATGTCCTGTTTCTAAAAGTAATTTTGTGTAAGTATAGGAATTTTTTCAAACATCTTACGCATCAATATATATATAGCCATTCATAGGCAGTCCTGTCTCGCTGTATCACAGCTCATCAGTACGATTAGATATCCGATTGCTTTTAGTCAGAATTGAAACCCGACCAGTATGAAATCATTCGTTCTACCTCTAAGCTACTGTCACACGGTGAAGGAAAGAAGATTCTATCGTGTTATATACACAATGTAAACACACGACAGTAGTCGAAAGTGATCAATTCAGTACTGAAGAAGGATTATATATATATATATATATATATATATATATATATATATATATATATAACCATAATTGTAAAATTCTTCTGAGGATGTAAAAAGTTATTTTCTCTTCAAACACTCGTGGCTTAACCAGCGGCAATAGAAAAATATATTTTCCTTCAGGTAGTTTTATCACGTTAAACAACAAATGGAAACGCACGTCTGTGTTCACGAATACATGACTGTTTTATTTAAAAGTCAAACATATGCGTGACTCTGTCTCCATACTCGGATTTCTTTGGGCAACCAAGTGCAAACATGATAACGTTAAAATTACAAATATAGTCTCCAACAACAAAGACAACATGGCGGCTAAATCAAACTTAATTTTCAAGGAGAATTCTCTTGATAATGATAAAAGATATTTGGAATGTTTTTGTTCCTGCTATTTGGAACACTAAAAGACATTTAGAAATGCAATCAAAAGATATTTTCCTCCGTGACGTGATTTCTAATCAAGCAATATAATAAACAATTAAAAGTCTACCATACGCATATACAAGTAAATATGTTGACACATGTGATCGTTTGCTTCTGCTATGCATTTAGTGATCCTACATGAAATACAAAGAAACATATGCAGTTTTATATGTCCTGACCTGGTATATCTGCTTCTCTTTACATTCCCAACACTGTAACATACCTTTACCTTTTGTAAAATATTTTTAAAAACATTCTTAGGGTAATTATTCTGATGATTTTTTCTTTTTGATACCAGGACTTTGTGAATAGGTTATTCCTCGTCTGGTCTCATCATATAACAAGAAAAATGTCTAGATGTAAACGTAAGTTCTATGCTAATAGTTTATTTGCACGCACTTCTCGCTTATTGTACTTTCTTCCGTTTTTTACTTTCCAAATTTCACCCACAAAAATTTAATGCGTTGCTAAATTGTTGTATTCTAATTAATTCCAGTTATATTAATGTTCTTAATAATGTTTTTGTTATATAATTTCACATATAGTAAACTTTATACACAGATAAACAAAAATAAGTTTCTTTGTACCTTGAACGCAACAAATAATTATAACTAGTTCTTTGTCTTTCTCATCGCTGCTGGCAACAGGATAAAGTCTGAAATTTATTTCATTTGTTTATTTAAAATTCTACATGTGTTATAATTTTTTTTAAACTGTTGTCATAAAAAACAATTTAATTGCTCGTAAATTTCGACTATTGAATTTAAACTTTTACAAAGAGACCATTTTTAAAGCCTCACGGCATAGATTTTTCTTTAATTTTTATTCAAGTACTGTAGGTTTGATTGGTTCATATATAAATTTTAATATATTGACTGACAAAATATAATATTACAATAAAATATTAGAAGAACTTTAACATAATTCTATTTAATTCACAAATTGCAATAAAATTTGTTTTTAAATATTAAAACATATTTGGAACTATCCTTATTAATAAATATATATATAAATCATATTACTTTAAGTTAATGATTGTACATATTTTAAACCTTTCTGAATTACTAAAATTGACTAGGAATTAATAATTTTCGGTGTGCATTGATTTGTTTACATTGTACTTTTCTCAGTTTACCACGTTAAAATCTAAAAATATTTACATGCTTTAACTTGTTTGTGAAAGTCCGATAATCCATAAAAAACAAATCAAGCAACCAACTAAACCTACTTTGTCGGCCAATACTTTAAAATGAAAGCGAAACTTTTCGAACCAAATGAACTTCCAGGGTGCATTCTCTGTCGGTTAAAATACAAGATGTTATAGTGAAATAAATGAATCTTACATTTGTTCATGATGAACATGTTGCAGAGTTATACCCACAAGCCGTCCTCTATTAGATAAATTACTTTAAGCGTAATCGCTTAAATTGACATTTTAGTCATAACAGTGTAAAATAAAAGACAGTACGCCCAGTTGCTTACAGTGTGCGCTAAGAGCTTCCAACGTTTGTGTATGTATTTACTGATAAAAGCCGACATATATTAAGCTATTCCTATATCGGACCTGCAATTGCTTATGACATCTGACGTAACTTAATAAGGCCAAGACATTCGTCCTGAACAAGGAACGCTGTGGGGATATTAAGCAAATATTGGAAAGATTTAATCTTAGAAATGCAGTTAGTTTTCCTTTTCCTGAAGACGTCTAAACCGGAGACTAGCACAATCATTAGAATTGAAAATGTTAAAGCCACTGATTTTAGAAGGAACATTTCTGCTGCATTTTCCAGATAATATATATATATATATATATATATATATTATCTGACTTCTGGTTTTGGCAATGTGTGTATCGATAAATGTTCTTGTTTACTAATATTATATAGTAGCAAATAAAATTCCCTTAGTATGGTGAATTTAACAAGTTACTTATACTATTTTATACGTACATACTGTTAGTTGGTAAACATTAAGAAATTAAATTCAAGGGCTATGAATGTTGAAATAAACTAAATTTATGCGTTGCACTGAAAGTAAAATATTAGAATATTACAACAATCCTTCACATAGTAATTACTGATATGAATTCTTTGGTACAATGACAATATTTATGTGACTAACATTTAAAGTAAATTTCTGGTATGAGGACTTTTTCTTAACATTACATTCTAAGAAAGGCAATAAAACCACTAAATCTAATAATATTTTTGAGTGTTAGCGAATATGAGAAAAAATTAGCGTTGCATTTAAAATTTTGAATATTGCATGTGGCAGGGAAGACACAAAATGAAATGGAATTCCTCAGTCAAGAGGGGCGAGAAAATAAACTATTAGAAAAAGTATACTGTAAAAAAACGCTAGTTCTACAGAAAAATGGTATTGTCTCGTTACCAATATTGTAGCAATCTTAACTTCATGCAAGCGAGACACCAAGGAAGAATCTCATCAAAAAATTGCCATGAATATATTTATAACAATTATAGAAAGAAACTATGTCCGCTTTGTGAAAAAATGACACCAAGTCAGGATTGATTATATTTAATATATTTCTTGGAATATTTTTCAGTAATCGCCAGATATCTAGTAGGAACACCAAAAGAAATATAGCAGTAGTAATAAATACACAGACGCATGATAGAATTATAAATCTGCAATATGGATTCTAAAGAGAAAATTTGCCTGGCAAGAAACCGACATTCATGTCAATGGAAAATCCAACTAGTACGAAGCATATTTTACATTATATTAACAACTGACTCACAAAATTGGTAACAGTTGAAAATGAGTTTAATTTCATAAGTATGTAACTGACATTTCGAAATTAAAACATTGATGTAGAAATTCATTTTCAAGAAAATGACTGATGATCAGAAGTTGGTAAAGGTTGACAGGTAATATATTTTGAGTACTTAACTGGCATTTGATCTCATGACTGGCTCTGATGACTGTCCATATGAATTTCTTTTAACTGTAATTTCTGGAAGCTTTTAAAAATTAAAATAGTTTATCAGAAATGCAACTAGTTTTCAAATCATTTTACCCCAAGCAAAGCTGAAATGCTACTAGAAATTATGGTAAACGTGAGAGTAAAGACTAAGTATAAGTAAGGTTGTATAAAGAACAAAAGATGAGTGGTAATCAAGAAGACAGAAGATGACAATTGACGTTGCACGTAATTTTTCGAAGATGTTATTCATCAGGATGTCAGTTAACGGAAGAAAATTGCACAGGCGGTAAGTGCAAAAAAAAAAACAGTTTGAATAGCAGATATGAAGAAGTAACTACAACCATACAGTCTATTTTATTCTCAGCTCTACCTAGATATATTATGGTTGAGGCAATATTTGTTATTACACGAGGCAATATTTATTAAGATTTACACAAACTTATTAAAGCTGTGTTTTCCGATAGGCTGTGCAGATATTAACGTATAGTCTGAGCCCTTTTGTTTAATCTCGAAATCACCGATCATGATATTTAAAACTGAATTTTGAATAATGTTTTTCTTTATAGAATATACTTTGTAACGTACTTTTGCAAATTTTTCTAAGTATCTGAGTATATTAAAAAGAATATAATAGTTACATTTATGCTGTCGCATAAAGGCTGTTTCAGGTTTTCTAAAAATAAAATGGATGTTAAATTACTTATTTTATATTGATGTGCATGATAATGAAAGTATGTAAGTTAAATCTGTGTTCGTATTTCAGTTTCGTTTTACTTGTTCGCGACTTCAATATTTAACAAGAATAAAATAAATAATTCCTTGGTTTTAGGATTCATCCGAATTTTGTATTTTGTCGTGGAATTTTGGCACGATCGCAGAATATGACTTTCTGTTTAATTACACACCAATGTCGATTTTTGAAATTTTAAACAATGTTTTCCACGCAAATCAATCCGAATAGGAGCATTTCAATGCTGTTAAAACAAAAAGTAAAGATCTTCATTTTTTGTGAATGCAAGCCACAAGCAGTAAGCTTTGTAAGAGAACAATTACTTTCTGTATATTAAATAAAGAAATGACAATTTCAAATTTATTTATGAAAAGTATATTCTTTTTAATTTTTTCATACAAAAAATAACACTTATAAGGAAGTTAATTTTTAATAATAACAAAGCTTGTTTCTAAGATTTTTACATTAATATATCAAATTGTCTAAAGATAGAGCGTACAAAGTTATGCATTTCGAGTAAAATTATATAATGTGAATTACTAATTAGAGATACAAAAATAAATCAAGTACGAATGTTCAAATATCTGTGGAAATGCTTTAAGGAAAAAAGAAAATATGGCATTGAAATATGAGTTTGTTGCAATAGCCACAAGACGCTAAGCAAAGGAAACTTTTGTAAGTAACTAAGACAATACTGGTGGATTGTTATTTATAAGCAGTCATCTTTTCGGCAAAAAATGCTGCACATTTTTCACACAGATGAAGAAGAGACTTGAGGCAACAGAAATGTGGTTCTACAGAAGGCTACTGTGTATAACATGTTAACACATGTAATTGATGTGAGAGATTTAAAGAAAATGAAAACAAAAAGGAATCTAATATGTAGAATTATAAAGAGACAGCTGTAATTTCAAACCTCATGATGAATAAAACAGGCTTGCCCATTCACATAAGATATCGACGATAAGAGGGGTAGTGGAGAACGATGAGTAATCTATTTAATGTTTTTGTGTATATGCGTGGAAGAACAGACACTGTGAAGGGGATAAAAAGATAATTCATACTAGTGTTATACAGAATTTAAGGGGAAATTTAAACTGTAATCAAATCACGTTTTCTCTCTTATAAAATCGACTGTCATTTTCACACTGATAAAATACTAATATTCTCACCTAATAAAATGACGACAGTAACAGGTATATATAAAGAATGGTATACAACATTTTTTAATCGTCTTTTCGTTGACGCAGTGTAGACTGGAGGTTGTTTGGGACTGAACGTCTGTGCACATTGTTAGGGCGCCGCTCCTATTTGAATAGAAATGGACTGTTCCCATTGCTATAGATAGCAATGGTGGATTCTCTACAGGAGTGTCGTAGGGAGTCGCTAGACTGACGACTCTACGACACTGTCAGCACTCTGCCTTCGGGTAGAGGGCGCTCTCTGCTTCCGAGCAGAGAGCAATAACCCAGTCGTGGTTCCGCCAAAGGGTAGAAGCACGAGTGGGCAAAAATAGACAGACATTTTTGGCCGGGCCATATAGCCCGGAAATCCCAGATATAAACTGAGCATGTGTCATATGTTGCCCTTACTGGGAGGGACGACTAAATAATGAGTCGTAGAGAGTCACTTGAGAGTCTCTAATGAGTTACTGAAGAGTCAGTGCGAGTCAGTGAAGAGTTAGTCACACTTCCGGTGGCGTACCCGAGGTAAGCACGTATACACACGTCTTACGACGGATTGGACTCTTGTATCTTCCTATTGTAAATATTACTAATCACTTCTGTACATACTAACCGTCTTTCCGCGGAATACAACTTATATTCTGATTCTGTTGTTGAGTTATTCATTTATACTTGGCGACATAACAGTGGCGACGAAGATGTTGGAAGAAAAATTGTCCCACGACATTAACAGTGGCGACGAAGATGTTGGAAGAAAAAATCGTTCCACGACATTAACAGTGGCGACGAAGATACTTTAAATTACTTCGAATTTACGCGGAGGTGAAAACCAAAATTCGCCACACAACATAATAGTGGCAACAAAGTTACTTCGAATTGCTTCGAATTTACGCAGAAGTGGAAACAAAATTCGTCCCAAACATAACGGTGGTAACGAAAAGATCTCAAAGAAGAAGAAACCAAAACGCGTCCCACAATTCAATAGCGGACGAAGAATTTTAAATTTACAAAAAGATTTCAATTGGAAGTAGAAAAAAGTCTCGCAGGTCATACGCGAAAGTACTTCTGAAAAATATACGTACTACACCATTAACTGCGTTGACGAGAATTATTACACGGCAAAGAAAGCGTAAGTTATATCTTTCTATTTTTGTCTGTGGTGATTTTTTTTTGTTTTTTTTCTGTTGAGGATGTTGAAATTTCGGTCTTTTCCCCTCGATATAAGCATCCATGTTAGAACTGTTGAAATGTCAAATGCAACAGCAATTACAGATACAAGAAAGAATGGAGGAAAAATTCCAAAAACAGCAATTGGAACTACAGGAAAAACAACAAAAATGGCAAGAAGAACTCGTAGGGTTAATTCTAGAGAAGAATAAAAACTCAGATGAGAGTACGTTCTCCCAGAACACCATCTGGTCGACTTTCAATTATAATCCAGACGAAGACAAAACTTTTGAAAGATATTACCATAGATACCAGGACTTTTTTGAAATTGACTGTAAGTCATGGTCTTCGGAGAAAAAAATCAGGTTACTCCTCAGGAAATTAGGCAAGCGTGAACATAACAAATTCACGAACTTCATCATTCCGAAAAAAAACAAGGGATCTATAATTCAATGAGGCTGTAAAACTATTAAAAGAATTATTTAGCACTAGGTTATCCTTGTTCCATAAAAGGTGGAGATGCCTAAATCTGCAAAAGAACGAGACCGAAGATTACACCACGTTCGCCTACGTAGTTAACAAAAACTGCGACGATTTCAGACTTGCAGAACTAACTGCAAATAATTTTAAATGTTTAATTTTCGTTCCAAGGTCTGGTGTCAGGGAAAGACAGCGAGATGAGGAGAAAAATTTTGACAAAGTTGGAGAACGAACAAAACATATCTTTGCAAAATCTGGCGGATTTTTGCCAGAAATGTATAAGTATTAAAGAAGACGCAAAAAAAAATACAGGAATCCGCTGTAGCCAATGTAAAAAAGATTAATCGCAAGTCACACTTTCGGTCTCCGTCTCCAAGACGAAGAAATCATTCGCCCTTGGGGAAAAAAAAATTTATTGAAAAAAGACCCCCCCACAAAAGCTTGCTATGTTTGTGGAGAATGGCACTGGCGCAGTGACTGTCCGTGCAAATTTAAAAAATGCAGACACTGTAATAAGCTAGGTCACAAAATGTCTAAGTGTACATTTAGACGTAAATCGCAGGTAAAATTAACCACATCATATGAGCAAAACCACGGCATTAGAAAATATTTAGAAGTGAACATATTTAAAAAACCGGTGAGAATGCAACTGGATAGTGGATCGGATATAAGTATCATAAATATGAAAACCTGGTACAAGTTAAATAAACCAAGGTTGATGAAGACTAGTAAATTGCTAAAACGGTGACTGGAAAGAGGATCAAATTTGAAGGTGAGCTAATTCTCAACGTAAATTTTCACAACCAAACAAAAAGACTGAAAACATTCGTTATGAAAGGAACGAATAATCTGTTTGGCACTGACTGGATGAGTGAATTTAATTTGTGGGATCTTCTCATAAATTCTTATTGTAAAAATATAAGAGACGTGACAACAATACTAAAGGAGGAGATAAAATAAGATTTCCCGGAAGTATTCTCTGAAGGTTTGGACAGATGTACCAAAACGTCGGCGATAATCAAACTAAAAGAAAACGTGACTCCGGTGTTCAAAAAGAAGAGAAACGCGCTTTATGCGGCGATTGATAAAATTGACGCTGAGCTTGAAAGACTAGAAAAAATAAGCGTACTAACAAAAGTCGACTATAGCAAGTGAGCCGCTCCTGCTGTTTACGTAAAAAAGAAGACGGGAGAGATTAGAATATGCGCTGATTTTTCGACCGGACTAAACAACGCCATTGAGGATTATCACTACCCTCTACCAAGCCCGGAGGAGGTATTTTCTAAACTGAATGGCGGGAAGGTTTTTTCAAAAATAGACCTTAGCGACGCATATCTCCAAATTCCAGTGGAGAATGAAAGTTCAAAGATATTGTGCATAAATATTCACAAGGGACTTTACAAATACGAACGGTTAGCGTTCGGAATAAAAACAGCACCGGCGGTGTTCCACCAGACAATGGACACTATGCTGGCAGGATTAGATTTCGCGATCGCATATCTTGATGACACCCTAATAAAAAACGAAACTGTCGAAGAACATAATAGAAGCATTAAAATCTGAAATGGAAGTGAAGAATACTCTCACTGGAACTGTCAGAGATTTACCGGTGTCGTTAGCAGATATAAAAAAGGAACAGTCAAAAGACGATTACATCAAAGATGTAAAAAATAAATTACTGGAAAAAGACCAACGAATGGCAGAAACTTTTTCTACGGGCGTCAACGTATTACTCTACAGCGAAAGAGTTGTAATTCCTAAAGTGTTACAGAGGAAAATACTGAAAGATTTTCATACGGGTCATCCCGGTGTGAATCGAATGAAGAGTCTAATGCGGTCGTACGTGTTCTGGCCAGGCATGGACGCGGACATTGCGGCTATGGTTGGTAAATGTGAGGGTTGTGCGCTGGCGGCGAAATCGCCACAAGTACTACAAAAGTCTTGGCCGAAAACGGATAGACCGTGGTCGAGACTGCACATAGACTTTGCCGGGCCAATGGGTAAAACGTATTACTTAATTGTCGTAGATAGCTACTCCAATTGGCCGGAAGTTTTTTCAGATGAAACAACCCACAGCAAAAAATACTATAAACAGACTCCATGAGCTTTTCGCAAGATTTGGAGTAGTAGACACAATTGTCAGTGACAACGGGTCACAATTTACATCAAAAGAGTTTAAGGAATTCTGCGATACATTTCAAGTGGAACATATAACCACTCCACCCTATCACCCACGTAGCAATGGTCTAGCTGAAAGATTCGTGGATACCCTAAAGAGAGCATTAAGGAAGGCTACGGGGACGCCCACGAAAACGGCTTTACAGTTATTCCTACAGGTATACAGAATTACGCAGAACAAAGCAGCACCATCAGCGCTGTCGCCAGCTGAATTAATGTTCGCAAGAAAAGTACGTACGGTTTTTGATAAGCTAATTCCATCAAAGAAAGCTGATACACCTAAGGTAAGCACACCCAAAAGAAAGTTTGTGGTGAATGAAAAAGTGTTTTTCAAGAACTATAAAAACAACATTACGTCCTGGATGAAAGGCAAAATTAAAGGACGTATAGGGAACATGCTCTATGTGGTGAAAGGACCGAAATTTGAACATAGAAGGCATGTTAATCAATTAAGAAAAAGATTTTCGGAAGAGACAACTGTTGCGCCTGAAGAGATGGATGAAAATGCGGAGGATCTTTTTGATACTTTTGAGTTACAGATGCCTCAGGTACAAGAAGGTAGTACCAGGAAATCCACCCGCAAAAGGCGATTAACACACCAGTTGTCGGTAAACCCGAAAAAGAAAAAATACGATTGAAGCAAAAGTCTTAGGAGTGGGGTGTTCGGGCGCGTCTCCGATTTGACTACAAATGGACTGTTCCCAGTGATATATATAGCAATGGTGGATTCTCTACAGGAGATTCGTGGAAAGTCACTAGACTGACGACTCTACGACACTGTCAGCTCTCTGCTTCCGAGCAGAGAGCATTAACCCAGTCGTGGTTCCGCTGAAGGGTAGAACCACGACTGGGCAAAAATAGACAGACATTTTTTTGGCCCGGCTATATGGCCGGGAATACCCACTATAAAATGACCATGTGTCACATCCAGCCTTGCGTGGGAAGGCTAGTAAATACAGTCGTGGAGAGTCACTTGAGTCTCTAATGAGTTACTGAAGAGTCAGTGCGAGTCAGTGAAGAGTTAGTCACACTTCCGGTGGCGTACCGGAAGTAATCACGTATACACACGTCTTACGACGGATTGGACTCTTGTATCTTCCTATTGTAAATATTACTAATCACTTCTGTACATACTAACCGTCTTTCCCCGGAATACAACTTATATTCTGATTCTGTTGTTGAGTTATTCATTTATACTTGGCGACATAACACACATGCACACGGAGTGATCAGCTAGGAGACTGCTCACTCCTAGTCTCTCAGTCTCTCTTACAATATCAATTCTGACAAACAATTTTGAAATTTGCATTATCTGATATTGGCTACGCTGATTAACTGAATACACCTCTGCCGGTCACCTGATGTCCACATTCTTCAACTTTCAAAAAAATCAAATATTTTCGAAACAAGTCTATTTTCTTTTGATAGACAGTTTGCATCTTTTTGCTATTTCAAAAAACAATTACATCTGCGTGAAATTAGGCACTAAGTCAGATAACATATCTAGAACCTAGAAAAATATAAAGTTATGGAGATCCATGCTCAGCCACATCATGAAGGGACACGGAAAATTAAAGATTAATATGGCTTTGATAAAACATATGTGCAGTGAAGTGTGAGCGATAATGTTTATCTTCAGCAACGCATTTTTGTTTGCTTTTTATCTAATCTTTTAGGTCCTGAGTGTGACGGTAAAATGCATCCGGCAGCAAGGCCTCTGATTGTGATGATGTGAAGAAAATAAAACCACTTCTTAACTGCTGTCGCTTCCATGTCTACCTTGACCCGGATTGGTACCAACTGTTAGGGTCCCAGCTATAGGTAAATATTTAACCCCCAAACTGGTGTTAAAACCCTATGAAAGTATAAAAATGTGCTTATAGAAATATATGCATAATAGATTTTTATCCCAAAAATATATATTTTGAAGAAGAAATACTACCACCAATACCTTTCGAAAGAAATGAATTATTGCCAAAATATATTTTTGAAGGAAAAACAAATCATAGCCAGCAATATATTTGTAATACAAAACTAGAAAATATCTGGAGTTTTTAAAATAAAGTAATAAATTTCACCAATATCTGACTAAACCATACTTCTCACTGTAACTGAACATAAAACCTCAGCATTTTGGTATGGATTACCAACAGAGGTTTATATGGCGATAAAGCAAAATAAAACTCAAACTCAATATAATCTTTTTAAAAACCTTCTTTGGCTTTGTGGCCCTATAACATTATTTTGGTATGTGGAAAAATATAATACTATAATAACTGCATGTGAAAAAATATAATACTATAGTATTGCACGTAGAAAAATATAATACAATTTTAGTACGACGGAGCGAAAGAAATTATTAATATTGGCATTATTAATTGTGCAGATTACAGGTGCAATATTTAATACAAAATTTTTAAAATCCAAAAGTTTAGCTGAGAATAGGGGAGAATAAAAGAAAAATATATTTTGCAAGTGTAAAGCAGTAGGTCAGACGAGGTCATCATTGGCAGCCATTATGTCACAAAGCTGAAAGAAATGACTAAGAAAAACACCGTTGGAAGCCTTGAGCTTTACGGCTGCTGGAAGTGAAAAATAAGAGTAGTCAAAACATGGTTTCGACGATGGTCGGATCTTTTGATGAGATTAAGGAAGGTCAAATCCTTAATTCCCGAATTCACTTGGAAATATTTAACTTGATAAATAAAGGATGTAATTATTTGAATCAGAAGAAGAAGACGAAAAGAAATGACGTCAACAGAAATATTGCTATTTCAGTGGTTAAACCAAGGGAATAAAAATAACACCACCTCAAAGTGTGGAGGCGGAAATAATTTAATTGGTGAAAGGCATAGACACCAGTGTCCGTTATACAACCCACAAGAGAATTAGGGACAGGCATAAAAACTAAACCCCAGAGAGCCAACTTCAGTGTATTGCTGCGCCGAGCTAAAACAAACAAGACGAATTTACCGCCGCCGTCACAAAGACCCCTTTTCGACTGTTTCCGTAAGGCTTCAGTGAAAAGCCCTGATAAGCCTTTTTGAGCCGTAAAAAATTGAAAAAAAAACTTGAAATCTCCGATTGGCGTGAATAAAAATTGCTCTCAAACAAAAACTTTCGCTCCGTTGTAAGAATAAGAATTCGACGACTGTTATACTTTTTTTATATTTCTTTTTGCTGTTTTTTTTTTGTTTTTATATAATGACTTTTCCGAAACTTTTTCAGGTGTCATCGAATTTATTTTTTCTTTTTTTTTTTTTTGGTGCCGTTTTTATGAACCCACGTGTGCACGTGCTTCCTGTCTGGTTCGACGTGGTAAAGATACGGCCAGCCAGGATTACAACGTGCCTTCCTTGAGATCAAAATTCACAGCGTGGACAAGGAGGAACACCATTGTAATGGAAGACTAGATACTGTAACGAGGCCATTACGACTACCGACCTGAGTGCGTCGTCATTTCTGGTGTCGTATTGATCGGTTAATCTAGGGATAGACCCAGGATGACAAGAGAGTGTTACAGACCATATTCTTTTAAGTATTTATAAATGTGAGAATTTTTTTAAAATAAAGGTATGCCAAGACAGGTGATAAGTATAGGATATAATATATTCATTTCTACGAATATCTAGTAAAATATTTCAACATTTGCACTATGGATTACATTCCTTCTTTTTGAATTCTGTCTTTAGAATAGAGGAAATCACGATCTCCACAATATCTTTTCCTTTGGAAGTTAAATCAAAATTTCTTACTTCACTCATCCTTACAATTCATGTACTTCAGAATTGTTTTCCTGGCCTTGTAGCTGATGAGTTATATTTCAATCTACAACATTATACAAATGACGAAAGGTCCCGGGAAACTCTCTACTCGCTCGCCTATTCTCATGAATATATTAACGAGCTATAGTCGTTAATTCTACATTTCCTGAGTGTTAGGACTAAGTCTCGTCATTCCACATGCAGTAAAATGCATCATGGCCTTTTCCAACATTATCCTTAAGAAGTAAGTTACACTTGAATAGTTTCTTCGCGAGATGAACCTGCTGCGAGTATTTGTTCACGATCAATTCAATCTTTTCACGTCTAAAATTAGTCATTATACTCTTAAGCATTAGGGCGATGACAATAAATGCGACACAGAGATATCGTGACCTTTAATTTTCTGAAACTGGTACGATCATATAACATTCAATTTAATAGTATAGAGTAAAGAAGAATCAGATTTCTGAAGCTAAACTATAACCTAAGTGTAATTTTAAATTATACCAACATATTTATCAGTTAAGTGCTATACGTGATACACGCTTATGTGATCATGTCTCTTTCGAGACATGACTATCTGTGCAGAAGATTGGTTTTATCTGTAGTCGGTTGCCATTACTTTCTGCGATAGACTGGTTGTCTACCAAGTCTATAGAACCGAGTATGTCCTGCTATTTAACTATAGCTGGATGGAGAAGAGTTGGATTAATACATTTACCAAGGATATTTGCGTGTAAGTTAATGTTAGAAATTCAAGGAATTTATACCAAAATGTACTCGTGTATATTACCTGTGTGCCGTTTAATCTGGTTTAATAATAAAAAAGAGGATCAGAGGCTGAACCATAAGAAATATAGGAGGCTTTGCTCCAATCTAAAAAAAACGCTATTCTTGAGATCAACACCAAGTTTGCGTTTTTTGTATTGATAGTAGTTGTAAAAACTTCATGCTTCACCCTGCTAGATTATGCGTGGCTCAGAGTGAAGGCAAAGAAACAGACGACGTTGCGAGAACCATTTATCAGTATCTGGAACGAGAGGTGTATTTGGAGAAAGTCGTACGCATTCCGGAAGACTTTATTGAGGAAATCATGAGAAAATGCATTTACATAATTATATTTGAAATTATTATGGATTAAACAATAAAAGTTTGAGGTGTTTTCTTTTATAGAATTTAAATTTCTTCATTAAACGAAATATTTTTATTCCGAATCTTAGTTATTTGAACTGATATCTAAACAATAAAATGTAAAATACTTAATCATTTTTAAGTTATTTTTCTTTTATGTATTTTCTGTTGTGAATAAGAAAAAAGCGTACAAGAATGTTAGAAATAAGTTGCCCAGCAGACCAGGATTTAAGATAAGTACCTAACCGAAAGTAACACAATATAAGTAACTCGCCCGGGACATGTTGTGGAACATGAGGTGTCAGAACGTGTCCATAATAATAGTTGCATTTGAAAAGCTGCCAGAACTACTTGAGGCGGGATTTGAGATGTTTATGATGCGGTAAATTTTGGAAACTTTTCAGACTTTGGCAAAACTCTAGTGTGAAACAAAGATGTAGAAGATTTTAGAGACTTAGGGAAAATTTAAAACCAATATGACTGGAAATCTGTCTAAACATAAAAATATATTAAATAACAATATCTGATAAGGATAAGTTATTATTATTATATTCATCTTTCGTTAAATGTGATAATTTTCAATATCAATTTGAATGTTCAAACAAGAAACACATGTCAGAAAATTACAAATATCAAAAGAATATACGTCAGTATTATTTTGTCATTTTTCCTCAATAAGCGGTTGGAAACTTTTCTTATTATGTGAATATAATTTTCTGTTCTTGATATCATTGCACATTTTCTGAATTCCATTTCCTTCTAATGCGTTTAAGCTTAGCATATTGATGCCACATATTGACCAGTGCCCCTGCAATTTACGTTGAGTTTCTTGAAAAGATCCAAAGAAGAATCATCAATGTTAATGGTCCTGATTTGATTTGCTTTAATATTAACGGCTTTCCAAAAAATTCACTCATTTCTTTCTTTTTTTCACGAGAAACGATAGCTTAGAGTAAAACTACTAATGCTATACACTACTGCTTGAAAACAACGAGGAACACGTATATAAAAAAATGTGACCTTATATATTCATTCTTCGACAATGACCCGTGCGTGGAGTAGTAGGGCAGCAGGAGAGAGTTTGCGTACACTAAAAAGCTGTCAAAAGTCAGATACCAGGGGACAGGTTTACTTCAGCCAAAATTCTAGACTTTATATAGTCTTAAATCTCCCGAGCAATGTCACTCGCGCTTTTTTATTTTTTTCGGGTTAGAACTTTGTTGATTTTATCTACGACCGGAATGTAACTGTCAGTCACATCTGCCGGTACATCGCCTTTTAAGCCAGTAGTTATTTTGCTGACTTTATCTACGGCCGGTGTTTTATGTTAATTACATTCGCAGTTCAAGGCAATATATTACACTAAGCTGCATTATTTAAGAATACACACAAATACAGTTGCACACATTTCTTTCTTTTGTTTTTGAATCTGATGAAGCCTTGAATGTTGAAATGCATAATCGAATTTATTTTTATAAAATCTATTTCATGAAACATTTCCATTTGTCAAATTTTAAAAAAATTGACATAATATCAATATCTTTATTTAACAATACACACACAAAACACACACGCGCGCGCACACAAACACACACACACACATATATATATATTACTATCGTTCGGTTCACACTCCACCCACGTCTATTGAACAGGTGAAGAAGCTCATCCCTTGTTTCCTGTTTAGGATGTGGTTTCCGGCTTTCTCTTTTCCAATCTTTTCACTCTTACGTAGCCCCCTGCACATCAGTGGCGTTACCGCCTTGCTCGGGGTGATAAGACTAAAAAAAATGTATATATATATATATATATATATATATATATATATATATATAAATTATGTTTTAGAACATGTACATAATTTTTTCTATATATGTCCTCTACAATCATATGGTTGTTTCAAAATTGGATATCCAACGTCTCCTCAGGAGGAATAAACAAGAACTGAAATCATCGTCACTTATATTTAGTTCATTGTTATTGTGAGGTTGGTTGGGGTTATTTATAATAAAGTTAAAATCCACGACAACGAACAGTGGAGTAAGAACTCAAAGGAGAATTTTGATTTATCTATGGGTGCCCTGGATTCTGAGGAAGCTTCGGATCTGGTTGGATTATTCTTACTAGACAACTTAACTGCACATAAGGAAATTGAAACGAACAATATAGGACTATATAGGGACGACAGACTAATGATAATTGAGAAATCTACTGGACGTAAGGTTGATAAAACTAGAAAATTAATCCATAGGGTCTTTAAATCCTTTGGCTTGAACGTAGTGATTAACCACAATACCAGGCAAGTAGACTTCCTAGACATAACATTAGACTTAGTTTCGAACACTTTCCAATCTTACATGAAAATCAACGCTAACACAATATATATAAACCCCAAGACACACCATACATTATTAAGCATAACCCATAATCGGAAGAACGTCGCATTAACACACACTCATCCAGTAAAGAAATATTTGATAAGCACAAGGTAATTTATAACAGAATCCTTAATGAAAGCGGGTATAAATCATCAAAACCAGCTTTGTGGAAAAATTCAAAACTTCAAAAAGCAAAAATAGAAACAGAAAAATCATATTCTCTTCAATCAATCAGTTAACTTCAAGCTGGGGCATAAATTTTTTACACTAATAGAGTAGCACTTCCCAAAAAATAACACTCTGAGCAAAATGTTCACTAAAAATGCCATAAAATTAACTTATAGTTGTTCCAATAATCTAGAAAAAATAATCAAAATGCATAACACCAAAATATTAAAAGCACACAGCAAAAATAACTCCAACACTAATACAAGTCCGTCGCGTGATAACAACCTCTGTAACCGTAGAAACCCAAATCAATACCCCATGACCAATAAATGTCTGACGAAATCTCTGATATGTATGCGTTCGATTTCATCCATAGAAAATCCTAAAGATGAAAACATAAATCGGGAATACCATGAACGTATTAATAAAGCGCTTTTACAATCACCTCTCATCCTTCAATAACAAAGAAAAACAAAACATGACGTCTTTCTCCAAATATTTTGGAAATTAAAATCTCAAACAAGCAAGAACGGCAAAATCTATAAAGGAATCATGTTTTGTTTGCCTTCAACAAAAAATAGAGATCCTTACATATATCAATAGTAACAAGCTTTTAAACCAGATGCATGAAACCACAGTAAACTGTAAGCACATTAAAATTCTAACCCTACATTCATGCTAAGAAATACTAGGAATTTGATTAGATAGTTTTTTTTTATAAAAGAATAAAAATGCTATAGAAAAAAATCGATCTAATAAATTCTTAAAGTAAGGTCTAATACCCACAAAAATATAAACACCCCTATCCCGCTAAAATAAAAATAAAAATAAAAATTCTATAGAAAAGATCAAATTACTAAATTCTAAAGCAAAGTTTAATATTCCGAATTAGATTAGAAATCTACCCGTAAAAACCTTACTTAAATACAAAAATTTTCCGTACTGGAAAAGTCAAAATTAAATGAAAAAAATGGCTCCCAAACTCGAAAAGAATCAATTTCTTATACTTATAATTAAGAGTAAATATACTATTTCAGATTAATTGTATCATACACAAGAAATACGCCGTACGGAATAAACATCCCGCCATTATCACGTCCATCTATGGATTCCCAAGGGAGACAGCCTGATCACTAGATAAAAGAGAATACATAAAATCTATCTAGTAACAACAGAAACTCATTAATCACACAATAGCTAACCACGCCACTGTTCTAAAACTTCTTAACAAACAAGATGGGTTCCCTAATCACAAAAAAACCCGCACACACACGCACCACTGACCAAGTAATCAACCTTCACACACCACGTTCTTCGAAATTCTAACCAAAAGATATACCCGACCAATAAAAACGTACATTATAACAGCTAATGCCATTAATCAACCATTTAACTTCACACACCAAGTTCTTCAAAAGTCTAACGGTCAACACGGAAGACATGTTCCTTTTATTATCAATAACCCCAACCCACCCCACAAAAACAATGAACCAAATATAGGTGACGATTATTTCAGTTCTTGATCATTCCTCCTGAGGAGACGTTGGATACCCAATGTCGAAACACCCATATGATTGTAGAGGGCATATATAGAAAAATTATATACATGTTCTAAAACATAATTTATCATAAATATTCACAGCTCTATACATTATATATGGAGCACTGTTTTAAATTAATGTTTTGGACGGTGCAAAATTCTTTCTTCGTTCTGTACTCAATCGGATGTATATATATATATATATATATATATATATATATATATATACATTAGAATAAGTAAAGAACAGATAGGAAAAGTATATTTAGTCTAACAATAGTCGAACGTTAGTTTTACTTTATTAGGTTTCTTCAGAGAGTTTTTAATAAAACACACATTTAGATTTTTTATAAAAAAAATTGAAAACGAGACATTATGCTAATTGAGGTTTAATTTCCTTGGTCAGATACGTGTAATAAAGCAAGAGATGATCATTTTTAAGTGTAAGAAACCTAAATCGATATACTGTAATTTCCTTATGTTTTCAAAATTAAAAAAAAAATTCCTGTTTTATTAAGAAATCTCTGAAGAAACTAAATAAAGTGAAACATATTAAATACAATTTTCCTACGTGTTCTTTGCTTATTCTATCATCATGCCTAATTTCAATTCATCGATTCAACATATATATATATATATATATATATACTATAGTCATCCGCAGACAGATCTGTTTCACTGTATCACAGCTCATCTGTACCGTTATACATCTCATTGCGTTTCACCCAGGATTGAAACCCGACCGAATATATATATAAATATATATGTATATACTATAGTCATCCACAGACAGATCAGCGCGGTCAGTCTCCGATCGCCCCCCCCCCCAAACCCAGGATTGAAACCCGACCGAATTGGCGTCAGTCGGCGATTCCACCTCTGGGCCACGAGCGTCCGGTAGAAGAAGGCAGACTTTTTAGCGAGTATATCATCATACACGCCCAATAGCTAGAGTACTCTATTTCATTATTGGGTTGCTATATATGTTTTTATAACTGAATATCTAACGTTACATTCCAATCTACCAAATGACGATTAAAGGCTTCATGACAGTAACAATTATAATCACCATATAATTGTCTGATTGTATTGATATCTGTTATGTGAATAAACATATATGTCTGTAGACTATAGATGAAAAAACATTTATTGTACGAAACAAATATTTCTTTATCAACATAACCATTTTCCTTGTCATTGGAGTTAAACTGGTCGAGTATATATATAAGATACAATGAACATTTCAGGTAGAATTTTAGTTAAGTATGTGTCATATTATGTACATTTTGATTAAACTTCGTTAATACTATCTTGATATTTTGAATAATCTCGGCAAAATATATAACAAGGAAATTTGTACTAACAGAATACTTGTACTTAGAGTTAGACAGATACAGGCGAAATCTGTAGTTAATTTAATAAATAAAGAAGCACTTCGCGCTCATAAGGAATTGAAAGTAAAAAGAAAAGATGAAGGTGATGAAGATGATGATGATGATGATGGTGATTATGATGATGGTGATGATGATATAGGAAAACTATTTAAAAACTGAAAACGAAAACATTCTAGAAAATTGTCATATGAGAAAGGCATCTACTGGATAAATATTACTAAATTATATTGAAGAGAGTATTTAAAGACATAACACTACTTGTTTCCTCCGCAATAACGCCAAAATAGCTATTTTTATAAAATTCACTAATAATAATAATAATAATAATAATAATAATAATAATAATAATAATAATAATAAATGCTGTGTTATGGATGTTATTTAACTTAGAAATTCCTTGTATAAAATATATGTGCCCATTATTATTAAAATTCAAATTGAAATCTCGACGGGTTGAAAGATATCATCAGATTGGTTTGTCAACGAAAATGTCCGAAAACGTAAAGTTCTATTAGCAAATCAATCATTCAAACTTTGTAGGGACATTAATTATTGAAGTGAATAGCTCTGAATAGCATAATCAACGCAACCACCGCGGCAAGCCATCGGGTCACGGAAACTAATAAGAATAACTGTAACAACTAAAAATTCCTTTGCGTATCAGCACGAGATCTCAAAAGCAGCAGCAGCAGCAGCAGCAGCAGCAGCAGCAGTAGTAGTAGTAGTAGTAGTAGTGGCTGCTGTAAAAATTTATGGGCGCAAAAGGAAAGGAATAATTATCGCAAAATGAAGAATAGGAAATGTGTTGGCAATTATAGCAATAGTAGTTTGTTGGATAGAAACTTTTCTAAATACAGTTTTTCTTCAGTATATCAGTGATCATGAGTCTCCATAATTACTTGTGTTTTCTAGCTTTTAATATTTTTTATATGCCCTAAAATTTGTTATTTACTCAAACTCAATCGTAGGTCGGTAATGTGGTTTTTTCACCTGTTCCTCTTGCCTTAAATCTCTCTTCTGAATCTGAAAACTTCCAGCATCTCTTTCCTCATTATATCCCTATATATTTTAACACACTCTCTCTCTTTCTCTCTCTCTCTCTCTCTCACTCTCTCCCTCTGATTCTAATTATGAGCTTTCTTTTCGTTTGAATCTTATTTAAAACACATGTTACTTTTATGTTCAGTTGATGACACTCTCAAAATCATTCTGTAGAATCACATTTTACACCATTGTGCAAATTAATGGGAATAAATCGAATAAAGTTTTCTAGGAACTTTTACGTTTTCAATAATCACGTATACGTCGTCTCTTGGCATTGTCTTTTCTCTTCCGACCGCATTTCCATTTACGTTTTAGAATGATGGATCCAGTTGTTTACTTCGCCTTGATGACACGACTGACAGTTGAAAGGCTGACACCAACAATATTCGGGATATCTCTGTAAGACTTTTCAGTGTGTTCGTGCAGCAGTACAATTTTTGTACGCTCTTTGGAGTAAAGTCCATCGCAGACAATGATCGTAGAATATATAATCGACAGTCCAGAAAATAGTGTCTGGCCTGATAAAAAGCTAATCCTATTAAGGATGGTGTAAATTTTTTCAAGACTAAATAAATTTCATCATACACCCTGAAAATAGATACATATTCAGTCAGTTAAGTGCCATACGTGATACACGCTTGGGCGATCATGTGTCGAAAGAGACATGACTGACCGGGCAGAAGATTATCCCGCAGTAGGTTGCCATTGCTTTCTGCGGTAGACTAGTTACTGACCAGGGCTGCAGAACCCAATCTGTCCTGTTATTTAGCCCATAACTGGAAGGAATATACGGATTAATACCTTTCGCAAGGGTATATACGCTTAAGTGAATGCCATGAATTCAGCTGGAATTCGAACTCGGCTCCCCGATTTCTCGTTCCGAGTCGATATACACTGCGCCACAACGCACATTTACTGCACACAGATGTCTTAATCTGAGAAATAAAAATAGAAACCGATTACATCCTGCACAACACTAAGTCTAACTGACCGTATGGCGAAAGGAAACTAAAGCTGTTGTTGCATTTCATTTACAGAAGCCATAATTATCTCAACTTTCTTATATAACACCAAGGAGATTATTCTGCAGTCACTGCCATATAGAAGAAAAAATATTGCATATCTGTTCAGTACTTTTCCTTTGTTTTAGATAGATGTTTCCTTCTTCTTGATACTTTGCTTAAGTTTTGGAAAGGCGTCATTTGTTGCTCCAAAACGGCTTCGGATTTTGTTGCAAAATATAAACTCTGAATATACACTATGAAATAAACGTGAATGATCAAATGAATCAAATATTTATTCAATTAAATATTATACAAAACAAGCCGTAGCACAACCTAGAACAGAGTACAGAAACTATATTATTTCCTGCTATATTTTCAATTTTGATAAATGAAATGATTTTAATTATTTCATAAAAGTTTAATTTAGATTTTTTTATGAAGTAAGAAATTTCAAAAGCGATTTTTTTAATTGCAGTGTCGCACTTTCCCTTGTCTGTTAAATCACGTCCTTGCTATTGAAGTTGTAACTGTTTCATTTTGGTAAATTCATTTTGTATCATAAATGTTGGGCTGCCTGTTTTGCTGATAAGCATGCGTTCTGTTAGTATATATATATACAAGTATCGGTACTAGTGGCATACTCACATCACAAAGTACAGAAGAAGAAATCGAGTCCTTATACTCCATGCTAGATTATGCTTAGGTAAAATGCAAATTACAAGAAATAAGAATTATCATGGCAGATATGAAGCCAAATTTGGCTAAGAAAGTTAAGTTGAAAATGTCAGCAAAATTTTTACTAGGTCACCGCAAAAGCCGTGTGGAGAAATGGGCTGAATAGTAAACAGCCAATGACCAGATATTAACTAACACCTTTTTCTAAGAGCACCCAATAAGATTATAGACATGGAGCAGTCCAGGAAGAGAAACTAAAAACCAAATTGACTACATTACTATCAAAAAGAGATTCAGAAATGTAGTTTTTCACTGCAAATCCTACCCAAGTGCGGACTGCGACTACCAACCACTTTTATGTAAACTAAAGTTAAAACTAAGGTGATTAAAGAAACTCACTACCAAATACTTAAAGCTGCAGTACAATAGACTTCTGAATGACCAGAACCTGCAGGAAATGTATACGGAGAGCGCGAAAAAGATATATAAAGGACAAATTGGAAATGGAAGTTCAAAATGGGACAAACCTAGAACGGCTCTAGTGACATCGGTTTCGACACCATTCATAAGAAAAAAGCAGGCCAGAAGAGAAACGAGTTTCTTGGCCTGAAAAGAGACAGAAAACGACACCAAGATATGGAACAGAATATAAGAGACTACACAAAGAAATACGAAGCAAATGTAGACAGAACTAGAGAGACTAATGCACAGAACTAGAGAGACTGAACACAACAAATAATGAAGACAAGCATAAACAAAGAAACTAACGGGTCAAAGGACATGTATAAACAGGAAGTATAAAAACAAAAGATGGCACACTAATACTAGAAAATGAAAAATACTACAGAGAAGAAAAGAGAGAGAAACAAACAAAGCACGAAATTACGGATTGACTAGAAATATTAAAAACTGATATGGAATTGGCAGTGGCCAAATTAAAGATAAACAAAGCAGCGAGATCAGACGGAATTGTAATAGAGATGTTGCTGTCCGTAGAAGGCTTTGACTCAAAGAAATAATAAACGAAAGCTACAGCAGCGGCAATACACCGAAGTACCTAAGCAGATCAATCTTCATAACATTACTTAAAAAACTAGGGGCAAAGGGATGTGAGCTTCATCGAACAATTAGTTTAATGAGCCACAAAACAAAACTCATCATCCGGATTCTGATGAACAGAGCGTGCAGCAGTATTGGCCCAGAGATTCAGGACAAAAACAATGTAGATTTGTTAATGATACCTTAAAGAGTAATGTGATATTCATGCTCAGAATTCTATCTAAAAGAGCATTACATATGCAGAAGGATATGTATCTGTGCTTTATAGACGACTCAAACGCGTTCAGCTTAGTACGACACAAGGATCTGATAAAGATGCTCGACAACCTCGACATTTTCGGAAAAAATGTAACGATAATCAAGAATCAACACTGGCAGCGAACCGCTTGTATACGGATAGGAAGTGAACTCAGCAGGTATGCAAAAATACAAAGGCGCGTAAGACAAGGATGTGTATTCTTACCGGACCATTTCAATCTGAACAGCGAAGCAAATATGAGATACATAAAAGCGTTACCAGGATTTGGCATTAGCGGCTACAATCTCAACAATATCAGATACCCGGATGAAACGGTTCTGATAGCAGACAAAGAAAGGAAAATACAAGTCTATATACAGAAGTTACCAAAAGAATGTGAAATGATAGAAGTGAGCATAAACCAATAAAATTGAATGCATGGTCATAGACAAAATGAGGAAATCAATATGCCAACTGCAAGTCGGAGAATCTAAAAAAAACAAGTAAAAATAATTCAAATAACTGGGAAGTGTTTTGACAGAGAATGGAAAGTGTAACATGGAGATCCCAAGACACATTGGCATGGCCAAAGACGCATTTTAGAATATAAACACGTATCCAACGATGAGGTGTTGGAATGGATGCAGACGAGAAGACTGATACTAATGTCAGGAACAGACAAATGCGGTTCCTGAGACACTTAATGTGGAAGGAACGCCTGGAGAACTTGATACTCAGAGATCGTTTAAATAGACGGAGAGAGAGAGGGGAAAGCAGCGCGACACGTACTTTTAGGTCTGAGCCAATGGTGATGGAGCTGGGCTTAGAAGAGATACCAAAAGAAAAATTATTGTAAGCGACAAGAGACAGAGCCAAGTGGAAGTCCATGATCGCCTATGTTTTGAAGGGACACGGTACAAGAATATATATATATATATATATATATATATATATATATATATATATATATATATATATATGTTACTAACCTAAAACTAGAGTCAAACAAGGCCTATCATAACACTCTTTTGCATCTCCCTCTCAGTCTTTATCTGTAATATTCTACTTTGAATACACCTGCCAGAAGCCAGCTTCTTGATTCTGGGCAGGAGTATCTTTTCAAGCCAACTGATGTAAGCCTCTATGTTTCGTCTGACTCCCTGTAGAAAAACTAATAGACGCATAATATTCTCATCACTAGTTTCACTCCGAATCTTTCGGACTCACCATTAGACTCATCTAACTCTTTCTGAATCTTCTGTACTGTTGTTGGATTGACGCTCAGCCAATGTTCTTATTGGTGCTTATCTCGTTTACTCACATTTTTTATAGTGTACAATCAAAAAAATCTCAAGCAAGCAATGCACATTCACCAAATTTAAGATATAAAATGGCGACAATTTATCCCTTGCGCCCTGTATAATCGTATAGCTACAGCAAATGATATTTCTCAGATGTAGTATTAGAAAATGTAAAATAATCCCTTTCCTTGATGAAATAAAAACACAATCTGCCTTTAGAAAATGTGTCATCAACCTATTTAACATTTTGTCTTTGTTTCTTTATTTTAAGAAATCATTTACAAAATTTAATTTTTCTAAACAGTTTTCTTACTCAGCCAACATCTCGTGGTGCAAGCTTTACATAGAAATGATCTTTTCCTTTAATTAAGAGATTTCTATGAAGGACCAAATAAATGCACATAAAATAAATAAATACTGAATATAGTGAATGAGAAACTAATTGAAAGCAAAGCTATAGGACTTTCTAGCTGATGACAAAAGAAACATGCGACATCGCGTTTATGTTATGGAATTTTACAACCTGTCCTTTCATTAATTTCACATGGATGTGCGAGTACCACAAAATATTATCGGCACGAAAATTGGAATCGACATTATGCGTTCAAATTTTGAGGTTTCATTTTCCTTTATATCGCACTAAATGCTCGGTTCAATAAATTCCAAATGTTACCTCATAAGGAAACGGCTAATATCATAATAACCAATTTCTCTGTAAACTTAATGAATACATTCCCAATCATCTAGAGTCTAAATAGCAAAGCAGATTAACTTCTCTTGCCTAGAGAGGCAGCTAGATTTAAACCAAACGTTTATATTTCGTAAGTTAACATCTGCGAAAGGAGAAAACGAATTAAATTCAAAATCATTCTGAAGAAAATGATCTTGCTCTAGATACAATTGCTAATACTCCAGTCGTGTATAAACAGTGTCCAAACGACATATATATGATTTATATGACATGCATAACACATCGTTTATTGCAAGGGAAACAGATCTATGATATTTGTATTGTTTCACTTGGATTGATACAGCAACTCTGGTTTTAGACATTGTTGTAAATTATCCATTTTGCATCGTCTAGTGAAATTTATTTCAGGAAACTGCAAACAGATATATAATCTTAAAGCATTTTATGCTGTGATAGAAATCGCACAGCAAAGCAACTTATAAAATCAATCTATCCTTTAGATGTTTCGATTCTTTTCGATGTTTTTTATTAGAATTTGGAGATTAACTTAACTATGATACACTGTTCATATTTTTCATTTGAATATCTTCCATTCAGAAATCATAAAGCACTTTAGAAACTGTCTATCATTTACAGAGTCTTCACAATAAATTCAACATTTGTTAAACCCCGCCATTGTGGTAAGACATGACAAACACGATTTTCTTTCTTCGCTATTATTTGCAGATGTAAAAAGGCACGCTGATATCTCATACTGACAACTTCTATTTAATAAACGTTGTAAAATCTTATCGCTTATAGTATCATCCAATGAAAAGAAGAAATTTTGACCAAAGCAATTAGTCAGTCTGATGCTCGCCTGTTTTCTTTATTGTTTTATGGTAATTAATTGCTACAATTACTATTATTATTGTAATTGTTGATGTTTTCTTTTTTAGTTGTAATTTTTGTTCATTTTTTTTTTTTGCTCCTTAGTGAAGTCATTTTCAAGAAATGGTTTTCTCTTGGATGCATTTATTCTCCTAATAATATATCAACCCAGATATAAGGTAAATAAATGATTTCTATTATAAGTTACCAAACCTAAACAAAATTCCAGAAATTAATTCATCTGTCTCATTTTTGCCTATATTATAAGAATTGTATTACTGCAATTGTTGAGCAATAAATCATGTCGTCGACATAGTTATCATCATTGCCACCGAGGCCGGTGTCTTCGTTATTGTTGTTGCTGATGAAGACGATAATAATAATAATAATAATAATAATAATAATAATAATTAATTATTATTATTATTGTTATTATTATTATTATTATTATTATTATTATTATAAATTTGTCGTTTGATAAAATTATTTTCAGAAACATTCCAACACAGACATCAAATAAAGAATTTCATTATCAGTTTTGAGCGTATTGGATTAAACAACTTTTTTTAAATATGTGATTAGTTTTCACTACAACAATGTTCATTCTCTTCTAGATTATTTTATTATTATCATTATCATTGTTGTTTATACCATTTACGAGTTAGAATATTAAAAGATTTAGTGGCAGAAAATATCCTCAAGCTTCCACAATCTACCTCAGTAATTTAATAATTCCAAAAATTATTATCTTGTATAAAATTTTACTTTTTTTTGCATATTTTTACAACGTTCTTGCTACTATTCTAAATTCATCATTACAAAAAACATGCATGCCCTTCAACACCGCTTTCAGTTTATTTTTTCTTTTCCAATTCCATTGATATGGAATAACTAAAGTGATAAAGAGACATCTGGGACATATAATGAGTAAAAGGAGTCTGGTGAATCTTATAAAGTCAGGATCTATTAAACGCAGGAAAGCAGCTGTAAACTGAGAATAACTGGGTAATGAGTTTGAGTAAATTAACAGCAGAACAAAAACAAAGAGGAGGCTTTAATGTTAATTGATAAAAAGATAAAAAAAATGTTGGGCGAAATAATAGTCCATATTTTTAAAAATACATGTCACATGAAAGAAGAAATCTTAAATCTGAAAAAACTTATATCGTTTATTTGTCATTAAAAATATGATATTGGGTCATCGTCTTAATTTTAATGTTTTTCGTCTCTGAAACAGTATTTAATTTCCATATATGACACCAGTTTATCGGGCTGAACACAATTCAAGTTAAACATAAATTCTAACCAATCATGTTTATTTATAAAAAGCTTTCATTTCCTATTCAACAGAGATAAATTGTGTACAAAATATTTATATTCCAACTTTGAATATCCCATAAGGGTTAATATGTCTCTAAAGAACAACGAAACTTTCAAACGACATTAATCAGCACTTGTCTAAATTATTTTACATATTAAGAAGAATTATAAGCTTCCCATACACATGAAGTCGCTATTACGAATGTCCCCTTTATTCCTGTTATCGCATATTAATTAGATTTATCTGATTTGTCAAACTTTATCAATCTTTTTATAAGAAGGACTGAAAACATAAAATCCAGTTTGAATGGGAACACTGTTCTCTTATTAACAATTTCGAGACAACATTTGTTACTTCACTCGGTCATTCAAATTTACAACACCTGAAATTTCCAACTAATTACTTGTCTGGCTACTAGCAAGTTACTTAAACCAAATGGAAGCTTTGTCAATTGTGACCACGCCATATCGTAGAATATATTTTTTCTTCACGTGTTAATGGAAATGATTTTTTTATTTTATAATCATAACGTTTACTTTTCAAATGGAAATTGAATGTGTCCATTTTATTTATTCTTCTACTTTGGTTCATTCTAAACAGTCTCTATTCATTCGGAGCGTTTTATTCAGTATGTGCAACATGTTTTCCTCGTTTTTCTACAAAAATTATATATGAAATTCGTCTTTAGGACTTACTTTTTCATGCGAATTTAGTAAAATTTGTCCTTTTCTTATTCAAATTTTTAATTTGAAAACAGATAGATCATTTGTTGTTCTGATTACTTTTTATATCCTTCAGGATTCTCGTCAAGAATCCATCGTTTTTTCTTTTAACCAAGAAGAGTTTTTCTTCCGTTGTCTTCGTATTGGTTTGCTTAACAGAAACTGCACGTTTCGGCTTCTATATTCTTGCATCTTTTCCCTTATAATTTTGCATTTGCTGCATCATAATTCTATTTATCGTTATCTTCTGAGATCATAGATTTGATAAAAAATGCAGTAATACGATAAAAATCTATTTTCGTGGGTATTGTTATCGTTATCAAACTGTTGTAGAGCAGCTGACACCCTTCTAGCACTGTCAAAGTGTTCCGAAAGAGCTATATAAATAAAGATTAATAGCTGTTCGGAATTCGAACTGGCATTGACAGTCTAAGTAGAACGATTGGGAGCAGCAGTTGTTCACTTTGTCAGAGAGGAACCCAGACTCGAGCAGAAGCTCGTATTAGATGCGGCAGAAGGACAGATGAGTCTCAGGCGAAGGGTGGAATCCTGTCTGGGGAAGAGCAGATAAGAATTTTAACCCAGCATACTAACTCGGTTTTACCCAAGTTAATTGGCATCCTTCGGCTTCTACTTCGTGTTTCTTTCCCCGTGTAGATTTGGACTGACATTAACAGTCTGATAGGATCGACTGTATACGTCAGTCGTTCAATTCTCGGACTCTCTGACTTCGGCCGAACAGGAAGCCAATATGGGCCCTGCTGAAGAGTAGAATATCGTCTGGGGAAAAGCAGGCAAGAGTTTCTGACCGAAGGTTACGAAACAGTTAACTCCCCTTAATTGGCCTTGTTCCACATCTACCACGAGATTATAATCATGTGGATACGTGGGAAATTCTTTGAATTGTCAATGACAGGCTGAGGAAATTGACTGCGTACGTTAGTCGTTTACTTTTTGGACATCTTGCCTTCGGGCGGGGAGGAGGCCAGAAGAAGCTCCGCCGAATGGTATTCTCGTCTAGGAAAAAGCAGGCCAGAATTTTGTACAAGCTTACGGCTATTAATTAATTGGCCATATTCAGCATCTACCTTGAGCTTTCGCCTACCTGGGGAAGCGTAATAATTTGGAGTGTCATTAATGATTATTTTCGGACTGTGCTCCGTGCGACAACATTTTAACCTCTCTTCTCTTTCTAATATATGTCCCTCTGTTTTATCTTTTTGTCTTATTTTTACTTAATATCCATTAGCAAAGATAATGTGCTGTAAATACTTCAGCGTACATCATGTGCTATTGTACTGCTAACTCGGCGTTACTACACATATCAAGAGCTTTTTTCATACGGTGTTTTTCAGGATACCTTCTTCGTCAACCACCGCAATATTAGATAAAAAAAAATCAGGATTGATGCCAAATAGAAAAATTACTTTAATATCATTTTAGAAATTTAGTATACATTGTGATTACAATATATCAAATAAATGCATTAACTCTTCCTTAATCAATATTAAATTTTGACCCAGATTTCAGTTATTTCTGAAACATACTTCAAGCTAATACCATCGTAAAATTAAATAATCTAATATTAATAAACTTCGAAAACTTTATTTTCACTGTTATAGTTCTGAATTAAACATCTTGAAATTTGAAATAAGGACAGCACTCAACGAGAATCAGAGATATTGCACAAAACCTGATTATTAACTTAACAAGCATCTCGCTAAAACGCTGTTTGAATATGGAGAATATGATATATAAAATGGTATACATGTAATGGAAAGTGTAATAAGCCGTTTCCTTATCACTATTCCTTGACAATTTATTGATCGAACAGCTCGTATCTATCGTCAGTTATAAAGTTTTACTTTTAATAGATTATTTAGGAATATAGAATCCTCAAGTCCAGTAGCTGTTATCGTTCCTTTTCGTGAATTTCCTTCCTGGCATTTTGTTTGTAGAACGAAACGTCAACTTTGTGTCATTCTTTTATTCCTCGAGTTACTTGTAATATCAATTTTAGAAGTTTCTGCTGTTGAAAATCCTCAAGGGATGTCCTGTTACGTGGAGTCCTGGGTTTGGCGATATACTACATCTGGCAGCAATATCAGGAGATTGGATGTTTCGAGAAGCGTAGGACTATCTCTTAATTGCTGTTGTTTCCAGGTCCAACCCAACCCGAGAGTTAGCACCTGTTATGACCCCAGCTATAAGCAACAACATATCATGAAAGTAAAAAATATATATTTACAGTACAATAACCAAAACCACATATTTATAATAAAAATATCAGCAGTAAATATTTATAGTAAAGTTGCCAAGAATAAATATTTGTAAAAAAAATCCCATCAATAGCTTTTATAATAGAATTACAAAAAATCCAATTTAAAGTGGAATTATCAATAACACATTTTCTAGCAAAATTATCAACAATGCGTTTTGTCTGTAATTAAAGGTATGTAACTGCGTTCAAAAATGTTTAGATTCCGACATTAATTAAACCACAAAGGTTGATATGCATGAAAACAAAATCAAACAAACCCAGCCAAACCAAATATTTTATGTAGTACAGATGTTTTAGATGTGATGTGATGTGATATTCTCATTTTCTCTCTCTCTCATTTTCTCTCTCTCTCTCATTCTCTCTCTCTCTCTCTCTCTCTCTCTCTCTCTCTCTCTCTCTCTCCTCCTTTTCTTTCTTAATTCAAAAAATAGAATAATGTGGCTCAAAATCATTCCTGCTTGGAATAGAGAGATCAAAGACAAAATAATAAAAGATAAATACAATTTCCTGAGTATTTGAAACTAAGTGCTCTACAAGATTGACGATTCTACTTCTTCGTTTATATAACATCAGGAGGTAGGGTATCATGGTTCTCCAGAACTTCCATTACTTCGTATCTCTTAACAAAAATTGTATTTTTACTATCACTATTCTAATCACTCTTCTGTCAACCATTTACACGAGCTCTTTAGGTAGGTCATGCTCTGGCTTTCTTTGTCTCTATCGCCTTCATTTTGTCTTGTAAAATATATCCTCATTACTTACCCGATAAATATCAATGTCTTTTTTCAGATTCAAAGAATGTATGCTTTATGCTCGAAGAGCGAAACGAAGGAGCAGTAGCATAAGTATAATATCTTGAAAAAAATGAGTTCTTAGAAATTAGTAACTACCTGACAGGTTTCTTCTAATAAAATTGAAGGGGAGCCTCTCTGTGTAGGAAGCATAGTAGTATACAGAAAACGTCTCAAAGCATTGAAACGAGGCATAACTAAGAATCTTAACACACTGACAAGTCCCTTAATCCATCAGAGTCTGAGGGGTACCACATACTTCAGCCGCATCAGAAGTGACGTGTTTCGGGCAAGATAGCGTGCCGGAAAAGAACCCAGTTTGTCCTCTTTGTCAACCATAGCTGGAGGAAGAAGCGATTGATTTTTTACATTTCCAAAGAGTATTAGCACGCAAGTGAATATAATGAATTCGACTGAATTCAAATTCTGTTCTCTGATTCTTCCACCTAAGCCGCAATCCATTACTCTACCTTGCCTCCGTAAGAAGTTTGATTTTAATAAGAGAATATAAGCAGTAATTGTAATCACCCTAGAGTAAGTAAATGAAAATATAGTATTTGAAGAAAATATGTGTGTTACTGCAACGGATCTAGAGTACAATTAATTATTTGCAGCACAGCGAACGAAGAAGTCATAAGAATCACTGAAATACGCTTGTAGAATGAACAAAAGTGGCACGTCTACAAGTCAAAAGTGAAACGAAAATTTATACAAATGTTGTTTTACATAATAAAAATATCCAAAAGCTGACAGTTGGATCTGCCGATATACAGACATATGCAAACTGAGGTTAAAAAAAAAAACTATGAAATCAGACAGAACACATGATCTGCAATATAACAAATTTCGGAAATACTTTATTGGTTGACAACATATGCTGATGTAGATTGCAAGGAATATAAATGTTTAGACTATGACAGTTTACTCGAAATGGAATTTCTTATGAGAAACACAAGTGACATAAGCAAAACAGAATTCCATAAATGTAGAAATAAGTAATGAAAAAATAAGTGAAAGAATGATGAAATAATCGAATGAACTAAGAAACAGAGACACTAAATAAGGCCATGAAATGTCTGATAATATAGTATGCTTAGCAAATCTCTGAGAATAAAATGCTACGAAAATGTAACGAATGGCTTACAGAATGAATTGACATGCATAAATAGATAAAATAACTTGAAGGAAAATAAACATGTGTTTCAACAGAATGCATAAATGCATAAAGAAAACTCATGATAGAAAAATAACGATAAGTCAAAGATGGAAGGAATTTATCGGATAACTTTCTATTATATAGCCTTAGATTACATAAAAGGCTTGATTGAAATTAACTGAAAGTTACACAGATTAACATATATTATTTATTTAATCGGGAGGGCAAAACGAATGAAACGATGTGAAGATAAAAGCAAATTTGCAGGAAAATAATGTGTGGGATAATAAATTGAATAATTGATTTGAAACATTACTTTCTTGTATTGTATGATATAGATAATATAGACACAATGATTTGAATATTGACATTCGGGATTTTGTCATTCGTTCCTAGAAGAATAGTGACAATTACTAATTCCAGAATTTAAATACTAAATTATAATATACCGGATTTCTTTTTATACTAAAAATTATTCAGTAAAACTATCGAAACACAAAAAATTGAAGGTTTTATTTTATATACATTGTTCAGACTGTTGTTCTCATCTTTGTTGTCGTATTCACATAATTTTTACCGTTGTACGTTCCGACCTATTTCAGGTAACTGAAATTTTTAACTGAATAGTTAAATTTATTACTATCACTGTGGTAGATTGTTCTCGTACAACGAGTCATGATCCTTCCGGATATCTTAGTTATTTACATTTAATTCAACTCTCTATATTTCGCCACTACCTTCGCTAACCATTAAACTGAAATCTGCTTAAGGTCATGTTATTGGATCCAACTAGCAATTTTATTCACTGGGCCATGTATACAATTCCAGTCACCTGAAGAAGACAAGACCGTACAACAGCCGAAAAGTCGTGAATATGGCAATTAAGATGATGACAAGATTCCAAACAATAATGTACATACCTCATCTCGTAAATATAGACAAATATTGAAGGTTTATTATTACATTGATTTTTATTTATTAGGTGATATTTAGCATGATATAAACAGAAGATTAGGAGGATATATAGCGATGGAACATTTATTTGAATATATTTTCTTCCACAGCGTAAGAAGGCTTTACCATTAAAAACATGGTAGGGAGTCCAATTACAATATGATTATATTTTACAGGAAACATATGAGAAGTTTCTAGCCTAAGAGCTTCTTCTACCGACCTTTTGTAGCCAGGTTTACTTTGTCAACCTTTCTTATTGAGATGGAAGTAAATCTTGGTTTCACAGCTTGATCTTCGCCATTATTATCCTGTTATACATATTCAGTGATGGCTTTTAGCATTAATAAAATAGACGAGGCTAAACATAGGCCATATTATATCTTAGATAGTAAATTGTAAGAGGTGAGATGCTTAACCTATTCAGCATTTATTTCTGTTTTTCGTATTATTTCACATTCAGTAAAAGCTTTAGTCTTTTAGTGCCAAAATGATTAAAGAACGTGTTAGAGTTTTGAACAGGTCTGTTCGATAAGTTTAAACTAAAAACATACATGACACGCCAGAGAAATTTCAATTACATGGAATTTTCACTTGAGTAATTCGTTTACACTACGTGCAATAAAGTGCAAGCATGCATTTATTTATTCAGTCTATGATTGATGTGGCATTATGGTCTTGGGGTCAATCCTTGAACCGAATAGTGCATTCTTAATAACAATGAGGTATAATGCGAAAATTAACTGAACAATATTGTTGAATAGCAGAATCAGAAAAATTCATATTCGATTAAAAGAGCTTCGTTGAGATTCTCTTAAAGATACCCGCACTGAAATATACCTTAAGCTGGAGAGCAAAACGGATGAAATATTTTGATGATATCAACAAATATGGGGATAATAGTCAAAATAATTTAAATAATTGTTTTGAATAATATCTATCAATATGTGTTTATATATACTTTTAAGGAACTTGAATTATAAATAATTAATCAACGTAAAAATATCCAGTAAAAAAATATTCCATAGAAAATTAAATATAGATGTCGGTTTATTTTTCATCTTTCTATTTCTAAGTATACCGATAAACTAAATCTTGCCGCAAGGCCTCTGATAGGGAAACTAGATGTTTTCAGTTGCGTGGAAACGTATTCATTTAGTTGTTCCCATGACCATCAAGACCCGGTGTGTTAGCACCTGTTATGTCCCTACCACTTTGAAAATTTAAAAGGACTTTTTATAGTAATAATATCAGCAATACATTTTTATAGACCAAAATGTCCAAAAAAATGACCACTAATATAATTTATTGTAAATTAATCAGCAGTACATTTTATCAGAAATTGACGGCATGCCTTCGAAATCTGTTTAGCTGAAACCATAAAATTGTGAACAAAATAGTCAGGTTTTAGCGTTAAATAACCCATAGAGGTTGATATATTCCAAACAAAATTATTTCTGTCTAATTTCATGTGTTCATTGTAATGAAAGGCGATCTATTATGTACTTAGCTCTTCGTGCTATAAGTAACCTGACAAATTAATATATTAACATTGTAAGGAAGTATATTTTTATTATACGACTCAAAATATGGGTGTGAAACAAAAATAAATATACGCGCTTGATAAAACTTTACGGATATTTTATGATACAGAGAAGATGCTTTTGCTTAAATTTGTACTCTTGTATGTACTTCGTTTGATGACTCGCTTCATGGAAATTGTAACTAAACTCGACTATACTACTAGTGAATTACACCCGCAATTGCGTCATGTTGATTGTGGTAGTAATGGGAATCGTAACAGTAGTTTTTGCTTTAAAAACTAAAGCGATATTGCAAATTGATCAGCAAAGATTATTCTGGTAAACCTCAGAGGGGCAAGCTTTGGAGTCATTACAAAATGATGGATGGACGTGGGAAAAAAAAATAAAATTCACAAAAAATACACACACCAAGAGAATGAAACGGCAGAAGTTAAATTAAACGTCAAAGGTTTAGTTAAAAGGAAAGCAAGAAAGAATATGGCGAAAGAAATGCGTTTTCAAAAGGATAGTCAATGGGGAAGAGCAGTCGAAAATATACTGACATGGGAGAAGAATCGTTCGCAGAAAGAATGAAAGAGAGAAAGTTTTTTTTAAAGAAATAAATTAAGAAAGAATTTAAGTGGAAAGGGAAGTCGTTGATCGCTCAGAATAAAATGGGATGTACGAAAGAGAGTGAAATGAAAAGCACAATGGCGACGGAGCGAAGGTACAAACGAAGTAATGCATATTTGAGCATTTAAGCGGGAACGACCTGCTGTTCTTTCTGAGAGAAGAGAGGGAAGAATGAGTATTCCTTACAAAGAAAACATGAAGAGATGATGGAAGGGATTAGAGGCAAAGGTTCCTTTGGGAATTTTCATTTTCTGGTGGAATCTAAATAAAACCAAAAAGAACAAATATAATAAAAGATGGATGTTGGAGAATGAAATCATTAAAAATTAAATTGAAGTGAAGAGAAAATGAATTATGTAATAAAGAAAATACAAGCGCCAGCAGATTCGATTTGTGTGTGTTTCTACAGCTTCGTGGGTAAAAATGTGTGTATGGAAATTTCCGTTTAAGAGACCGACAATATATGCAACATAAACAGTGATTGGAATTAGAGGAGAAGTTGTTCAAAAGATGAATTTGGTGATCGCATTGCTTAAAATGTTGACAAGAAGGTTCTCAAGTTATCGAAACAGACTTTAATTTTCACTGTATTCATACATCAATCATCAGACTGAGTTATATTGATAAACATATAGAATCCGGAGCTAAATATATTTAGAATAAGTTACATTTACTAATTTGCTACATCAGGGATCAAAGCTTGTTTTGCTGTATTATAGCTCATCAGTGTGGCTACTGGCCGGGATCGAAATTATTATATATATATATATATATATATATATATATATATATATATATATATATATATATATAATTCAACTACGGCGGTACTTGTTACATTGATTTAATCCATCTTGCACATATATAAATCAACCCTGTGACCGTGCATAGAATACTGTTGTCAAATCTGGCCAGGAGCCCATGTTGTTCATCACAGTGTTTTCCGTCTAAATCTATCCTGCACATTTACAACTCTACCAACCGCCTGTGCATTGAATACTGCTGTCATATCTGGTCGGGTGCCCCTGCTGTTCTCCTCGGGCTTCTCGATAAGGTTCAGAGGAGGGTCTGTAATGTGATAGATACCGACTTGGCAGACCGCCTGCAGTCTCTCTCCCACCGGCGCGACGTGGCTTCCCTGTGTCTCTTCTATAAATACTTTCACGGCTTCTGCTCCGTTGAACTTAGATCACTGGTGCCCCCTAAATACGAATTTGCACGAGATACTAGATTAGCAACTAGATCCCACCCTTTTACAATGAAACCGATAAAATGCAGCCGTAACTTCTACTCCAACAGTTTCTTTCCTCGCACTTCCCGACTGTGGAATTCTCTTCCAAACGATTGCTTCCCCGACGGCTACAATCTTCAAGAGTTTAAATGTAAGGTTAATAGACACCTCCTAACACACTAACCTGCTCCCATTCTATCAAGCACTCTTCCCATCTTCCTAACCCTCATCCTCGCTATCCTTACTCATCTGTCACCTTCCTCCTGACATTCCCTATGTCTAACCACTCCTTCTCTTTACCTTCCCCTATGTAGCCCCATGCGCAATAGTGGCAGTGGAATGCCTTGCTTGGGGTGAGATGATTACAAAAAAAAGTGTTCTTGACAGGCTCCAAATAAGAATCTGTAATGTGATTAGTCCCGACCTGCCAGCTCGACTTCAGCGACTTTCTCACCGGCGGAATGTGACTTCCCTCTGTCTCTTCTACAAATATTTTCATGGCTTCTGCTTCGACAAACTTAGGTCACTGGTGCCCCCTCCTCAAGAATGTACTCGTGAAACCATACTGGCAACCATATCCCTCCCATTTTCTGTTAGATCAAACAAATGCACCCAACAATTTCATATAAGCAGCTTCTTTCTCGCATTTCCCGCCTGTTGAACTCTCTTCCGTATACTATATTTCTGGCGGCTACAACCTCCAGGAATCTAAATGCAATGTCGATTCCCATCTCTTATTCACTTGACTCCAGACCTTACTACTTAAGCTCGTATCTTCGCAACTGTTTTCACACCTGTGTTCCCATCCTTCTCTTGCCCTTTTTCTGACACCCACCTCTTACTGGTTCTACTTTCTCTTCACTCTTTTCCTGCCTAAATATTTACTCTTCATATACACCCCTGTACAACAGTGGTGGTAACGCTGTCGTTAAAAGATATATATATATATATATATATATATATATATATATATATATATAGCTTGAAATGAACACAATTTTTCAAATATAAAAAAGATTACTCCGTCTCAGTCAAAACATGCGGAATCAACAATAGCAACAGATACAAAACCACATTTGAAAATGGGTATAAAATTGAGTGAAAGAACATGGAACGATGAAAATTATGGAATTTTTTTATATTCCATATCTTCAGCAAAAGATAAAATATTAGGATACAGGATAAGCATAATAAAAATTGATAAAATCTTTCTTATCGTCCGTATTTAGTAAAAAATGTTGATACTGTTCTCATAGATTTAGCGGCACATCAAATTGAAGATAAAAACTACGTACCACGTTCTCCTAATCCACCTTTATATTTAAACACACACACACACATACACAGACACATATATTTATATATATATATATATATATGTGTGTGTGTGTGTGTGTGTGTGTGTGTGTGTGTGTGTGTGTGTACACATAAACACACACATACATATACATATACATAGAGAGAGGGAGAGAGAGAGAGAGAGAGAGAGAGAGAGAAAGTGAGTGTTTACTTGTGATAATTTTTAGTGCCAAGGTTGTAGTTTTTCAGTTATTTTACTGATTAAAAATATTTTGACACGCAAGTTTTTATCTTAAATTGATCAATATCGCTTATCATTTTAACTGAGCAGGTCTTTAACGTCGGCTCGAATCTGCTTAGTTAAAGTGATAAACTCTTTGTGCTTATATATGTAAATCTATGTGTGTGTGTGTGTGTGTGTGTGTGTCTGTTGATTCTTATTTACTTTTTTGACAGATTATATTTCTTAGACGTTTTCTGAGTAGACGGTTTGTTTATTTATTAAACAGTATATTTATTTACCGGCATGTGTTTTCTTAAATTTTTATTAAGGAAATAATTGTGAAGAGAAACTGTCAAAAGATCCGACATGCTTATACCGAAAATGGCAGGGTGTGATTCAACGATCAAACAAGAGCAAACTGAAAAAAATGTTTGCATTTATAAGTCGCCATTACACGTTTCTTGATTGGCAACACACTAGTTTGATTGTAAAAATAGATTAATCCTTAACCCAGAAATTTAAACAGAAATCGCTTTCAACATATTTTGTTGTATGTCAGTAGTTTTTTTGCTGCTTATGTTCATTTTTTGAATTTTAAAACATTATTTTCATATAAGAAAGTTTTGTAATTTGTTTAAAGCATTGTGTATATTAGGAATTGGCTTAGGTGTTGAAGGCTATAACAATGCGTTTAGTAAAATAAAGGAAGGTAAATAAGTTGTTGGGTATCACCTATTTATTATATATTAATATTTCGAGATTAAAATCTCATATTCAGAATGTTACAGGACTTGTTTTATGTCCGCGCCTTTCAACAAATGGACCTACCTGGGTGCTGCTGCTGTCGTTAGTTGTAGTGTGTGCGTGCGTGTGTCTGTGTGTGTTTGTTTGTGTGTCCGTGTGTGTGTGTGTGTGTGTAGGTTTGCTAGAGCATTTGTGTGTGTATGTATGTGTGTGTGTGTGTGTGAGTGTGTGTGTGTGTTTATGGTGTGTATATGTTTGAATTTTTATGGTCTTATAATATCAGTCAGCTTTGATATGTGGTTTATCTAAGTATCTGTTAACATGACCGTTATTTTGACATTTGCCAAAATGGAAGAGGGCTTTTTTGATTATTGTGTGTGTGAGTGCGTGTTTATGTGCGTATACCAAAGTGAAAGTGAGGTTTTTATGACTATTGTGTGTGTGTTATTTTCATATATTTTATAGTTTCTTTGTTGACATTTTGATTTCTCTGACTGTCATTAAGTAATTTTATAATTTATCCTCTATTTATCTCATTCTGAATCGGTATCAGTTTTTTTCTCCTTTTCTTCACTCGTTTATTTTTATTTATTTTTTTACTCTCGTTAGAGAAGACCCACCCTAGAGGTATTCCACTGTTTCGTGTCCGTCATTTCATGAGATGTACCGTACTCATCACGTTTGGTAATGCAGGCTGGCGAAGATTATTTAACCCGTAGCTGGAAAGAGAAGAGATTGATTAATACTTTTCCCAGGGGTATTTGCGTGGAAGTGAATGCAGCAAATTCAACTGAAATTCGAACTCGGCTCTCTGATTTCTCGTTCCCAGTTGATATCCACTTCACCACAACGCACATCTATTTATCTCATTATTCACCTTTACTCTTTTTATCATATTTTCCCACATCTATTTTATTCCTTTTATTTTATAATTTTTTCTTCCGTTTTGTATTACTTCTTTCTTATTATATTTTCTTTATGCATTTTCCATTACGAGATTTTAGTGTGAAGTTGAGTTATATAAAATAATTTCTTCGAATATCATAAAACTTTACGTATTTTTAATCTTTAAATAGTATTTTATTTCCTTAAAAGTCATCAACATTTGTATATAAGTTAAAAAGTAATACAAAAATCTCTTTCCTTTACATAACTTCCAGACAAGACCCACTACAAACATTATTACTTCAATTTCATCCAAACCTCTTTAAGTGCGTGTAAATTCAATTCACAAAGGCTCAAACGGTCCTTGTTAAGCACGTTTGCAAGCAGTTTAATCAAATTGAATATTGCCCGTTTATCCAGAAGGACCATTCAATTTTCAGCGCAGAAAACGATTCTCTTTAACGACAATCGTTTGGTGATGGAAAGTAATGACACTCTTCCCACATTTTGTGAGTACGAGGCATAAGTGTAATGAGTGAGGGTGAAGATGATGAAGGAAGGCGAAATAAAAAAGATAAAGACATCAAAGCGAATTATTTCTGATATAAACCGCAAAAAGAAGTAGAAAGAAACTGGGCGATTGAATCCAACGGTAGTAAAAGAAAAACCTGAACAAATTATTTTCTGTGAATGCAATTGTCTCAGTGGTACAATTTCCACACTTATTTGCAATAGTTTTAATCGTTTCAGCATATATCATCGTAAGAATTGACGGTAAGGAAATAATTAGTACGGTGTATTACACTCAGGACTGTAAGTGTAGCCAAGATTATGCTGTTTCATATGGAAGTACACATCGTACGTGAATTATTATTGCATTTCTCAAATTTCTAACGGCGTTTGCTTCAATATACAATTATTATATTCAAACTGATGTGGGCTACACAACAGTCTTTATCCTAACTATGTACTCATCAGCTTAATTTATCCATACATTCAAATAAATATATATTTACACGTTAAAAATTTATATTACAGAAGAATGCGCACAGAGAATCCCACTCAATAATATGTAAAAAAGCAACACTCAGTAATATTAAGTATGAATATAGTCACAATGTGCTGAACGTGTTTGGGTTCAACCTTGATAATGGGCGAAAGTATAGTTGAAATAGCTTGGATATGTGAAACATTTTCAAAATTCTCTTGCAATTTAAATCTTGAAATTCATAAGAAGAACATGGAAGGTTATATAAAAAAGGCCAAATAAAATAATTTTTCAGTGGGTTTTAGTGTGTGTGTGTGTGTGTGTGTGTGTGTGTGTGTGTGTGTGTGTGTGTGTGTGTTTTCACTGGCTTCCATAATGGATGCTAACTCTGTAAATAATACTTTTGGACATGCGCTGAGTATTTAGTTGGCAGGTCTGAACTTTTCGGCAGTTACAATTATTTTTAGTAGAGTTACTAATTATTTAGAGTACATTTATTATTATTTATTATTTATTATTTATTTTGAAGGTTGGGCATATGTTTATTTATTTAATATCAAATTATTATATTTCGATGTTCTTAACGCAACTACAACTGAAATTGAAAATGTTTTTTGTTTTGTGTTGAAAATTGTTTTTAGTGTAGGATGAATGTTTGAAAAGCTTGTGAATTAAATTTAGAAACTTTCCTCCGATGTCTGTTTAGACGTTATGACTAACAGGTGGGTTATAACATATGGCGGCATGTTTACATTATTTCAGCTTATTTTTACCTTCTTTTCGTTTATCTGACTCTTCTAAACTTATATTGTGGCTACTATTTTCTAAGAATTTTATATATTAAATTTTGCTGTTGTCATTTTCTTTATTATATGGTTGGTAGATAATATAACTGGATTGATTTATGTAAATTTTCTAGAATTCTATGTTGGTGGTTAGATTATTTATTGACGTGGTTGTGTAAATGTTTGGTATCTGACTTATTCCAGAATTCCGATACGCAGCTCTCGTGGTTGCAATTAACAAGCTCTATGTCTTACTGTAGATCAAGACTCAGTTGATGTTCTGTCTAAGGACGGATGTTCGTCTGAACAACTAAACAATGAAAATTAATTTTTATCTCATGCGATTTGACCCCGTTTTTTGGACCCCTTGTTAATATATGGTATTATGGTGTATGTAGGACCGTAAGATGATGGACGTTGTTCTTGTGCTAAATGTAGAGATTGGGTCGTGAATGTGATCAGCTAGGTATAGGATAATTACTGAAAGATCAGCCTCTATCCACCCTCTTTTCATCCTTGTGCCACATTGTTTGTATTCTTTACAAAAATAAATATACTCCCTTCTCTTAGTGGTGGTTTTGCCAACACACTTAACTTTGTTTCTTTTACGTTTAGAATCAACATCCAGTTTATTTGTTCTTTTATTTATTTTTATTTTTTTTGGAAAATCGCACTTGTGCGTGCATTGAAAGTATTCTTGGAGCGTACTATCATTAGAATCATTATAGAGTACTTTCCTAGCAGATATAAGGATATCAAAAACATCATACAGTACTTTCCGGAACTTTTTTCAGTAAACATTTTCTTTTGTTGATTATAATGTCTTTCATGTTTGCAGTTGTTCCTTTTACAATGTCTATTATTTTTCCGATTCTTGATATTATTACGCTGTCTTCGCGCAGTTCTTTTCCATCTTTGTACACACGGAAAGGTCTTTTTGTCCAGTCTTGAAACCTTTTGTGTTTTCATTATCCGTTCTTATTCTGTTTTGACTAGGTAACAACTTGTCAAACACCAATTTAGTTTTTTATACGAGCATTAATTTTGCCGTTAACATGCCTGAGGTGCAATGGGATTTGTCGTAAATTCTCAACTGTTATTGAAGTGTTTTTTTATCTTATTGAGAACTTGCTTTTATATAGCTTTGTTAAAATTTTAGAAAAAGCGTTCAGTTGTCCGTTTGACTGAGTAATACGGTGGTGTTGGAACATATTCAATCGTTTACATTTTACATATATTTGTAAAAAGTCAATCATTTACTGAGTCTGTGGTATCTGGAATACCATATCTAACAAACTTTGAGTGTAAAATTTCACTGTCACCGAGTAAATCGTTTTTTATAGTTTTTATTTACATTTACAAATTTCAGCCCACTTAATAAAGCTAGCTATTATCACATGACAATGTAATCCGTTTATTGAACCTCTGAAATGTATGTGCTTTCTGACCACTGGCTATGTCTCTTTGGTCAAGGTTGATCGATCGTTGTAGGTAATTTTGCTGTCAGGTTTTTACGACATTTTCAATGTTTTGATCCCTTTTGGTCCAGTATACATGGCTCCACATAAGATATTTCATCCATGAATTTCCCGGATGTCCACTATGAAAATCATTAGATATCCGTTTTTAATATGCTAGGTGCAACAACGCTTTCAGCGAACATCAATATTCCGTCACATAGCGAGTAAAAATTCAAGTTTGGATTGCGTTCATACTGACTTTTTAAATTTTCTTTTCTTTTCTTTCCGCAATAACCAAGTCTTTTCATCCTTTTACTTTTATTTCATCCATGGTAACTGGGAATTCGCGTAATACGTTGCATATATAATTTTAATTTCAATTTCCTTAGTTGTTGTGGCAACAACTGTCCTCACATTTTCCAGTATATCTTATCAATCATCATAACCTATACGCATGACTTAAGTTTTTGACGGCTTGCAATTCACCATAAAATCAAAATTTAATAAAATGGTAGCACAGCGTTATATCTTTTTGCTGTATGAATCTTTTTTTAAATTATATATTGATAGTAATGCAGTGTTCTCAGTTTTTAAACGAAAACTTCACACATGTATGGATTCTTGCCTCTTTTCCGATTTGGCTGCCGACTTATCTGCTGCTTATAGTAGACGCAAAGCATGTGCAAAAGCTTTGATATAACTGTCATCGGATTATGTAAAATTGATGCTTCTATTTTATAATCACTAGGATCTGAAGCCACTACGATTTCTTTTTTTCATCGTAGTTCACTGATGTTAAGTATGACGTTAGTATTTCTTTAATTTCTTTAAACGCTTTCTAACAGTTATCAATCTAGTTCCTATTTATGTCTTTTTAAGATAAAGGTTTAGCGAGGAAATTTTAATGTGCTAGTAGTCCCAAAAATACTTGTAGCCTAGTAATGTTTTTTGTGTGGGGGCATAATTTTAATTTCACTTGCCCCGGATGAATCTAGTTAACGAACATATCTGTCGATGATTTATCCAAGGTTCTTAATTTTAGACAGAAACAATTTGCATTTTATTCGCTATGTTTGCACACGTACACTCGTATTTTTCGAAAGCTGTTTTCATACAATCAGTATTTTGTTACTTAGATACACCTATAATTAATATATCATCCAAATAGACAAAATGATTGTGATAAAGGGTTGTGTTCGAAATTCCTAGCACCTGAAGAAGGTCGGAGTGTACAACGGTCAAAACGTCGTACAAATGGAAATAAAGATAAGTACAATAATCCTAAAAATGTAAATACTGTAAGCATGAATTTATTTATATTTTTACATGCATTGCTGGGACTGGCAATGTTGAATGATTTACTTGTATCATTACATACGTTTTTTCAAGTCTTTCTAACTCTTAGGTGACTTGCTTAAATACTGTTAATGGTTCACTCCCTTTTAGCTTAAATACTGGCGTAACACTTTTTAACTTGAAATTTTGATTTGAATTTAGATCAACGACGAAAAAGATTCAAAAACATATGTAAAATATTTTTTCAATTGTTCCTTTTAATTTTCATTTTTTTTTATTAAATTGGTCCCTTCTTCACTGATGTTTCTGAGAGAAACTTTTATAGGCAAATCTCAAAGCCTAAATATTTTTATCCAGTTAGAACCGTATAAGTTTGTAGTAATTTTTAACATAAATGCCTTCATTTTAAGATACATATTACGTAATGAGTTTTTACATGTCATGTCTATAATAAAAAGTAATTTCTCACCTGGAACAATAATTGTCTTTCGAAGATTTTTAATATAGGTATTTTGATTTCTTTCAGTGTGACATGATTACTTATTGGGACATCACTACCCGTGTCTAATTTTCACCTCCACCTATTGGCATGGCGAAGGACGTAATCCAGAAGCTAACTCGCGTATTAAAAAACAGGCAAATTTCACTAGTAACTAAGAAGAGTGTACTGGATTTATATGTGATTTCAGTTCTTCAGTATGGCAGCAAATACTGGACAATATCATCACAGATGAAGGACACACTTGGAGCAACGGAAATGAGATTTTACAAAAAGATGTTGCAAATATTATTGATTGAGTATGATGAAGTTTTGGAAAGAATGGAAACGAAAACAAAACTAACAGCGACCATTAGGAAAAGACAGCTGAAGTTCCTGGGACGAGGAAAGAAAGCCTAAGGAATATGATACTCGCAGGTCAGATGGAGGGGAATAGAGACAGGGGAACTCAGCGGAAAACATACTTGACGGGTTGAGCAGTTGGATGGCAGAGTCGGGTTTGGGTGACGTAACAAGAGAATGCGTACTAAGAGCCACCGGGAAAAGGGAGCCGTGGAACAGAAAAATAATTTATTTTCACATTCACAAATTTTCTTTTGTTTCTGTGATCATTTTTCCGCCGCAATGGTATGAACAAATGTTTTCCTGTGAGAAATTTTTCTTGGTTTAATTTTACAGTGTGAATATATATGTCCTTCTCATTCACACCTGTTTCATTTCAAATTCATAAAGTGACAGTCTTCTTGAAGATGTAACCTCCCACATCTGAAACAATGGATTTATTTTTTTTGTTTTGTACATTTTTCCTTTGCTTATACATATGCGTTTTTTTCTGAATTTCTTTGGCATCACGTCTCAGAATTAGAATTCTTTAACATTTGTCTGATATGGAAAGCAGTGTAAGTTTATTATCTTGTTCAATGTTTTTTAAAATTTTGACCGTACTTCTACATCAATTTTTGCCGTTAAACTTTCTGAAAAGATTAGCCCTTTGAATATATCCGGAGTCAGTTCGTTTAGTTTGCATCTTTCATATTCCTTCTTAAGAATTCTTGTATAAGTAAACATTTCTTCGTTTTATTATTTTATCAGATGCATATATTTCCCAAGAATGAGACTTAAAGATATTTTGTCACTTTAAAATTTCAAATATTCAATGTTTCTTCAAAACAATATCTTTTTAGCAATCCAAAATTAAAGTATTTTCATGGTCAACTTTTTCTAGCATCCTCAAAAAATGATTCGTAATTTTGCCTTGTCTAACTTGTCACCTCATTCTTCTGTGAAAATTTGTTCCTATCTTCGAAAATACACTGAAAGTTAAGTCCGTCATCAGCATTGTACTTAAATTCACATATGGTATTTGTGAGAGTAAAAAGATTTGGGGAAATATTGTTTTCTTCCGTATTTTTCCATCAATATTTGTTGTTGTTTCATAAATTCAAAACCTGCTGCTGTTGCTGAATTTGTAAAAAAGAAGCGAATATTTTCTCCATCTTTGAGAAATATCCTCTCTCTCTCTCTCTCTCTCTATATATATATATATATATATATACAAAATTTTTTTTTAAAACAAAATGGTTCAAATTATTGTCGTCACCGGTATCCAATATTTTAGTTTAAAATTTTTCTTATCAGTTCAGTATGAATTTTGACATTCCCGTAACTCCTGTTATAACTGGTTTCCTACCAGTTCATTTAGTCAAGTGTTGTGTTATTTACTCCACAACAGTCACAACCGTACTCGGTGGTGAATTTTTTCGTAAATATCCAGAATTCCAACAGTCTGCTGTCGCTCAAGTACTTACCAATCTCTTTGTCTTCAAGTAAATTACAACTCAGTCATTGTTCTGCTGATACACATCTGAAAAAAAAAATAGACACGGCAATGAGACAGATCCCACGGTCGCGGGAACTAGATGAATTTTGACCCTTGGCCAGAATGTATACGCTCTGGTTCCCTAGGTTAGTTGCGTTCCTGTATCACAAACCTTTCAGTGTTTCTTTGTGTAAATACCCAGAATTATGACAGACCGCAAACTGGGCCGCAATTTTCTAGCTCTCAGTCTTCAAACAGAGTACGACCTAATCAGGGATCTTTCTAGCCACAGATGCTCGGCTGAGAAAATAGACAATGCAATGCGACCGAACTTTGTTTGCGCGGGTTTTGTAAATTTTTGTCCTTGTCCTGAGTGTACGCCCTTAGGTTTATCACGTTAAACCCAAATGTGTATCACATCCCGTCTCAGTCGGAAGAGTGTGGTCAGTCTTGTTTCGGTGAGCAACTAATACGTTTAATGAGCTGTCTTCTAAAATGTACCCCTTGTTTTCATATAATTTTCTTTAAATCTCTTTGGTTTCCCCAATATATTTTTTCTGTCACTCGTTACTTGTGACAAAATAGATTTCTCCTTCAAAATTTGGCTTAGCTTTCTGCTTTTTATTGATTAACTATTTCATTGTATTAGACGTTGTCGTGACAAATTTTATGTTGAGGTAAATTAAATTATTTTCAATTTTACTCGTAATTATATTTGTGAGTTGTAAGTATATTTTATGATTCATTGAGTTTTTCAAGGGGTCCGTTTTTCTGTCTAGGAAAATTTCATGAGCCTTTTGTTTAGCATTGAATATGAAATTTTTACCGTACTGCGGTTTCTTAAAAGTACTTTTAATGTATTTCTAATCTTGTAAATATTGAGGAATTCAAATTCGAAGAGATTTGATGTAAAATCCCATGATTATTCCGGATTTTATTTTGTTGTTATTAGAAATTTAGTCGATAATATTTATTAGTTGATTTTTGTTACACACTAATTTTAAGCTGTTGTTAAAGCTTCGTAACGTGATATCTAGGAAACTAAAATTATGTTTTCTTCCATTTTATTTGTATGTTCTATTGTATATTCGACTTTGATTTGTTTATATATATGATCAGGTAAATTAGTATCTCTGGGATATATTAATAGAGCATCATCAAATTAGGGAATATATGTTGACTGTTTAGATCAAAAAATTAGGAAAGAATCAGGTACAAGAAATTCTAAGAAAATACATCACACCACTCCAATAATATGTAATCCCATTCATAATCTAAACTGTTATTTATAGAAATTATTATTAAACGTGAAATAGCATAGAGAGATAATGAGATAGCAGATTTTTATTATTTTACGTACTGGTTAAGAGTGGCTTTTTTAACAGAACATTTTGATGCTTCTTTTAAGATATTCAAGCATTTTTCAACCAGAACATTAGTGCAAATTGATTTTATATCTAGACTGCCATGAGTTTTCAATTATATTTCTTTCCCTTTGGTTTTGAACTAGGTTACCTGAATTTTAATTTGTTCTCAAGAAGAGGTGTTTTGTTTTTCTTATGTATTTTTCTAGTTTGTGGGTGGCGCTGACTCTTACTGAAATAATTAGTCACAATAAAATTTCTGTTTTCGGTTATTTGGGGTGATTCTGAAATTTATCTATTCTTAGGTAATATTTTTTAGTCCATACCTTTTTTTGTCTGCAGTTTTAATTAGTTTCGTAATCGCTTTTTTACATTTTTATTTCATTGATTATTTTATGTTTGGTTTTAGATTTTCTTGTGTTGGCATCGATTAATTATGAAAAATTTTTTCATCGTAGGAATTTTTATTAATCTTAAAAATCTCACATCTGTTGTCCACGGTGGTAATGTATATTTACATATGTTTTGTTTGTTTAGTTCGTTTAATTGATTCTATAGTAATGTTCTTTCTTTGTTCTTTCCTATAGGGACAGTCATTATTCCTTGAATGAAACCTTTAATCAATTCTGTGTCATTTTGTCTATTATTTTTACTAGAACTTCTTTACGAAACCAATTGGCGAATTTTCAATCGAAACAATGGATCCCCAGGTCAGTATTGGATAGCTTTGTATCCGACTGAATCTCTATTATATCTTGTCTTTCTCATGTATTGAGTTCTATTTATTTGTCTGTTTATTTATATTGTCGTTTATGATCCTTTGAATTTATTTATTAATATTGTAGTTTGGTAGATATTCTTTCAGGGAGTCGTTCTTTTCAAATATATTTATATTTGTTGCAACAATCTATTATTCTAATAAAAACATATGACATGCGAGAGCGCATTTAAAAAAGCAGACAATCGACTATTACTAAAAAAAGATGGATCCATATCTTTCACAAAGCAACCCGATTGGAATTTGATTATTCGAATGCTTCATTCCGCGCCGCTAACCATTAGACTACATGAAAATTCAGTGAATAAATAAAGCCTTGTTTGTTAAAAGTTTCCTACAGATAAAGTTTCTCTTCTCAACTTTGATATGTTTTGATTAACTTGTTATTTTAGTGCGTCTTAAGTCATTTTTGAATTTGTTATATCATTCTTTTGCGAGGTTAGAGTTCAACAATTTTAATTTAATTTAGTGTGAGTTGTTTTTAATTATTGAGTTCCTCAGTAGATGATTCTAGTAAATCACAGGTGTGGTATGTTGTTCATAATATTTTATGGGTGCATCGTGGGATGTAGTTATTTTCGATGCATCATAATAGGACATTTTCCATTTCTAAAAAAATTGACACTATGAATGATATCCATGTAAAAGTCACGAGCTGATGAGGATGTTTAAGATTAGGATTCGAGTATTAAATGTTATTATTTTAGATATGTAGCATTTTGTGTTATTGAAACTACATCTTCCGCGGCCTATTTACTGTTCAATTTCTCTATATCTTGTACTTAATTTGCTATAAATGACCCACACCGACGTATTTAAAGTGTTGTTTTTTTTCTAATTCCACATCCTGAATTGTGAGATTGTATTCAGGAAAGTTAATAAAGCTAATATGTATTTTATATAATATTTACCGCATTCACTACAAGACATCATTATGTGAAGTATATAAATTCTCGTTTTCCCTAAATATTCCCAATATTTTCTAATATATATATATATATATATATATATATATATATATATATATATAATCTGCAGACAGATATATTTCGCTGTATCACAGCTCATCAGTACGGTAAGACAGCCAATTGTTTTTTACCCAGGATTGAAAACCGACCGAAATGGCGTCATTCGGCGATTATATATATATATATATATATATATATTAACTGTATGCTATTTAATTATACTGCACTGAAACGGTTGCATCAACTAAAGTACTTTGAAATTTAAAATCTCTTATTTTCGCAATGTTCTATTGCTAAGATATATTTTGATTCAACAACTGTTTTGTAAGTCGTTTATCTACGACGTCGAAAATAATATGAATGTGAAATTAATGATTTGTTTAGATTTTATAGAATTTTTGGAGGCTTTTTATAGAATTTATAGGTCTTTAGAAATCACGTTTATATTTATATTAATACGTTTTATGATCCTTTAAATTTATATATTAATATTGTAGTTTGGTAGATATTCTTTCAGGGAGTCGTTCTTTTCAAATATTTATATATGTTGCAACAATCTATTATTCTAATAAAAACATATGACATGCGAGAGCGCATTTAAAAAAGCAGACAATCGACATTACTAAAAAAAGATGGATCCATATCTTTCACAAAGCAACCCGATTGGAATTTGATTATTCGAATGTTCATTCCGCGCCGCTAACCATTAGACTACATGAAAATTCAGTGAATAAATAAAGCCTTGTTTGTTTAAAAGTTTCCTACATATAAAGTTTCTCTTCTCAACTTTGATACGTTTTGATTAACTTGTTATTTTAGTGCGTCTTAAGCAAAAACTGTATTTCGATTTCTGTTGGGATAATTGAACTCATTTTTCCTATCTCTGCAATTCCTACTCCGGCTTTTCAGCTAATAGGCCAAACAGTTTAGTTCTTTACGAATACAGAGACGGTGTTATTCACAGCCCTTGATGTAACACCACTGACGCTAATTCATACAGAGAAGTGTTCACCTATTCCTTCTCCAGCCATGCAACGAAAATCACACCGAGCAGAAATCTAATCTGGCCTGGTTTAACCCAACAAGCCGACAAATCTACGTATGCCATTTACAATTTTCTCATTCTCAGGAGATGTTCCCAGTAAATTAACTGGATCTCGTGCCAGAGAGGATAACGTGCGATGATTTTTTTTTTTTTAGGTATGATCCTTCGTATGAGGTTTTTCTATCTCATATTTGATGCTGATTTTCCTCAGTTTCTTGCGTCTTAATTTAATTGGACGCCTGATTTTCTTCTCATACGCACGCCTTTACATAGGATTTTATATTTGGTAAAACTTTTCATATATCAGGGATTACCACAAATAAGATGATTACCAAGATTGGTTTGGCTAATGAAAAAAGGTTTTTGGATGAATTATTCGAGAGAAAACGAACAACACAATTCAAGAAATCATATTGATTCTTCTCAAATCACAGACAACAAATAAGTCTGACTTCTTTTGTTTGTTATCACTGGGTGAGGGACTTCTCGACTGAACTCAGTGGTCAGAAATAACAGCCATGTTTCCTTGATGAAATTGAAATTTTCAAGATGGGTAGGTATGATTTTCTCACTTTCTATTGAACAGAAAATCGTTCCATCGCTTGACAGGTGCATACATTATTTGCTACAGTTTTGAATAGAAATGTATTTCGTGGCTGTCGTTCACACACATACTAAAGTTACCAACATATACGTACACTTAATTTGTGTATCGCTTAAATACGCTTGGCACGCATTATTTAAGCTTACATGTACTTACATTTATAATAAACATCTAGTGTTTTTATTACCCGTGGCACACACATTTAAAAAGTCATAAGTTTTCCTTCTACATTAAAAGTATTTATGCATTGCTTTATTGCCTTGACATATATCTGACCAATGAAATCATTTCTCAGCTAACATATTTTGTAGATTTTAAAAATACTTTTAAATTTTTAAAAAAGTTGTTCTAATCATTCATCTTTAAAAATATCTGAATAAGCTTGTTAAAGTGAAACATGTTAAATTAACGACACTTTTTCCTATCTGTTCTTTACGTATTTTGTTCAGTTGGGCGAATTCGATTGATATATTCAACTCAAGCAAATGTGTAGAAAATAATTGTTAGCTATCAAAATAGTAGTATTTCTTTTGACAAGGTTCTGTACCTTTCCAAATTCTATCATGACGAAAATACTTTCTTTTTAGAGAATATATAAATTAAAAGGATATTAGAAGGAAAAGGTGCAAAATACTAGTTACAAAACGGTTATAACTGCCTTACATGTTCAGTTTAAAGCATCATTCAATTAATCAAAACGGTTTATGCTGCAATTTCCGAGACAACAATCTAGATTTAAATGACTTGTATGTGAAAGTGTGACAAAGAAGTGTAACAACAACAACATACCGTAGACAGTGCCATTTTAATTTAGTTGAAGCAGTCAAACGTCGAAGATGTCAAATGGATTTTTAGACGAAAAGTTACCGTTCTTGCTTCTGATTTCAGGAACATAACAGTTTAACCTCCTCCACCTCATAATCAGGATAATTTTCACATCTGGTTTCATGCTTATGGCCACCATTCTGATTCTATGATAAATATATTAATTTTTAAAGGTTTTATACTAGCCTTTCATTCACATTGAACGAGCAGCCTGTTCAGATTTATAATTATTTCATTTAAACAAATTTTCAGGAAATTAGGTTATTCATTTTCAGTAGCTGTTATCACTATTTCCATCTATGTGGGCTTCCTTCCTAAATTTTTGTTTGGAGTGGGGTGTTAAGTCAACGTCTACATTATATCATTTTGTCCTATTCGAGTTACAACTGCTGTAAATTTGAGATTTTGCTCCTACTGAAGGGGGCTGGTTTCCGTTATTTTTAGTGTTTGTTTTGAAAAGGTTTTTCACGAATGTTGAATAAGAATGTCTCTCTCTCACAAAGCAACAGGGTGTCAATTATTAGAAGGTTTTTTTAAGCATAGATATGTGAAAACAGATTATAGAGTGTTAAGTGTTAAAATTTTCTGGAAGATATGGTCTCATTCATGACATCCGTACATAAATCTCTCTCTCTCTCTCTCTCTCTCTCTCTCTCTCTAATAGGTGTATAGCACGGCGTTTCTCGGGTGTAATTAAATCTTTAAAACTAATCCATGGTCCTGGAGCTCAGACTCTTTGGACGTTGGTACGAAAGACTAAAAAGCAATAGTTGTTTCCAGTTAAAGTGAAACCGTAGACGGAAAGAAAAATGAAAGGATGTAAGTCAAATTTTGAAGGCTAAATAAGTCCTCTGATTAAATAGTATCATGGCTGAGACCCTGTAAGAGACATACAGGCAGATAAACAGATACACACACAAACATCTGGCTTTATATATATATATATATCTCGATTTTCTGCACTATTGTAAGACCACTCCTTCTATAACCCGATATTTTAGATTATATATTTTCGATATTTATCGGGGGTACCTCGACACAAAACCTAGCTAAGAACACTCGCAGACGCTTATAGTACAACTTTGTACATTTTCAAGACAATCAGTTCAGCCGTTTCGGTGTCTATGGGTAACGAACACACACACACACAGACACACACACATACACTCACAGACAAAGTTCCATTTATGAATATATATATGTATTTAAAGTAAAACAAATTTTCAATATTAAAAAATGTTGAATGAACATTTCGACATAAAATCCCTAAGAGGGATTTTATATCTCCTCAGCAACCGTACATCTTTTAAAATGGAAATAAAAATAAGAATTAAAAGGGAGAAGAAAATAAAATTAAAAATTAAAAATAAATAAAAAATAAAAAAACTTAAGATTTGAGAAATTTACGTCACAAAAAATTTCGGAAGAAATTCATGTCTAATTTTTGATTTTAACTTTTAGATAGAGTTGTAATTGAAGAAAGAGAAGTGAGAGTTAAAAAAATTAAAGACAAGGAAAAAAGAATAGAAAGGACAAAAGTGGGGAAAACAGTCATAATAGAAACGCTCGATACGTGTCAAACAAAAATACCCTTATACATGGGTTAAAGTATTAGAAAAAGGAGACATTTTGATAAAGCATGTTTAGGAGAAAAAATTAGATAAATAATATTGTTTAATTAATCTGATTAAAGGTACCACTAGGTATCGATAAACTAAATAAAATAAAATAAAAATAAGAATAAAGATTAAAGAAAATTATAATTTTTTTTTTAATTAAATTTTAAAAAAACTTTAAAAAAACTAATTTATAAAAATTATGATGTGTAAAAGGTATATTTACTAGTAGAGGATATCAGGGGTTAAATTAGTAATTTTTTTAAAAAGTAGACAAACAGACGCGACTAGGAGAGGAATGTAGAGGTGTTAAATACTATTTAAAGTTAAATTGATATATCATAAACCATTAAATTTATATATAACATCCTAAAAATTAAAAAATTAGAATTCAAAATCTCAGAATTTAAAATTTAAGAGTTCACGAAACACGCTTTATGACGGCACTTACTAATGAATTCCTTTTCAAAAATCAGGAGTAGGTGCTGGTAAGGTTACTTTAATATTAGAATATTTTCTAACAGACACAGACAGCACCTATCACGGAAATTCTTCAGAATGTGGGCTGAACCTATTAGTCTCCAGCTAATTACAGGGTCCAGCCCTTCGTCCTTCATTTTCCAGAATACCTGTGAAAGGGCTGTCTGGTATTTTTGACACAGGTTCGAAAATGTATATCTGTGGTTGTAAAATCTCTGCTTAAAAGGTCCCGCAGATATACCAATATAAGTCTGGTAATTACTTTTGTTGTTTGATAGAGAAATATGGGCATTATATATTACCTGGCTGGGTGTACATTTGTCCTCCACCGGGCAGGCGTCCACAGAGCTACAATTGCAATTATTCAAAATTCAGGACCCAGAGTCAGTATTATGTAAATTCATTAGAATATATCTATTATGGGAATTTATGATATTGTCCATATTTGAAGTACAAGAATAGCTGATTTTTAGAGGGTACCTATTAAAAGATTTCCTTAAAGAATTATTGTTATTAAAATGTTTGTCTACTAATTTGAGAAAAAAATTTACCAATAGTTAGTTTTCATATATATATATATATATATATATATATATATATATAACATCTCACCCCAAGCAAGGCATTCTACTGCCACAATTGCACAGGGGGTTACATAGGGGAAAATGATGAGAAAGATGGGTTAGTTATAGGAAATATGTGAAGGAGGGTAATAGAAGGGTGAGAATACAGAGGATAGGGTTGGAGTAGATGACAAAAGAGCTTGTGAGAATGGATGCGAGTTAGTGTGATAGGAGATGTCTATTGACCTTACATTTAAATTCCTGGAGATTGTATCTTTCGGGGAAGCAAGTATATGGAAGGGAATTCCATAGGTGCGAAGTGCGTGAAAAAAGATATTCGAATAAAAATTGAGGTTACATTGTATAGGTTTCACTGTAAAATGGTGGAACCTAGTTGCTAATCTATTAGCTCATGTAAATTCATACCTAGGGGGCACCAGTGATCTAAGTTCATTGGAGCAGAAGCCGTGAAATTATTTATAGAAGAAACACGGAGAGGCCACGTAACGCCAGTGATACAGCGACAGTAGCCGAACTGCCAAATCGGTAGCGGTCACATTACATATTCTCCGTTGGATTTTGTCAAGAACCCCTAGGTGATTACCCGTCCAGATGAGGCAGCAGTATTCAGTACACGGGTGGATGGTAGATTTATGTATGTATGTGCAGGATGGACTCAGACGGTAAAAACTTCCTGGTCCTGCACAGTGAACCGACGTTCTTAGCATCGGATTTAGCAATAGATTCGATATAGTCATTCCACTTGAGGTCCACTGAAAGTGTGAGGACAAGGAGGCGTAGTGTTTTACTCTCAGGGAGGTAGCCTATTCCATGGTAATGGGAGGTAAAGGCGATAGTCGATGATGGTTAATAGATAGCAGCTTCAAAAGCATTAATATTACGAGCCATTACTTACTTCAGTCCACCACGGATTGGAGGTCATTCTCAAGCTCCGCAGCGAGGTTCGCTTTGTTAACCTCAGCAGATTTTTAATCCAGGCGAGAGTAAACTGTGTTGTCGTCGGCGTACATACCTACTTGAGATCTTATAACATCGGGGAAATCGTTATTGTAGATCAGAAAAAGTGTAGGACCTAGAATAGTGGCTTGAGGGACACACGCGTTCGTATGGTAGCTTTGGGAAGCATGTCAGTTTAATACTATCTTCATTGTGCAATTAGAGAGGAATGACTGGATTAGGTCAATTGTCAAGTTATACCATAGCTACCATGAAATATTTGAAAGAAAAACGTTCACTACAATGACTTCGACATAAATATTTTACGAGTAGAATGGGCACCCAAGTGTAAGGTGAGATATGTCTCTCATATACGAGTGCACCTAATTTTGTGCATGCTTTTAGAGAATTATGTGCATGTTTATATGTATCATTGTATAATTGTATCAGTGTATGCATTATTGTGTGTATAAGGGGGCACCTTGTTAAATGTGTATTTCATATATAAGAACGGAACTAATTATGTATACGTTTTTCCATTATGTGAGAACATCTGATTATATGTAAGTTATGTTAATTTTAGATACAATCAATTATACAGTCCTGAAACTGAATATACCCCCATGTACTGATCATTCTACCCATAAGTGTACAGGGTAGCATCAACAATCCGAATGAGGTAGGCTGGTATATATGGATATAGATGCTTAAGGTTTATTAAGGCTTATGAAAAGAAAGTACACCACCTCATTTGGGAATTAAATGTACACAGACGTACATTGTCTCTGTGCATAGAGATAAAAAAAGTTGCACGTGTAATTATATAATTATAGTTGTGTTTGTATATACATGTACATATATGCGGATGGGTAGGCATATATGCATAAATCCACTGGACGTATAGAAATATGAAAATATTAGCGTAATTTGGGAGGATATGTGAGAATTACTAGCAATTATATGTATGTGTATATATATAACACTACTTCTACGCGCGGAAATCCCGTCTTTGGGAAATGTATATGTGTGAGTACACGAACGCCAGGACCCGTAAGTACATACGAAAAAGTGTAAGGCGGTATATATATTTAGGCACGAACAAAGTCACATTTGGAAGTATATGTAGGAATGTACACATATGTATATATGGATATAAGTTAGTATAAATGGATGGGTTGGTTGTTTGGGGTCACACAAGTACCAGTATCCAACGAATTAAAAATTCCTTTAGAGGTTAACCTCTTCACGACGGCCTAGGCAATCCCAGACAGATCTGACGCAAATGCCTAAGTCCTGACTCTCTTTCCTCTTTCTATTTTCCTTCTTTTTCTTTTTCTTTTTCTTTTTATTTTATTTTTATTTTGATCCTTCTATTGTTATCCTTCTCTTCAGTTGAAAAATGCTTATTCCGGCAAAATGTTTTGTACCAAATGGGAGGAATATTGAAAGGTCTGATGAAATAAGCTAACTAAGTTCATAGAAATGAATTATAATTTATAACCAGTTGAAATGACGTGTTGAGGTTTCCTTTATAAATATCATATTGCTCTGGATAACATCCATTGAGCTCTCTGTATCGATATAACACTTAATATTTTATATTAAGTTAATGAATGGAGTGAAAACAGAACTATTTATTAATTACAATAATATATATATATATATATATATATATATATATATATATATATATGTCCAGTCTGTAAACAGTTATGGTAATCCAACAAGATTAGCTTATTAATAAAAATATTATTTAAGTGTTAAAGTGTTAATAAGAGGTTAATCTTGTTGGATTATCCTCACCTTTTACGGACTGGACATCTATGCCTATGTATATATATATATATATATTTTTGCATATTTTTTTAACACTTAAATAATATGTACATGTGGTATATTCCTATATGTATATCTATAAATTCACACACACACACACACACACAAACACATATTTATATAGATATAAAGAGAGAGAGAGAGAGAGAGAGAGAGAGAGAGAGAGAGAGAAAATGTCTATCGTTGTTAAATATTATTTTTTTCTAACAACTTGCTTGATGCAGTTATTCCCAGAATTGTATATAAGGCAACTTTGAACAACTTTTGATTGACTTAGCTTTCTGAAGTGTTAAACGCTTGCCTAAAACATGTATTAAAATGTGTTAGCTAACTAAGAAAATAGCAACACCAAACACAGAGGCTAAGTTTGTGATGCTAGAGAAAGCACGCATGCGGCCGACAGGGATTTCTCTGCAAAAAAAATAGGATTAAAAAAAATCTCATTGAGAACCGTTACGGCAATTGAAGTCAGCCAGATGTGTCAGACCGAGGGAAAAGAAAAGAATAGGGAAAGTAATGACAAAAACTAAATTGCAAAAACGCTAGAATGAAAGAAAAAGTACAAAAAAGAAACAAAGAAACAAAGAAAAGAAAAAAATATTGTTGGCGGTAGGTAGAATGTTCAGCAGTGAAAGCTGATAAATGTTTTCTTTGGAGCAAAATAGTGTTATTTAATGGCCACTTGTGCCAGTTGCAACAGGACAATGGAAAACAGCGCCCCCCTGGCGACTGTTTTGGGTAATGACGGCTGTTCGACATGAGTTATTTGAAACGATTCTGTGTAAAGACGGACAGTCAAGGCAGACAGTAGTCTTCTTCGCGGGTGGGTCAGCGGGAGTTCGGGAAATCAAGCAGCAAGCAAATGTTCGCAGTATTTTTTTAGACTGGTTTGGTTAGGGCTTTTCCTGCTGCTGCAATCAGGAAACAAAAAAATAAGAAAACAAAGTATAAAGGATTTATTGCTTGGGAAGTAAGAAAAGAGCTAGAAGAGGAAAACGGTAAGACGTTGAATAAGATTGAAATTAGAAAAAAAAAAGGGGAAAAATAGGGAAAACAAAGACAAGGAAAATCTAAAGTGATTTCAGAACATTTCAGAGAATGCAAACGGATTTGACGGAATATAAGAAAAGAAGCAACACACGCACACACGCACTCACACACACACACATTATATATATATATATATATATATATATATATATATATATATATGAGAGAGAGAGATAGAGAAAGAGAGAAAGAGAGATTTAATTAATTCACTCCAAGCAAGGGTATAATGCCGTTAAGACGCAAGGGCCTACTATTAGTGAAAGTGAATGAAACTATATTAGGAAAAGGAATCGGAAACCCAATTCTAAACAGGGCATAAGGCATTAACCTCTACTGTTCAAAAGGCAGTGTAGGTGTGTAAGACAGATTGTAAGCGACCCTCCCCAATTCCAGAAACACAAAAAGGAAAATAAATAATTAGTAAATAAAATTTCAACGTCAGGCGGATACGTTCTAATCATAAAGTTGAAGAAAACTGTAGTAATATCCGGAGACCAAATCTTAACAAAAACCAAATATGTTGAAAATACAGGGGAAGCATGTGAACTGGAAGCTTAATATTCCTATCAGACAAGCTGATCCCATCTAAAAAATATGTCAACATGTCTTCATGTAGTGTAATTAGACATAGTTATATTCAATTGACAGAAAAGCTCAATAAACAGAATTTAATAAGTTTGCAATAAACAATATCAAAAAAATAAAAAGAAAAGGTCAGAGCAAAAATAATATTATGCAAAATAATATATGCAAGGGAAAGGTCGACAAAGCAACAGCAACAGGGCAAAAAATTCCAAAGCTAAGAATGTTGTTAACACACACAAGAGATACAGGCAAACGATCGAAGCCTCAGGACTGCAAGGCAAGAAACAAGAGAAATAGGATTAAGACGTTTACTATCATTTTGACTAGGAAGACATCTCACCATACATCACATATTTTATCTATAAATTTGCGAATGAATATGTTTGCTGTCATTCCCATGCCGATTGGAACCAACACTTTGTCTGTGCTATTCATCTTGTGTCATACTCACACAAACATAGTAAAAAAGAATAAAGGAAAAACTGAGGAGAAATTGAAAGATACGAATGAATCATGAGTCATGAAAAAAAAGGAGTCATAATTGAAAATATCACTAAAGAAAGACTGACAGCATCAGTAAGAAAAAAATTATGTTTGTGGCTACGCAACGAGAACTCGATAAGAATGACAACACAAAACAGAGAAGAAAAATTAAGTGAAGAATCAATAAAGATGAAATGAAATAGAGAAGTACGTGAAAGAAAATTAAGCGGCATAAAAAGTGGGAGAATGTTTCAAACAAAAATATCACGCACGTCAGAGGCAATAAAAACATAAGAAATATCAACGAAAGTGCTAGTAAAATTTCAAGATGGAGAATACTTTTGTTGTTATTCTTATGATTGGTGACGATGGAAGTTATAAAAATAATACTGAATTAGGAAGATATTCTTTTTATTGAAATAAAATCATATTTTAAGGAAAAGTAACGTAAGGACAAATATTAAAAACAAGTGATAAGAATACATGTAAGAAGATTAAGAAATAAACCAGAAGGACTTAATATAATGTTATTGATATTTGAAGTAACCGGGAAAAAAATTAAATTGTATAAACAATGGTACTTGTTGTTAAAATGAAATAGAGAAATTAATAAAAATTACTAATGAAGACTGTAAAAAATATCTATTTAAAAGACCGATATTACATAAAGAAGAATAAATATCAATAGGCAAAAAATGAATGTATAAAAAGGAAAAATGAAGAAAAAGTTAATAATGCAAAATGTAATCGAGTAAATTGGAATTCTGAAAAAAAATTAAGATGAAATGTAAGAAGGAACACTGAAAAGATTGCATAAAAAAGCAACACGAAACCAGCGTATATAAAAAGAACAATGTGAAAATTGACTGATCAGTTCTAGAAAATATCAAACAAAAACACGAAAGAAAAAGGTTAATACTAAATATAAGAAATAGAAAATATTTTTAATGAAGAAGAAATAAAATAATCAAGAAATAAAGGACATATAACAAAAACTAAATCCGGGAACTAAAACAATAAGTGTAAGAATTAATATTTAAAAAAATGTAAAATGAACTGAAAAATATAGGGTAATTATTCTGAAATAACCAAAGAAGAAAGATTTAAATAATGTAGATTTGGGGAAACTTAGTTCAAGTTGTAAGTGAATAAATCTAACAGAAGGATAATATTTTTTGTATGGAGTAAAGAACTGGACAAGAAAATGAACAAAAAAAGGACATTGAAATGACGAACAAATTTCAGAAAAGATAAACGGATGATCGACATATTAGAAAAAAACAATTTGAAGAAAAAAGAAAAAAAGGAAAGCATAAGAAAAATGTGGAATCGAGAAGATTCTGTAAGAAAAGCTAAAAAGAATAAAATATAACTGACAACAGGAAAACAATGAAGAAAGAATAAGAAATTCAGAATAAACGTAAATGAAAATATTAAAAAAGAAAAGTTCAGGAGACGACAACTAAAGAAGAAAAAATGAACGGCAAAAACAGAAGCGGAAACCTTAAAGAAAAGATAAAAAGTAGCAAATGATGAAAAGTAAAAAAAAAATGAAAAAAGAAATGCAAGAAAAAATTAAAAAAAAAGGAAGACTACATCCGATGCAGATTTAAGAACAGGGAAAATATATTAGTGAGCAAAATAGCAAATATCATAAAAGAGGCGACAGACAAAGAAGCAAGAATAAAAATTCAAAATGTTCATGATAACACATAGGAAATAATCCAGTAAAGAAAGAACATCGATAAAAAGTAAAAAAAAGACGATTGAAAGACAACAAAACACCACTGGAAAATTGACATAACGCAAACACGTCGCACATTTGAAAGAAAATAAAAAAAATGTAACGGAATCAGCCGGAGAAATATTAACTAAATGAAGAAAATAAAGTAAATAAATACAGAATAATGCCACACAAACACTTATCTGCGTGTGTTTGTGTACCTATGCACTTGCTTCAGTGTGCGTGTGTGTGTGTATGTGTGCGTGTGTGTATATGTGAGAGTGAATAACTTTGGGCGTGTAGGTGTAATCGTTGTATCTGTGTGTGTGTGTGTACTTTGTGTGTGTGTGTGTGTGTATGTGTGCTTTTGTGACCTTGTGCATGTTTATGTAGTTTGGCTTGTGTGAACAGGTGCGTGTGTGTGTTTGACTAATGAGCAATTTTCTACATATTTATTCTTGAATTTTTAATTGTATATAAATGTGCTTATATATATATATATATATATATATATATATATATATATATATGTGTGCATGAATAAGGGGTGTTTGGATAGATAGATAGATAGATAGATAGATAGATAGATAGATCTGTACATATAAAAACATATATATATATATATATATATTTGAGAGAATAAATTAAATGAAAACAGTTACAGCGCATTCTTGCTAGTATTGATCACCATACAAAACATATTCATGTCGAGATGAATAAGGTTAAAATAAATAGATAACATATACCTAGATTTTTTAACCAAATATTATATATATATATATATATATGTGTGTGTGTGTGTGTGTGTGTGTGTGTGTGTGTGTGTGTGTTAAATTCCGAATGATTATCAGTTTGGAAAAGAATATATTGTATTAAAAATGAGATAGATAGATAGATAGATAGATAGATAGATAGATAGATAGATAGATAGACTTATTATCAAATTTAGTTAAGTACACGACTATGTAGCTCCACAAAATAAAGTAACTGTCTTGGCAGAAATATTCTTGAAAATCCTTAAGTTGCAGAAACAGAATTAACGTAAAGAAAGAAAAAAAACTACAGAAAGAAGAAAAAACTAAAGAAACTAGAAGAGAAGAACAGTGGAGAAAAAAAGAAGAGAACGACTGGTGAATGAATTTAAGGGAAAACGAAACAAATGTCAAATAAAATGTCAAATATATTCTGTAAATAAAAAGATAAAACAAAACATCTCGAAGAATTAAGTACAAGGGAGAGACTGGCGTAATGAGAAGAGTAGAGTGAATTGGCATGCCAACGGTAGATGCACGGATAGAGACGGAATTCAGATGAAAAATTGCGTACTATTTGCTAGCCTGATTGGCCCGACTGTTTGACTCGTCCCAGGCGAATCCCGACCTCCATTTTACCAACCATCTTGAACCTCCTTTCTCCACCACATTCCAAGGTTTTCCCTCATACAATCCTTTATTCTCCGCCTTAAGCTACGTGTCGTTCCCTCTTCCAAACCCGTGAGATTTCCTTTCGTTGCTACTGTAAAAACCACGTCTTCCACAGTCCAGGAAAAACTAGCCTTCCCAAACCAAAACTCTTTTGGAGTTCGCAGTAAAAGCACCAACATATAAAATGTCAAAGCTGAATGATACAAAACAAAAAAAAGCATGCTATATATGTAATGTTCATATAAGGTTATTATGTTACTTTATTTTTTGGGAAGACATTCACAACTCACAAGAGTTTTATACAATGTAGCAAACAAATGTACTGTTCCTGAAACGGAGGGACTAATTTTGATTGATTAACAGTTTCTAAATTTGAAGTTTGCTTAAACATCTATTAACTCAAAAAAATATATTTCTTGGTAACACAGTTTGCAATAAAAATACTGGAAGTATTTTGGACCTCCAAGAAATCAATGTGTTTATAAATGGTGATAAATTTAGGTTTGAAAATCGCATATATATATATTGGGCTATTAGGCATGCATAATGATAATATACACGCTAAAGATCAGCCTCTTTCTACCGAGCGCCCATAGCTAGAATCGCCGACTGCCGCCAATTCGGTCGGGTTTCATTCCTGGGAAAAAAAAGCATTCGGATGTCTAACCGTCTGTCTGCGGATGACTATATATATATATATATATATATATATATATATATATA
>JBBBDQ010000860.1:3217500-3284785 GCA_037127315.1 Ascarosepion bandense | reverse complement strand
CTAAAAATTTTATTAATATATACAAATATAATACAAAAATAACTTTAAAAATTTGTACATGAAATGATATGATGGGAAGGGGGTATGAAGAAACAAAAAATCCCCAAAACAAAAACAATTTCAAATGAATATTTATACATTATGTTAGTAAGGCCCAAACACACCCACATAATTAAAGAGGCCGCTGTATTCTGTCTTAAAAGACAAAATCAAGAAGCACTCTTTCTAAGGGGAATGGAGAAGCAGGGTACAAAAATAAAATGGACTGGAGAGTATATAAGGCTGACCCAGCCGAGAATGAAACGGGACAAAATAACTCGGACAATGGGGATCTCGAACTGGATCATAACAAAAGCAAGGGAGCCGGGAACAGGCCGGGACTAACACTATCACTCACATTAACTAGGTATACAAAAGAATACTTTACCTTAACCACGGGAGGGGTTCCAGAGGAATCCACCCCGATGCGAGCAGCAGATCTAAAAAAGAAAATCAAGACTAGCCCCGGTCACTCGAACCAGGCTCGCTGCATATATCCACCTTTTGCTAAAGTCTGTCGGGTGCAGCCGTTTCCGTTCAGTTCTAATCTTCATTTTGAGCTGGTGCTCAAAATATCGGATTAGATCCTGATCCGAAAGACGGCCTCCCCGCAAGACTTCCTCCAGACGCGTCATCCAAATCACCATTCTAGCCGTGGCCAGTAGCGACAGAAACACCATCCGCTTCACTCCAGAGTACGGGGGCGACACATTGTCCACAGCGTATGCGCGATCAATGAGCACAAGCTCCCGCGGCGCGATACGAGCAGTCAACTCGCCGACACGCGCCCACAACGGGCGAACGCGCGAACAATGGAAGAAGGCGTGCGCAGACGTCTCCTTAATTCCAAGGTTGCAACGTTCACAATCTGGCAAATCCGCCAGGCCCATTGCGAAACGCTTGTCATTGAGCGACAAACCATTCCGAGCCAATCGCCAGGTCAGAGAAAACTCAGAGTTGCTGAGCCAATCCGCGCCTGGCGCCCAAGACCAATGAGAGCGGTACTCCACTCTCGACATGCCGAGCTTACTCCACAGCTTATCCTTCACGGCACCCTCCACTAATCCCCGATAGAAGATTTTCCTAGGCTGTGAAAGGTCACTGGACCGTGGAATGGCCTGTAAAGCCGCCAGACATTCGAGCAGGAATTTCGGTCGCACCCAAGGCCTGACGGTCAGCCATAGGGTCGGGGGCGTGATGGTAAGGCAAGGGAACATGTCCCTCACTACCCCCGCAAGCAACCGATCTTCCTCCAACGCGCGCCTGAGGAATGCCAACCTTGAAGCGAGCACGTGGCTCCTCAAGTGTGGCATCCCCAGACCCCCTTGACACGGACGGAGGCAACAGACTCCTTTGTCGACCATGTGTTTGCGTCCTCTCCACAGACAGGAGAATAGCAAACGCTCGAGCGCCTTCTCATGATCGTCACAAAGGGGAAGTACTGACAGCCGGTAAAGGATCATGGGAAAGAGGTATGTGTTACACACCTCCGCCAAGCCCTTCACGGAGAGACCCCGTCGACGCCAAATCTTGACCGACGCGCCGACCTTTGCCAGTACTTCTGACCAGTTTTTCTCCAGCTGTAAGTCCGGACCGAACCAAACTCCGAGGAGCTTGACCGGCCCGTCCGTCCAGCTGAAGGGCCCCGGGAGGGAAACTCCCTTCCAGGCACCTAACCGCAAGCCGGATGACTTGTCGCAGTTAATTCTGGCCCCTGTCACCTTCTCGTACCGTACAAGCGCCTGGTGTACCGCCTCTATGTCCCTGCGGGAGGACACAAAGGTCGTTACGTCATCGGCGTACGCAGAAACCCTGGCTCGAGCTCCGCCAGGGACTTCAATTCCACGCAGGACCGGACTGCCCGTCTCGTCCCTTAGCCTGCGAAGGAGGGGCTCCAAACACAGGACATAAAGGAGAGAAGACAGTGGACAACCCGTCGGACCGACCTAGACAGCGCGAAAGCGCCCGACAGCTTCCCGTTCACCTGTACCACAGCCTTGGGGGAGCGATACAGAAGGCTAATCCAGCGGCTGAAGTCGGGTTTGAATCCGGCGGCCTGCAGGACAGCAGCCAGGTAGCCATGGTCAATCCTATCAAATGCCTTGGACTGATCTAAATTGATCAGCGCGGCCTCATCGTCGTCTTCTACACCCTCTATGATCGTGCGAATCAAGTGCAGGTTGCTCTGAATTGTTCTCCCCTTCACAGAACAAGTCTGATCCGGTTCCAACAGAGACTCGGCAACTAGCTGCAAGCGATTCGTCAGGATCTTGGCCAAAATCTTTAACTCTGTGTTTAGCAGAGTTATGGGCCTGTAGTCATCTAGTTCCCTCCCAACCTTCTTGCCTTTTCTCAACAGCGTGATCACGCCCCTGGTGATCCGACCGGGGATGGACCCCTGCCGAAACCAGTGGTTGAACACGACAGCCAAGAGCGGGACAAAAAGGTGCGACATCCTCAAGTACAATTCATAGGGCAAACCATCCAAACCTGGCGACTTGCCACTGCTGACCTTCTTCAAAGCCACGTAGATTTCGTCCTCCGTAATCTCCCCTTCGCAGCTAGCCGCTTCAGCCGGCAAAAGCCGGGGAAAGTCAGCCAAATAGCTGCGAAACTCCTCGTCACGGAGACCAGGCTCCTTGGTAAATCGGTGCTCGAAATGCTGCCGGAACGCCTCGCACATGTCGTCGGTGGACCTAAGGAGATGTCCCTCCGGGTCGCGTACCTCTCGAATGTACCGGTCGCCGGCATGGCGAATTTCTTCCTTGCGCAGTTCCGCGCCCATGTTCACAGCTTCGGAAGACATCTTGCTTAACTTAGCCCTAATTACCTGACCCATGTAGCGCCCGCTAGTCGAGGCGCTCCAGGGCCTCCCTGGCTAAGGCTATTTCTAGGGGATCCCCACCAGCCTCCGCCCGGGCGAAATTAGCACTAAGTGTCTTTGCCTCCGCAGCCTTATCTAGGTTGAGCCGCTGGCTATATTTGGTGGCGAAAGACCTAATGGAGTCCTTAAGGTTAACCCACCACTTACTCCCAATGACTCGCCCAATTAACGCCCGCTGCACTAGTTTTGTCAGCTGGTCACGAAAGTCCCGCCTGTCCAGTAAGGACTGATTGAACTTCCAATAACCAGCCAACCTAGGCCTAAATTCTAACGCCACCCGGGCACAAACGAGTTTGTGGTCCGAGTAGCCTAACCAGTGGAACGTTGGACATTCTAGGAAGTCTATATCGGCTTCTCTCACTAACATCCTATCCAGGTATGCAGATACCCGGGTAGAAGGCCAACTACGCGTCCACGTCCACATGCTCCCTTCCGGATGATCGACCCGGTATCTATCGACGAGACCAAATTCGCCGATCAGATCAACCAGGCTACGATCACCACTCCACCCGCTAGCGCCCCTTCCTCTATCCCATTTGGGGGTTAGGACGGCATTCCAGTCCCCAACTAAGATTAGCCGTGTTGAATGCACCATGAAGGGCTCCAACAGCCGAAAGAAAGAGACACGCTCACCTTGAACATTGGGCGCATAAACCACAATCAGCCGGAACGACTTGCTTTTCACTGCAATATCGGCCACGATCAGCCGGCCCTCGGCACCGACATGGACAAGGTCCACCCTCGCGTCCAGGGTACGCTTGACCAGCAAAGAAACACCTCTGGCCAGCCGGCTCCCATATGCTGAATAGACGACAAAGTCGTTAGACAGCACACACGAGTCGACTTCGCAAACAAAGTGAGTCTCTTGGATCGCGGCCACATCCACGCCGAAGGACAAGAGGTCACGAAGCAGGCGAGCCGCCTTACCCCGATCCCTCAGGCCCTTCGCATTTATACTGGCTATCTTAATAGACATTCTTTAGATCTGAAACGAAAAAAACAGAGAAAAACATGCAACGGACGGCTCTACTCGCATACCGGGTAGAAATCTCGGGTAGACGGGACCCCGACGGACTGTCCTAGGGACCCTGTACCAATGTCGGACGTAATCCGTCCGTCTAAGACAATTCCGCCGACGTCCGTGGGGTATGTTAGCTTTAGAACCCTATACAGACAGGGGTGGATTAAAACGGGGAACCTCCCCTCCCGAACAATTTTTTGCCATCTTTGCAAGTTCTGGTGAATGTTCTTTGACCATATTTAAATTGGTATAATGCTTCTGGACCTCTGCGATATGGTCCCAGACCCGCAGGTTCCCCCGGTATTCCTAACCAGGGTGATGACACCTGGGGCCTGGGCAAAGTTCCTCGGGTCTTCCGTAGAGAGACCCTTCACAGAGGTCAATTTTAAAAGAGGCTTCAGTAGCCTTCGTCGCTGGGAAGACCACTCCTCTACAATGTTCTCGTCCACTTTGAATAGTGCGCTGCCATGGGGGAGGGCTTTTTTCTTTTTTGCCCGGCTGGGAGTGGGAATAGGAGAAGGGGAGGGCGTGGGTGTAGCGGAAGTCTGTTTTTTAAGGGGGGTTAAATCAAAGGTTAAGGACTGGGAAGCTTTGCGCGGGGAAGATGGCAGGCTTCTTACTTTGTCCGCATAAGTCTTTCTCACGGGGACACCGGTAGTGACGAGCATTTCACTTTGTGTACTCTTCTCTCTCTGCTCCTGCTTCTCCGCCTCGACTTCGGGCTGTCGCGTACTTCCTCCGCTTCCTCGTCTCTCCCACGTTTGAGAGACGCTGCCCTATCCACCTCCATCTCCATATTGGGTGCGGGGCTTTTTTCCTTACGGGAACCCCTTTCCGGTTGGGCTGGCGCCCTCTTCACCGGTGTCTCCTTCACCGGTGTCTCCTTCACCGGGGTCTCCTTCATCTTAGCCGGCGTTTTGGCAGGTGGCAGCACCTTTGCCGGGGATGGTGTTTTATTTTTCTTCCTGCCTACCACCTGCCATTCGCCTTCCTTGTTGGCAGCTGGAGCCGGTGCTGGTGATGCCGTCTTTGGTGTTGCCGTCTTCGGTTTGCCTTGCTCCTGCTGTGGCTGCTTGGCTGGTTGGGCCTTTGGGGCAGGATTCTTGGTGGGGCAGGTCTTGGCAACATGTTCCGCTGCCCTGCCAAGAACCCAACAACACGGTTTTTCTTCCCTCAACAATGATAAATATTACGCGACCCCTGCAGGTGAGGATGTTAGGAATCTTGGGAATGTTTTCCTTCGATATAGTCACCTGCAGGGTCATGTCGCCTGTTAAGATACCGGCTTTGGACCGCAGCGAGGAAACACAGGCCACCTTTCCATAATTGGCGAAAAAGGCACCTATGTGGTCCTCTGCAATGTCCATGGGGATGCTAAGCAGGGTAACCTTGATTTTGGTTCCCATATACTCAGTGTGGAGTTGGAGCGTTTTGGTCTCCAGGACTACCCCAATTAGTCTTTTGGCTTCCTCCGCTGATGCCAGCAGGACGTCCCACATGGCATTGCTCTTCTCGCCACGGCCCTAGCATTTAGTTTCAGAGCTGATATCGCCTCCTCAAATGCGTCTCTGGTTACTCCTATCAACTTGTGCGTCTTAATATCCTTCGTTATCAGCGTGATGATCCGCACTTCTATTTGCGCTAGTTGTTCCGGAACTGAGACTAGCTCAGTTCCCTTTATATACTGTGCGTATTGAGCTTTCATCTCCTCGTAGAAATCTTCATTTTTCATAACGATCTTTCCCCCCTGTCCACCCCGAGGTTGATGGTTTGGGGGATGCTGCTGCTGCTACGGACGCTACGGAGGGTGACTCCCGTGGCGGTAGTTGCCAGTCACCCTCCTTTCCTCCCACCGAGGCCGTGGTGGGAAGGAACTACTTCCCCAGGCCCTTCCGAGGCCATGCCTCCCAAGAGGCCGAACCACGGACGCTTGTCTTCCGGCGTTTCGCGTTTTACCGCTACTTTTGCGCGGGCCTGAGCAATAAACTTAGGCTGGAACACAATTGTCCAGGAAACAAAGAGCTAGTAAATATCACTATGGAACAGATACTACACTTTGATCCTCTGCCATTTACCACACAACACAAGATTGGTAGGGAATGGCTCGTTTTATTTATTTGTATAAATACAAATTGTGGCTCAAGGCCAAAAACTGGGAGGGGGAACAAAACTTGGGGTGGTCTTCAGCTACTCTATCCTATACCTAGCTAATCAGATTCACGACCCATACATACGTTACAATGATTCTCATTCACCATAAGAATTTGTCCATCACCACTCATACTTATCAAGCACCAAAATACCGCAAAACATACCGGGGACCTAAAACGCCCCAAATGTACATAAAAATTTTATTACTATATACAAATATAATACAAAAATAACTTTAAAAATGTGTACATGAAATGATATGATGGGACGGGGGTATGAAGAAACAAAAATCCCCAAAACAAAAACAATTTCAAATGAATATTTATACATTATGTTAGTAAGGCCCAAACACACCCACATAATTAAAGAGGCCACTGTATTCTGCCTTCAAAGACAAAATCAAGTAGCTCTCTTTCTAAAGGGGAATGGAGAAGCAGGGTACAAAAATAAAATGGACTGGAGAGTATATAAGGCTGACCCAGCCGAGAATGAAACGGGACAAAATAACTCTGGACAATGGGGATCTCGAACTGGATCATAACAAAAGCAAGGGAGCCGGGAACAGGCTAGGACAAACACATTCACTCACATTAACTAGGTACACAAAAGAATACTTTACCTTAACCACGGGAGGGGTTCCAAAGGAATCCACCCCGATGCGAGCAGCAGATCTAAAAAAGAAAATCAAGACTAGCCCCGGTCACACGAACCAGGCTCGCTGCATATATCCACCTTTTGCTAAAGTCTGTCGGGTGCAGCCGTTTCCGTTCAGTTCTAATCTTCATTTTGAGCTGGTGCTCAAAATATCGGATTAGATCCTGATCCGAAAGACGACCTCCCCGCAAGACTTCCTCCAGACGCGTCATCCAAATCACCATTCTAGCCGTGGCCAGTAGCGACAGAAACACCATCCGCTTCACTCCAGAGTACGGGGGCGACACATTGTCCACAGCGTATGCGCGATCAATGAGCACAAGCTCCCGCGGCGCGATACGAGCAGTCAACTCGCCGACACGCGCCCACAACGGGCGAACGCGCGAACAATGGAAGAAGGCGTGCGCAGACGTCTCCTTAATTCCAAGGTTGCAACGTTCACAATCTGGCAAATCCGCCAGGCCCATTGCGAAACGCTTGTCATTGAGCGACAAACCATTCCGAGCCAATCGCCAGGTCAGAGAAAACTCAGAGTTGCTGAGCCAATCCGCACCTGGCGCCCAAGACCAATGAGAGCGGTACTCCACTCTCGACATGCCGAGCTTACTCCACAGCTTATCCTTCACGGCACCCTCCACTAATCCCCGATAGAAGATTTTCCTAGGCTGTGAAAGGTCACTGGACCGTGGAATGGCCTGTAAAGCCGCCAGACATTCGAGCAGGAATTTCGGTCGCACCCAAGGCCTGACGGTCAGCCATAGGGTCGGGGGCGTGATGGTAAGGCAAGGGAACATGTCCCTCACTACCCCCGCAAGCAACCGATCTTCCTCCAACGCGCGCCTGAGGAATGCCAACCTTGAAGCGAGCACGTGGCTCCTCAAGTGTGGCATCCCCAGACCCCCTTGACACGGACGGAGGCAACAGACTCCTTTGTCGACCATGTGTTTGCGTCCTCTCCACAGACAGGAGAATAGCAAACGCTCGAGCGCCTTCTCATGATCGTCACAAAGGGGAAGTACTGACAGCCGGTAAAGGATCATGGGAAAGAGGTATGTGTTACACACCTCCGCCAAGCCCTTCACGGAGAGACCCCGTCGACGCCAAATCTTGACCGACGCGCCGACCTTTGCCAGTACTTCTGACCAGTTTTTCTCCAGCTGTAAGTCCGGACCGAACCAAACTCCGAGGAGCTTGACCGGCCCGTCCGTCCAGCTGAAGGGCCCCGGGAGGGAAACTCCCTTCCAGGCACCTAACCGCAAGCCGGATGACTTGTCGCAGTTAATTCTGGCCCCTGTCACCTTCTCGTACCGTACAAGCGCCTGGTGTACCGCCTCTATGTCCCTGCGGGAGGACACAAAGGTCGTTACGTCATCGGCGTACGCAGAAACCCTGGCTCGAGCTCCGCCAGGGACTTCAATTCCACGCAGGACCGGACTGCCCGTCTCGTCCCTTAGCCTGCGAAGGAGGGGCTCCAAACACAGGACATAAAGGAGAGAAGACAGTGGACAACCCTGTCGGACCGACCTAGACAGCGCGAAAGCGCCCGACAGCTTCCCGTTCACCTGTACCACAGCCTTGGGGGAGCGATACAGAAGGCTAATCCAGCGGCTGAAGTCGGGTTTGAATCCGGCGGCCTGCAGGACAGCAGCCAGGTAGCCATGGTCAATCCTATCAAATGCCTTGGACTGATCTAAATTGATCAGCGCGGCCTCATCGTCGTCTTCTACACCCTCTATGATCGTGCGAATCAAGTGCAGGTTGCTCTGAATTGTTCTCCCCTTCACAGAACAAGTCTGATCCGGTTCCAACAGAGACTCGGCAACTAGCTGCAAGCGATTCGTCAGGATCTTGGCCAAAATCTTTAACTCTGTGTTTAGCAGAGTTATGGGCCTGTAGTCATCTAGTTCCCTCCCAACCTTCTTGCCTTTTCTCAACAGCGTGATCACGCCCCTGGTGATCCGACCGGGGATGGACCCCTGCCGAAACCAGTGGTTGAACACGACAGCCAAGAGCGGGACAAAAAGGTGCGACATCCTCAAGTACAATTCATAGGGCAAACCATCCAAACCTGGCGACTTGCCACTGCTGACCTTCTTCAAAGCCACGTAGATTTCGTCCTCCGTAATCTCCCCTTCGCAGCTAGCCGCTTCAGCCGGCAAAAGCCGGGGAAAGTCAGCCAAATAGCTGCGAAACTCCTCGTCACGGAGACCAGGCTCCTTGGTAAATCGGTGCTCGAAATGCTGCCGGAACGCCTCGCACATGTCGTCGGTGGACCTAAGGAGATGTCCCTCCGGGTCGCGTACCTCTCGAATGTACCGGTCGCCGGCATGGCGAATTTCTTCCTTGCGCAGTTCCGCGCCCATGTTCACAGCTTCGGAAGACATCTTGCTTAACTTAGCCCTAATTACCTGACCCATGTAGCGCCCGCTAGTCGAGCGCTCCAGGGCCTCCCTGGCTAAGGCTATTTCTAGGGGATCCCCACCAGCCTCCGCCCGGGCGAAATTAGCACTAAGTGTCTTTGCCTCCGCAGCCTTATCTAGGTTGAGCCGCTGGCTATATTTGGTGGCGAAAGACCTAATGGAGTCCTTAAGGTTAACCCACCACTTACTCCCAATGACTCGCCCAATTAACGCCCGCTGCACTAGTTTTGTCAGCTGGTCACGAAAGTCCCGCCTGTCCAGTAAGGACTGATTGAACTTCCAATAACCAGCCAACCTAGGCCTAAATTCTAACGCCACCCGGGCACAAACGAGTTTGTGGTCCGAGTAGCCTAACCAGTGGAACGTTGGACATTCTAAGAAGTCTATGTCGGCTTCTCTCACTAACATCCTATCCAGGTATGCAGATACCCGGGTAGAAGGCCAACTACGCGTCCACGTCCACATGCTCCCTCCGGATGATCGACCCGGTATCTATCGACGAGACCAAAATCGCCGATCAGATCAACCAGGCTACGATCACCACTCCACCCGCTAGCGCCCCTTCCTCTATCCCATTTGGGGGTTAGGACGGCATTCCAGTCCCCAACTAAGATTAGCCGTGTTGAATGCACCATGAAGGGCTCCAACAGCCGAAAGAAAGAGACACGCTCACCTTGAACATTGGGCGCATAAACCACAATCAGCCGGAACGACTTGCTTTTCACTGCAATATCGGCCACGATCAGCCGGCCCTCGGCACCGACATGGACAAGGTCCACCCTCGCGTCCAGGGTACGCTTGACCAGCAAAGAAACACCTCTGGCCAGCCGGCTCCCATATGCTGAATAGACGACAAAGTCGTTAGACAGCACACACGAGTCGACTTCGCAAACAAAGTGAGTCTCTTGGATCGCGGCCACATCCACGCCGAAGGACAAGAGGTCACGAAGCAGGCGAGCCGCCTTACCCCGATCCCTCAGGCCCTTCGCATTTATACTGGCTATCTTAATAGACATTCTTTAGATCTGAAACGAAAAAAACAGAGAAAAACATGCAACGGACGGCTCTACTCGCATACCGGGTAGAAATCTCGGGTAGACGGGACCCCGACGGACTGTCCTAGGGACCCTGTACCAATGTCGGACGTAATCCGTCCGTCTAAGACAATTCCGCCGACGTCCGTGGGGTATGTTAGCTTTAGAACCCTATACAGACAGGGGTGGATTAAAACGGGAACCTCCCCGAACAATTTTTTGCCATCTTTGCAAGTTCTGGTGAATGTTCTTTGACCATATTTAAATTGGTATAATGCTTCTGGACCTCTGCGATATGGTCCCAGACCCGCAGGTTCCCCCCGGTATTCCTAACCAGGGTGATGACACCTGGGGCCTGGGCAAAGTTCCTCGGGTCTTCCGTAGAGAGACCCTTCACAGAGGTCAATTTTAAAAGAGGCTTCAGTAGCCTTCGTCGCTGGGAAGACCACTCCTCGAAATATTTTCTGGAACCTTCATCAGGGCATCCCCACGCGGGAGGGCATTTTTTTTCTTAGCCCGAGAGGGAGTGGGAGTAGGAGAAGGGGAGGGGGTATGAGTTATGGCACTAGCTTTTGCCAAGGGGGTCAGTTTAAAAACTGGGGACTGGGAAGCCTTAAGCGGGGAAGCGGGAAGGCTTCTTGCCTTTGTCCGCATAAGTCTTTCTCACGGGGGACACCGGTAGTGACGAGCATTTCACTTTGTGTACTCTTCTCTCTCTGCTCCTGCTTCTCCGCCTCGACTTCGGGCTGTCGCGTACTTCCTCCGCTTCCTCGTCTCTCCCACGTTTGAGAGACGCTGCCCTATCCACCTCCATCTCCATATTGGGTGCGGGGCTTTTTCCTTACGGGAACCCCTTTCCGGTTGGGCTGGCGCCCTCTTCACCGGTGTCTCCTTCACCGGTGTCTCCTTCACCGGGGTCTCCTTCATCTTAGCCGGCGTTTTGGCAGGTGGCAGCACCTTTGCCGGGGATGGTGTTTTATTTTTCTTCCTGCCTACCACCTGCCATTCGCCTTCCTTGTTGGCAGCTGGAGCCGGTGCTGGTGATGCCGTCTTTGGTGTTGCCGTCTTCGGTTTGCCTTGCTCCTGCTGTGGCTGCTTGGCTGGTTGGGCCTTTGGGGCAGGATTCTTGGTGGGGCAGGTCTTGGCAACATGTTCCGCTGCCCCGCAGACCCAACACACGGTTTTCTTCCCTCAACAATGATAAATATTACGCGACCCCTGCAGGTGAGGATGTTAGGAATCTTGGGAATGTTTTCCTTCGATATAGTCACCTGCAGGGTCATGTCGCCTGTTAAGATACCGGCTTTGGACCGCAGCGAGGAAACACAGGCCACCTTTCCATAATTGGCGAAAAAGGCACCTATGTGGTCCTCTGCAATGTCCATGGGGACGCCATGCAGGGTAACCTTGATTTTTTTGGTTCCCATATACTCAGTGTGGAGTTGGAGCGTTTTGGTCTCCAGGACTACCCCAATTAGTCTTTTGGCTTCCTCCGCTGATGCCAGCAGGACGTCCCACATGGCATTGCTCTTCCTCGCCACGGCCCTAGCATTTAGTTTCAGAGCTGATATCGCCTCCTCAAATGCGTCTCTGGTTACTCCTATCAACTTGTGCGTCTTAATATCCTTCGTTATCAGCGTGATGATCCGCACTTCTATTTGCGCTAGTTGTTCCGGAACTGAGACTAGCTCAGTTCCCTTTATATACTGTGCGTATTGAGCTTTCATCTCCTCGTAGAAATCTTCATTTTTCATAACGATCTTTCCCCCTGTCCACCCCGAGGTTGATGGTTTGGGGGATGCTGCTGCTGCTACGGACGCTACGGAGGGTGACTCCCGTGGCGGTAGTTGCCAGTCACCCTCCTTTCCTCCCACCGAGGCCGTGGTGGGAGGAACTACTTCCCCAGGCCCTTCCGAGGCCATGCCTCCCAAGAGGCCGAACCACGGACGCTTGTCTTCCGGCGTTTCGCGTTTTACCGCTACTTTTGCGCGGGCCTGAGCAATAAACTTAGGCTGGAACACAATTGTCCAGGAAACAAAGAGCTAGTAAATATCACTATGGAACAGATACTACACTTTGATCCTCTGCCATTTACCACACAACACAAGATTGGTAGGGAATGGCTCGTAAATTTTGATGCTTCTAAAACGAAGCTGCTATCAATTAACCATCATAGACAATCGCACCTACCTCCCATTAGCATGGATCAGGCTTGCCTCCCAGACAGTAAAACACTACGCCTCCTTGGTCTCACACTTTCAGCGGACCTCAAGTGGAATGACTATATCGAATCCATTGCTAAATCCGCTGCTATGAAAGTCGGTTCTTTTTGCAGGGCCCGGAAGTTTTTTCTGTCTGAAACTATCCTGCACATATATAAATCTACCATCCGCTCGTGCATTGAACACTGCTGCCACATCTGGTCAGGAGCCCCTGCTATTTTCCTGGGCTTCTTGACAAAGTACAACGGAGAGTCTGTAATGTGATCGATACTGACTTGGCAAACCGGCTGCAGTCTCTCTCTCACCGGCTCGACGTGGCTTCCCTGTGTCTCTTCTATAAATAATTTCACGTCTTCTGTTCCGATTAACTTAGATCACTGTTGCCCCCTAGGTACGAATTTGCACGAGATACTAGATTAGCAACTAGATCCCACCCTTTTACAGTGAAACCGATAAAATGCAACCGCAATTTCTACTCCAACTGTTTCTTTTCTCTCACTTCCCGACTGTGGAATTCCTTTCCACATGATTGCTTCCCCGAGGGCTACAATCTCCAGGAGTTTAAATGTATGGTCAATAGACACTTCCTAACACACTAACCATCTTTCAAAAACTCTTCCCATCTACCCAACCCCTAGCCTCGGTATCCTTACCCATATAAATATAAATATTCTCTCATTTTTCTTCTTCTTCCATTCATCACACCCAGCATTTTTGCGTTTGTTCCACCCGATTACTTTTAAAATTTTCTTCCGTTTTCTATTTCTGATTTTTTTTTGTTCTTTCTTCTTTTCAGTTTTAATCATTTAGTTTTTCTCTACTTTTTGTATTTCTTTCTCTTAATTCATTTTCCTTCCTTTACTTTTTTCTTCTTTCCTGATTTCTTATCTTTCATTTATATTTTCTCATTTTTACTTAGCTTCTTTCTCACCTCGATTGATTTTTCTTCTTTCTTTGATTTCCTTCTTATTTTTCAAAACTTAATTTTCTTCTCCCTTGTTCTCTTCTTTTTTCATGATTTTTTTGTCTCCCTGCGTGATATTTTTCGTTTTTCTTAAGCCTTTTATCTTCTTTCTTAGATTAATGTTTCTTCTTTCTTTGATTTCCTTCTTATTTTTCAAAACTTAATTTTCTTCTCCCTTGTTCTCTTCTTTTTTCATGATTTTTTTGTCTCCCTGCGTGATATTTTTTCGTTTTTCTTAAGCCATTTATCTTCTGTCTTAGATTAATTTTTCTTCTTTCTTTGATTTCCTTCTTATTTTTCAAAACTTAATTTTCTTCTCCCTTGTTCTCTTCTTTTTTCATGATTTTTTTGTCTCCGTGCGCGATATTTTTTCGTTTTTCTTAAGCCTTTTATCTTCTTTCTTAGATTAAGTTTTCTTCTTTCTTTGATTTCCTTCTTATTTTTCCAAACTTAATTTTCTTCTCCCTTTTCTCTTCTTTTTTCATGATTTTTTGTCTCCCTTTTTTTTCGTTTTTCTTAAGTCTTTTATCTTCTTTCTTAGATTAATTTTTCTTCTTTCTTTGATTTCCTTCTTATTTTTCCAAACTTAATTTTCTTCTCCCTTGTTCTCTTCTTTTTTCATGATTTTTTGTCTCCCTTTTTTTTTCGTTTTTCTTAAGCTTTTTATCTTCTTTCTTAGATTAATTTTTCTTCTTTCTTTGATTTCCTTCTTATTTTTCAAAACTTAATTTTCTTCTCCCTTGTTCTCTTCTTTTTTCATGATTTTTTTGTCTCCGTGCGTGATATTTTTTCGTTTTTCTTAAGCCTTTTATCTTCTTTCTTAGATTAAGTTTTCTTCTTTCTTTGATTTCCTTCTTATTTTTCCAAACTTAATTTTCTTCTCCCTTGTTCTCTTCTTTTTTCATGATTTTTTTGTCTCCCTGCGTGATATTTTTTCGTTTTTCTTAAGCCTTTTATCTTTTTTCTTAGATTAATTTTTCTTCTTTCTTTGATTTCCTTCTTATCTTTCAAAACTTAATTTTCTTCTCCCTTGTTCTCTTCTTTTTTCATGATTTTTTGTCTCCCTTTTTTTTCGTTTTTCTTAAGCCTTTTATCTTCTTTCTTCGATTAATTTTTCTTCTTTCTTTGATTTCCTTCTTATTTTTCAAAACTTAATTTTCTTCTCCCTTGTTCTCTTCTTTTTTCATGATTTTTTGTCTCCATTTTTTTTCGTTTTTCTTAAGCCTTTTCTCTTCTTTCTTAGATTAATTTTTCTTCTTTCTTTGATTTCCTTCTTATTTTTCAAAACTTAATTTTCTTCTCCCTTGTTCTCTTCTTTTTTCATGATTTTTTTGTCTCCCTTTTTTTTTCGTTTTTCTTAAGCTTTTTATCTTCTTTCTTAGATTAATTTTTCTTCTTTCTTTGATTTCCTTCTTATTTTTCAAAACTTAATTTTCTTCTCCCTTGTTCTCTTCTTTTTTCATGATTTTTTTGTCTCCCTTTTTTTTTCGTTTTTCTTAAGCCTTTTATCTTCTTTCTTAGATTAATTTTTCTTCTTTCTTTGATTTCCTTCTTATTTTTCAAAACTTAATTTTCTTCTCCCTTGTTCTCTTCTTTTTTCATGATTTTTTTGTCTCCCTTTTTTTTTCGTTTTTCTTAAGCTTTTTATCTTCTTTCTTAGATTAATTTTTCTTCTTTCTTTGATTTCCTTCTTATTTTTCAAAACTTAATTTTCTTCTCCCTTGTTCTCTTCTTTTTTCATGATTTTTTTGTCTCCCTTTTTTTTTCGTTTTTCTTAAGCCTTTTATCTTCTTTCTTAGATTAATTTTTCTTCTTTCTTTGATTTCCTTCTTATTTTTCAAAACTTAATTTTCTTCTCCCTTGTTCTCTTCTTTTTTCATGATTTTTTTGTCTCCCTTTTTTTTCGTTTTTCTTAAGTCTTTTATCTTCTTTCTTAGATTAATTTTTCTTCATCTTGACTTCCTTCTTTTCTTTCTTTATTACATTCACTTTTTTCTTGCTTACGGCCATATCGCGTTAAATGCACCGGTTCTCGCTCGAGCACCGAAGTTAAGCAACGTCGAGCCTGCTCAGTACTCAGATGGGTGACCGCTTGGGAATACCAGGTGCCGTAAGCGTTTAGTGACGGATGTGCGTTGTGATGCAGTGGATATCGGCTCAGAAAGAGAAATCGGTGAGCCGAGTTTAAATTCCAGTTGAATACCCTACATTCACTTAAGCACTGGTGCCCTTGGGATAGGTATTAATCCTTCCCTTCTCTCCTGTTATGGGTTAAATAACAGGATAGGGCTTGGGGACCCTGCCCTTAAAAACAAATCTCAATGAATCTTGATACTCGAAAAAAGAAAAAAAGTATTGCTAGACACACAGCTTATATAAAAACAACAATAAATTGTTGAAAATAAAAAAGGTGTTCTTCTTCTTCTTCTATGTGCACTGTCCCTTCAGGACGTAGGCGATCATGGATCTCCACGTCTCCCTATCCCTTGTGGCTCTTAGTATGTTTGCTCCTGTTGTTCCTGGCAACCACGTTCCGTCATCCACCTGATCAGACCCTGCAAATATGTTATCCGCTGCCTTCCTCTGTCTCTCCTTCCTTCTATCTGTCCAGTCAGTATCAAGTTCTCCAGGCTCTCCTTACTCATTGCATGTCCCAGTAATTTCAGTTGTCTCTTCCTGATGCTCAGCGTCAATTTCCTTTTTGTTGCCATTCTTTCTAACACTTCGTCATTGCTTGTATGCTCAGTCCACGATATCCGTAGTATCCTTCCGTAGAACCACATTTCGGCCGCTTCCAGTTTTGTCCTCATTTTCGATGTTATTGTCCAGCATTCACAGCCGTATTGAAGAACTGACATCACGTAGCAGTCTAGCACTCTTTTCTTCATTTCTATTGAGATCTTCCTGTGTGTTAGTATTTTGCTCATCTTCTGGAACGCGTCCTTTGCCATGCCAATTCGCCTTCGGATCTCCGTGTCGCACTTTCCATCTCCTGTTAGAACACTTCCTAGGTACTTAAATTCTTGGACTTGTTTGATTCTGTTATCCCCCACCTGGATTTGGCATTTTGGGTTGTATCTTTTGCTGATGACCATGCACTCAGTTTTCTTAAAGTTTATTTGTAGTCCATTCTTGTCACTCTCCACTGCTACTTTCTGTATGAAATCTTGCAGTTTCCTTCCCGTGTCCGCAATCAGTACTGTATCGTCCGCGTATATTATGTTGTTCAGTTTGTGGCCTCCAATAACAAATCCTGGTGTGTCATCTAGGGTCCTCAAAATATTCTCGCTGTATAGGTTGAACAAATCCGGTGAAAAGACACATCCTTGTCTTACGCCTTTTTCTACCTTTGTGTATCTACTGAGGTCGTTACCTGTCCGTATGCAGGCCGTTTGCTGCCAGTAGAGATTCTTGATTATTCTTATGTCTTTGCCGAAAATGTCGAGGTTGCCTAGCATTTCCATCAATTTTTTGTGTCGTATTTTGTCGAATGATTTCGCGTAGTCAATGAAGCATAGGTACAAGTCTTTCTTCATTTGTAATGCCCTTTCAGAGAGCATCCTAATCATGAATATGGCGTTCCTTGTTCCAGTGTCTTTGACGAACCCGCACTGTTCCTGCCCTATCTCTGGCCTGATTCTGCTTCTCGCTCTATTCATCAGGATTCTGACAATCAGTTTTGTAATGTGACTCATTAAGCTGATAGTTCTGTGTACTTCGCACTCGTTTGCACCAGGTTTCTTCGGTAGCGCTATAAATATCGACTTGCATAGGTCGTCTGGTATTATTCCGCTGCTATAAATTTCGTTTATTATGTCGGTAATCTTTTCTATGCCATATTCTTCTAAGGCTGTCAGCAGCTCTATCACTATGCCATCTGGGCCAGGTGCTTTGTTTCTGTTCATTTTGGCCATTGCAGCTTCCACTTCGGATTTTAGTATTTCCGGTCCATCCATCTCCTTGTGTATTCTCGGTTGTTCTCTCTTGTCGCAAAAGAGATCCTTTATGTATTCTTCCCATCGCTGGAGTATTTCCTCTTTCTCTAATATGATTGTCCCTTCCTTGGATTTTATGCATCCTGTTGAGGAACAGGTTTTTTGTCCTGTCAGTTCTCTTATCTCTTTATGCATCTCTGCTTTGTTGTTCCTGCTCAGTCTCTCTACTTCTGCACATTTATTGTTGAGCCATTCCTCTTTGGTTTGTCTGCATTTGTTCCTTATCTCCCTGTGAAGTTTTTTGTAAATGTGTTACCAGCAATAAATAAATAAAATTTAGTTGGCAATAAATGACCCGCCGAGGTTGATATGCCATAAAAACAAAACAACGAACCAACCTCTTTATTTCTTTTCTTTCATTACTTTTTTTCTTTCCTGATTTCTTTTTCGTCTTTCGTTTATTTCACTTCTTTCCTTGACTTGCTTCTTCTTTTTACTTTATTTATTTCTCTTCTTCCTTTTATTTCTTAATTTCTTTCTTCGATTTCTTTATGTCTTATTTGATTTTGTAATTTTGTTTCTTATTTTTGTTCTATTTTCTTCGTCTTTTTTCTTCCTCTTTTTTCTTTGATCTTTACTTTTCATTCCTTTATTTCTCTATCTTTCCCTGAGTTTTTTCTGTTTTTCTTGATTGTCTTTTCTTTACATTTTAATTTTCGTTCTATTACTCTTTTGATTTCCCTCTCCTTTTTCCATTAATCTTTTATGTTCTAGATTTAATTGTTTTGTTTATGCCTTCTTTTCTTTTGTTGATATTTGTTTTATTTTTCCCTTTTGTTTTTTTTTCATATTTTCATTTTGTTTGTATTTTCATTCTTATTTTTCTTTATCTTCTTTTTCTTTATTTGACATTTTCTTACTTTAGTTTTTTTATTTCTCTTGTTTTGATTTCTGCTTTTCTTTTTTAATTTCTTTATTTTTCATTATATTTTTGTTATTTTGACTCACTTTTCTTCCCTCTTTCTTTCTTTATCTACTTCTTTCATTTCCTTATTTCATTTTTATCTTTTTATTTTTATTGTTAATTTTTTGAGAGAAATTTTCTCGTTTTCTTGCCTTCATCTTTCTAAAAAACACTTTCATATTTCCTAGATATTTTCAGTATATTTACACGTCATTCTTTTTCTTTCTGCTATATGCAATGTATTTTCAGTACTTACACCACCTGCCCTTATCTCTGTTCTCCGGGAATTTTCTACTCCTAAATTTCTGTCTTTTTCCCTTCATTCTCCAAAAGTAGATTTTCCAATTCCGATCGTCCCAATCACCATTCCAATCAATTACCCACTTTACTCTCCATTTCCCTATCCAAATCATTTCCGTTTTCTTTATCCGACTTTCACGATCACTTTCTAGCCAGGCACGCTTTCTCTCCATTATCCAAACTATGTCTTCTTTTTTTCACTCTGTTCTCCTTCGGAACCGTGGTGATTTTCCGTCTAAAAGCGCAGATAACACTCCTCCACCTACAGTCCGAGCAAAAACGTCCAAGCTAGCTGCATTCCACCATCTATCCATTAGCTTAGCAAACCTCACTGATACAACAACAATAGTAGCCCCCATCACCCTATTTGTTGCGTGCCATTTCTGATCAAAACGTTGGCTTCATCCCGGGCGAAAAAGATGAAGACGTAAGCGCAACACGCTATCCTTTCGTCGAGGGAGAATCTTACTATTTAGGTGCTTAAGAGTAGGTGGAGGTGGTTGATAAAAGTTGATTGAGAGGAGAGGATTAGGAACAGAGTGCAAGGGCTGAGCAGGTTCCAATTTAATTTTCCCATTTTATCCTAACAAAGGCAGAATCGGCGCCTGGTCTTTATGGAATGGGTAAGCGCCAATCGCTATCGCTGCTGACTACGATTCGCATCGCCAAATTTCGATGGCTAAAATTACTACAACCCTTGCAAAGACTGTCACTGCCGCGAAAATCCTTTGTAATTCAATGATTTGTACAACAAGTGATGTTTCGCGACTTGGCTCTGTAGTAAATATACGAAAAGAAAGCCGTCAAGACATAGATTCCCTTCTAGTTAAAAATATCAGAATAGTTTTCATGTTGTAAAAAGGATGAAAGAGAAATCGGATATCTTAAATTGCCAGTTATTACCAAAAGGGCTAGTCCAATATCTAAGCATTGTATTGTAAGTTATCTATATTAAATTCTACCTAATAAAAAACGAAATAGACAGTAATGGATTGCTGAATAGTGTTGATCTAAACGTTAGAAGATGTAGAATTCTGTGTATAGTATAATGAGGATAGATAGTGATTTGCATTGAATTAAACAAATTAAATTGTATATTTTTAGAGAGCACAATGTAGCAGTTCTTTGGCTTAATTTATTTACTATTTTGTGTACAACTGGAATACAACGTAAATTTGAAAGATTTGACTCCGAAGACATAGCAACGAGTGTCTTTGATGTTTGAACACTAGGTATAGAAATAGCGATACAGATGTTTGGTTATATCAGAAAGAGGTTGTAGAGAGGAAAAACGTTTTCTATTACAAGACAGCATAATTATATATATTGCTTTGACCGGCAAAATTATGATTGACAAAAATATAGGACAGTGAATGATGGCGGCATGGTGAAAACAGCAGAAGCACTAACACAGGCGATAGCCGACAAAGATATGATTGACAAAATATACTGCCGTGGCGTTTGGTGGCTGGGTGCAACATCAAAGGCAGAAACCCATGTGATAGCGGACAAATCTTTAAATGAGAAATTTACCTGGACACAGATGGTGTCGGATGGGTGCGGCATCAAATGCAGAAAACACAATCGACAACTGGCTTAAAAAGCAACAACTTGCAAAGATGTCTGACATATATTTGACCATAGATAACGTCAATTAACCGACAAACAGAAAAAGCAAAAAATGCGTAGGAATTTCGAGTTATATAAATCTGGGGTTTCTGGCCGAAAACAGATGGCAGAAGAGAGAGAAGATGTAAAGAGAGAATAACGACTCCTGACAACTTCTGCTTGTGTGTGATTCTCTCTGACTAGCGTTACTTCACACAACCATTACCAACAAAGAATAAAAATACAAGTTCATGTTTTTATATACGAGTTCTTGTTTGTTGTTAGAGGGCCAACGGTGTTTGCATATATATATATGAGAGTTTTGTAATTTGCTTGAAGCATTGACTATATAAGATGTATGGGTAGGTATTTAAAGGTTATCACAATGCATTTACTTTAATAAAGAAAGATAAATAAGTGTTGGGTATTACCTATTTATTAATCATTAATATATCGAGATCAGAATCTCATCTGCAGAATGATAGAAGTGCTTGATTTCACATCCGCTGGCGGACCATACCTTTAAACGCATTGTGATAACCTTCAAATACCTACTCCCCCCCATATATATATATATATATATATATATATATATATATATTGATTGTCTAATCATTTAGTTTTTTGTGATAATAAAATTAGGCCAGTACACAGTTGTATGAAAAAGTGTTCAAAACAATTATATTGTAGAACCTTTGAATATTCCTGATTTGTAAACGAGTTATTACGCGACCTAGTACTCTACCATGTCGTGTCTTCAGGTAATTTGTAATAACTGATTTAAAAATAACTGATTTGTAATAACTGATTTAAAATCAGTTATTGCGAATTGTCTCAAAACACCACATGGTAGTGATGCAATGAATATGTCATGAATATGCATACATTTTGGTTTACCACTCACAGTAATATGATTGTCTAGTGTCAGCCATAAATACAGACGAAGGCGAGGACGCATAGAGGTCTACCACTAGAGTTCTACGTCCATACATCTATACGATTAGAGGTCGACATGTCAACATATCTTCGACTAGAGGTCCACGTTCACAGGTTTACGACTATTGGCTACGCCTAAGTCTCAGGATACTGCAAACGATGAATACCGTCCGATACATCTACGTACTCGATTTTCCTACCCGGTTAAATTTGCTTAAACTGCTTAGATATCTCGAATTAGATAATCCCTTTCTGGGACATATCAGGTAGAAAGCTAGGTCTTGTAATAACTTGTTTACAAATATATATATATATATATATATATATATATATATATATATATATATATAGTCATCCATAGACAGATCAGTTTCGCTGTATCACAGCTCATCAGTACGGTTAGAGTCCGATTGCTTTTAACCCAAGATTGAAACCTGTCAGTCGGCGATTCTACCTCTGGGCCATGGGCACACGTAGAAGAAGGCAAACTTTTTAGCATGTATATTATCGTTATACACGCCCGATAGCCAGAGAGCTCTAATTCATTAGTGAATGAGCGATGCGTACATGCCAGGGTAGCTACTGTTTTTCAAAGTCTACCATTCTTCCAGAGTGCTCAGTCCGGGTGTGAGAGCGTATGGTAGCCAACCAAGCCTAAAAAAATAAATTTTGCTGTACTATTTAACTTATAGCTTGGTGGAAAATGGGAATCTACATTAAATACAATGTGGATTTTATAAGAACATATAGCAGAATCAAATACAGCGGGGGAAATAATATGAAATAAACGTTTGCCTTTTATTAAAGACAAACGGAAAAAGCAAAATCTAACTGTACATGTTTTTGCTGTCATAAAGAGTACTGAAATCAAAGTGTAAAGGGAATCCTTTCAAAATGTTGATCAAAATGTTATACGCGTCGAAGACTGAAACCAGAGAAGATGAAATAGGCATGTTTTACAAAACACTGGAAAATTCAAAACCTCAGAGTAAGCCACAAGAAATGATCATCTTCACAAGCAACGTAGACATAACAGTAAAAAAGAAATAAAATGGAGAAATAATTGGTAATTGTGAACGGGCACCACGCAAGGAACACAAGGATAATTCTTTTCATTAGTTCACAGCGTACAGCCAATTAATAAACCAAAACTTTTTAATCATATCATCCCAAGCAAGGCAATGAAAGCCACTAAGATGAAAGGGGGCTCAGAGATAGAATGAAACAGAGAGAACAACAAAAGAACACGAATAGAGATGATGACGTTTGACATTGCCCCTAAATGTCTGAAATTCTTGGAATGCAGGAATCGTGAGGAGATTTTCACAGCAGATATGTTTGTGGGAGCTCATGAAAATCGGCTCGTATCTATAAATCGCATAACCGAGATGGAATACCAGTCGAATCCATTACAATCACATACCTGCTTGTGAAGGATCGAATACATCTGTTCCTCACGCAGCCATTGGAAAATAGCAGGACAGACTGGGTTCTATAGCCATGGACAGAAGGAATGCTAAGAATTCAGACATATTTGAAGAGGTTTGAGATTCGGCAGACTTAAAAAAAAAATTTTTATAGTGACTGCAATACATGTAGTGACCCTAAGACTTTAATGAGTCAAGGAATATTTGGATCTATCTGGATGTGCAAAAATGAACAAATGGTTACGTCTATAAATTTGAAGAAGAGAGAAATATATATATATATATTTCTCTCTTGGCGTGTGTATACACAGCTTATATATAACACACTAAAATTTCGCTTCTCTGATTCCATGACCCTATGGCTAAGGGTTTAGCGACCCTGAATAACTCCATATTGGTAGATTTTTTATCCCGGCCAAAAGCTGGTGGATGTCTATTCACACTGATACAGGGAAATAGGCTTGTATGTGGATGACGAATACATGCATACATATATATATATATATATATATATATATATATATATATATATATATTCGTCATCCATAAAAAAAAATCTTAAAAAGTCTGCCTTCTTATACCGAACGCTCGTGGCCCATAGGTAGTGGCCGACTGACGCCAATTCGGTGGGGTTTCAATCCTACACCGGTTCTCGCTCGATCACCGAAGTTAAGCAACGTTGAGCCTGGTCAGTACTTAGATTGATGACCGCTTGGGAATAGCAGGTGCTGTAAGTGTTTAGTGACGGATGTGCGTTGTGGTGCAGTGGATATCGGTTGAAAGAGAAATCAGTGAGCCGATTTCGAACTCAAGTTGAATACCCTGCATTCACTTAAGCACTGGTACCCTTGGGAAAGGTATTAATCCGTCCCTTCCCTTTCCTCCAGTTATGGGTTAAATAACAAGGGTAGGACTTGGGACCCTGCCCTTAAAAACAAATCCCAATTAATTTTGATACTCGAAAAGAAAAAAAGTATTACTAGACACAAAGCTTATATAAAAACAACAATACATTGTTGAAAAAAAAAGGTATTACCACCAATAAATAAATAAAATTTAGTTGGCAATAAATGGTTGATATGCCATAAAAACAAAACAACCACACAACAGCCTAACCACGCACAACATACCGGTTTTAATTTTACTCCATATAGTATGTGTATCTCTTCTCTTATTACTTTCCCTAAACTTCTTCTTTCTTTCTGTTGTAGATTATATGAGCTGGGGAATAATTTCTTTGAAGATGTGTACTTTTATGAAAACTTAAACGTAAAATATGCGATCTGCTAACAAAATAAAAATGTATATTGTTTTGATAAATATCTGATTGGGCAAAATTCTCTGACTGGAAAATATTTGACTGTTTTGAAACCAGCGTAGCCAAGGTCAGATAATATGGGCCTTGGAATTATGTCAACAATGTGTCAGAATATGACGTAATCGTTAATATATGAGACAGAAATTATTAGTAATAAGCAGTCGGTTGACAGTTAAAATCGGAAACCAGATCAAGAAAAGCACACGGGAAAAAAGCGGACAAGCCCGCCGCCCCCGGCTGCCTCAATGTGTGCTGACACCTCCAACACTTCCCCTCTACTCTACAACACGTCACCTGATACTGTCTACATTTGTTTATGCAAACAGCATATCATTTATTCGATCATCACTAGTCATTTTATTAAATGAGAATATTGTCTTTTTATCAGCGTGACGAATGTATACGATTTTATAAGTGAGAAGATTTTGGAACACCGTCGTCGAATTAATGATCATCGTTTCATTGATGTGTATGCAGAATACATATCTGTTTAGCTGCAGTTTAATTTTCGTCATACTTGGCGCCAGGCTATGAAACACATTGGTCATTTTCCTTTCAAGGTTATACAGCATGAGTCGTTCTGGTATACGTCCTGGAAACCACATATACCCAATTGGTACATCACTCTATCTACCTACCTACCTACCTACCTACCTAACTAACTAACTAACTAACTAACTAAGCCGATATTTGTTTCACATTGTTATTTTTGTTTTATCTGATTAATAATATTTTGTTGTTTTTTATTTATGTATTTACTCATTTCTTTCTTGTATTAATTAATTAACACTTTTTCTTTCTCTTGTATGATTTTCTTTTACTCTTCTTTTCTGTTGCGTCTGTTTGTTTATGTAAACCTATTTGTTCAAAAATTTAGTTTATTCTCTAAAAATGTGTTTACCACTGGATCTCTTGTTCCCTTATGTCCAAAGTTCCAACGTTGCATTTCAACACAGCAAGTCATTATTTTTCAAAATGCCCTACTCTTATATATTCTCTCAACTTGTGAGTAATTTTGCCCAGAAGTGTATTTACATAAATAAATTAAAAAAATAAAGGAAGCGTAAAGGTACAAAATCTGTCATTCAGTTAACTGCCATCGGTGATACACGCTTTGAGCGATCATGTCTTGAAAGAGACATGACTGACTGGGCATAAGATATTACCACTGTAGTGTGCCATTAATTTATGCGCTTGACTGGTTCCAACCAAGGCTATAGAACCCAATCTGTTCTGTTATTTGACCCATAGTTGGAGGGATGAAACGCATAAATACCTATCCCAAGGGTCTTTGCTAGTAAGTGAATGCAACGAATTGTACTGGTATTAGAATTCGGCTCTCCGATTTCTCGTTCCGTATCAGAGCCCTCACATCAATGGAACAAAAATAGGACGATAAAAAACAGTTAATGTCTAACTGAAAAGGCGAGGAAAAGTGCTATGAATCAGTTATAGATACGATCAGTCTGAAACGTGCAGAAAACTTTTGGATTTGAAAATCTACGCGAAAAATAAATTTATTGATGGTTATAAATTATGCAAACACGTGTCTCGGAATAGTGATTTTTTTAAGTGTCGCGTAAGACCAAAATTATGAATAACCTATTAAGGATCGGGTTCACTGATCAGTCGTAATTGTTCTACCGTTAACCTGAATACTACGTCGGGTTGCCCAACCCGTCTCACTATTTGCAGACGTGCAGCGTACTCAGTGGAATTTAAAAAAAGAAAAAACTGATATATGCACACATTGTAAAGAGAAAAAGTGTCACATTTGATACTGATTTTTTATATGACATTTGAGTGTGTTGTTCTTTATCGTGGATTGATTTTTTTTAATGTTATTATATGTAAATGCCTTGTACAAATGCCGTGGTTGTGTCATGGAGAGGTGCTTGAAAAAGTTTCACTTGAAATGTTCATAGATGAACGTTTTGAAAAAATATATAGATGGAATGTTATATATTTTCTGAATTTGCGTGCAATTTCATCCAAAAGTTTATTTACTTTGAACAAGTATAACGGAAAAATGGAAGCTAGCAAAATATACCACTCAAAAAATTAGAGGAACATTTCAAAAACACATCATATCTAAATAGGGTAAAAAGGATCTTGAATAACTTTCCTCATAATAAGAAGGTGACGTATTAGTAGCATAATGATGTCACATAATTTGATAGAAATGTGAAAAAGGTCACTGTATAGAGGTGGGGTGTTATGTATTGGGGCACATAATGATGTCATATAATTTGGATAGAAATGAAAAAAGGTCACTGTATAGAGGTGGGGAGTTATGTATTAGTAACATAATGATGTCACATAATTTGATGGAATGAAAAATACTACTGTATAGAGTGGGGTGTTATGTAATATAACATAGTCAGATGTCACATAATTTGATAGAAATGAAAATGGTCACTGTATAGAGGTGGGGAGTTATGTATTAGTAACATAATGATGTCAGTATAATTTGATAGAAATGATAATGGTCACTGTATAGAGGTGGGGAGTTATGTATTATAAATATAATGATGTCACTAATAATTTATTAGAACAAAAAGGTCACTGCATAGAGGTAAGTGTTATGTATTAGTAATATAAATATGTCAATGGCTAATTTGATAGAAATGAAAATGGTCACTACAGAGGTGGGGAGTTATGTATTAGGTACATAATGATGTCACATACTCTGATATAAACAGTAAGTACTACTGTATAGAGGTGGGTAGTTATGTATTAGTAACATAATGATGTCACATAATTCTGATAAATGAAAATGGTCATTCATAGAGGGGGAAAAGGGTAGACAGAAACATAACATTGCCTACAATTTGATAGAAATGAAAAAGGCTAAATACAAGGAGGTGGGGAGTTATGTATTAGTAACATAATGATGTCACATAATTTGGATAGAAAGTTCAAAAGTCACTGTATAGGTAAGGCAAGTGTACAGTAAATATAAATATGTCACATAATTTGATAGAAATGAAAATGGTCACTGTATAGAGAGGTGGGGAGTTATGTATTATTGCAACATAATGATGCTCATATAATTTGATAGAAATGAAAATGGTCACTGTATAGAGGTGGGGTAGTTATGTATTAGTAACATAATGATGTCACATAATTTGATAGAAATGAAAAAGGTCACTGTATAGAGGTGGGAGTTATGTATTATAACATAATGATGTCACATAATTGATAGAAATGAAATGGTCACTGTATAGAGGTGGGGAGTTATGTATTAGTAACATAATGATGTCGTCAATTTTATAGAAATGAAAATGGTCACTGTATAGAGGTGAGTTGTGGCTAGCAATATACTGGGATGTCACATAATTGATAAATGATATTTATCATTTTACAGAGGTAGAGTTACAGAAGAAAATAATGATGTCGCTATAATTTGATAGAAAATGAAAGGTCACTGTATAGAGGTGGGGAGTTATGTATTAGTAAATATAATGATGTCACATAATTTGATAGAAATGAAAATGGTCACTGTATAGAGGTGGGGAGTTACATGAAAATATAATGATGCCCATAATTTGAGGAAATGAAAATGGGTCACTGCAGGAGTGGGGAGTTATGTATTAGTAACATAATGATGTCACATAATTTGATAGGAATGAAAAAGGTCACTGTATAGAGGTGGGGAGTTATGTATTAGTAACATAATGATGTCACATAATTTGATAGAAATGAAAATGGTCACTGTATAGAGGTGGGGAGTTGGTGTATGAGAACATAATATGTCATATAATTTGATAGAAATGAAATGTAGTCACTGGAGGGAGGTGAGTTATGTATTAGTAACATAATGATGTCACATAATTTGATGCAGAAATGAAATTATCACTGTATAGAGGTGAGTTATGTATTAGCAACAGAATATTTCATAATTTGATAGAAATGAAAATGGACACCAGGTGGAGGGGGGAGTTATGTATTAGTAACATAATGATGTCACATAATTTGATAGAAATGAAAATTATCACTGTGAAGTAGAGGTAAGAGTTATGTATTAGTAACATAATGATGTCACATAATTTGATAGAAATGATAATGGTCACTGTATAGAGGTGGGAAGGCAGGGAGTGAAAATATTATAATGATGTCACATAATTTCAGGATAGAAATGAAAAAGGTCACTGTATAGAGAGGTAGAGTTGTGTATTAGTAACATAATGATGTCACATAATTTGATAGAAATGAAAATGGTCACTTTGTATAGAGGTGGAGTTATGTATTAGTAACATAATGATGCTCACATAATTTGATAGAAATGAAAAATGGCTACTGTATAGAGGTGAGTTATGAAGAGTAATATAATGATGTCACAGATAATTTATTAGAAAATGATAGTATTTAATACTGTATAGAGGTGGGGTGTTATGTATTAGTAACATAATGATGTCACATAATTTGATAGAATAAAAAGGTCACTTATGGTAGGAGGGAGTTATGTATTAGTAACATAATGATGTCATAATTTAATAGAAATGAAAGGTCACTGTATAGAGGTGGAGTTATGTATTAGTAACATAATGATGTCACATAATTTGATAGAAATGATAATGGTTTACTGTATAGAGGTGGGTGTTATGTATTAGTAACATAATGATGTCACATAATTTGATAGAAATGAAAAAGGTCAAATACAGAGGTGGGGAGTTATGTATTAAATATAATGATGTCACATAATTTGATAGAAATGAAAAGGTCACTGTATAGAGGTGGGGTGTTATGTATTAGTAACATAATGATACAATATATCTTGATAGAAATGAAATGGTCACTGTATAGAGGTGGGGAGTGTATTAGTAATGGCAATGATAAGTCACATAATTGGTTAGAAATGATAATGGTTTGTATATATGTGTTATGTATTAGTGCAACATAATGATGTCATATACTTGATAGAATGTGAAAAGATCACTGTATGAGGTAAAGTTATGTATTAGTAACATAATGATGTCACATAATTTGATAGAAATGAAAATGCTCACTGTATAGAGGTGGGGAGTTATGTATTAGTAAGATAATGATGTCACATAATTTGATAGAAATGAAAAAGGTCACTGTATAGAGGTGGGGAGTTATGTATTAGTAACATAATGATGTCACATAATTTGATAGAAATGAAAATGGTCACTGTATAGAGGTAGGGAAATAAAAGTCACCGCAAAAAAAAGTGACAAAATGGTGCAGCAGACAGTTCCATTTTGCCAAAATGTCAATTAGAAACTCAAAATGATTCTCAGTAGTTTGTGTGGCCCCCACGCGCTTGTACGCATGCCTGACAACGTCTGGGCATGCTCCTAATCAGACAACGGAACCAGGACATAACCGAGCTTGTGGACAGTCTGAGGGGCAATCTGGAGGTAATGGACGGAAACTAAAGAAAATGTCCCAGAGGTGTTCTATTGGATTTAGGTCAAGTAATTATTTGCACCACTGGATCCACTTTTCTTCTCGTTCGTTGCGGATTCCTAATCCAAAGGTGTCGGACGCCTGCCTTTCCCTATAATTACCGACCCTGGCATTCAAGTCACTTATTATGATTCTAATTTCTTTGCTTTTGCACTGAGGCTTGGCATTGCTTAGTATGGATTAAAATGATTCTATTTCTTCCTCTGTGCTTTGCATTGTTGGTGCATCGACTACTATAATAGATATGTTGTAATCAATATATATATATATGTGTATACGCTGCTCAAAACACTTAGAGGAACAATTCGGAAACGCATCAGATCTAAAAAGGTAAAATGATAATAAGTAGGTTATGTATTAGTAACATAATGATGTCACATAATTTGATAGAAATGAAAATGATCACCTTAAAGTGAGGGGAAATAAAAGTCACCGCAAAAATAAAAGTGACAAAATGGTGCAGCAGACAGTTCCATTTTGCCAAAATGTCAATTAGAAACTCAAAATGATTCTCAGTAGTTTGTGTGGTCCCCACGTGCTTGTACGCATGCCTGACAACGTCGAGACGACGAATGGTGTCCAGGGAGATCTCTTCCCAGATCTGAACCAGGGAATCACTGAGCTCCTATGAGGGGCAACCTAGCGGTACCTGACGGACCTAAACATAACGTGTAAGAGGTGTTCTATTGGGTTTAGGTCAGGTGTACGTGGGCAGGGTATCAATTCCTTTGTCCTCATCGAACTGCCTGCATACTCTAGCCACATGAGGTCGATCATTGTTGTGGACCAGGAGGAACCCAGGTCTCACGGCACCAGCGTAAGTTCTGGCAACTGGTCCAAGGATTTCATCCCTATACCTAATTGTAATCAGTGTGCCATTATCTAACCTGTGCGTTCATCCAGGGATATGCCTCCCCAAACCATCACTGACCCACCACCACCCATCACTGACCCACCACCAAACAAATGTTTCTGGCAGCATAACGTTCTTCACGACATCTTAAGACCCTTTCACGTCTGTCGCATGTGCTCAGATTGAACCTGCTCTCATCGGTCAAGAGCACAGGGCGCCATTGGCGTAGTTGCCAATTCTGGTGATCTATGGTAAATGCCAATCGAGCTCTACGGTGCTGGGCAGAGAGCACAGGGCCTCCTACAGAACATCGGGCTCTCAAGCCTGTTTCTGATTGCTTGGTCAAAAAAATTAACACCAGTAGCCTGCTGGAGTTCATTTTGTAGGGCTCTGGCAGAGCTCAACCTGTTTCTCCTTGCACAAAGGCGCAGATACCGATTCTGCTGCAGGTATAGGGATCTTCTACGGCCCTGTCCAGCTCTCCTGGAATATCTACCTGTCTCCTGGAATCTCCTCCCTGCTCTTGAGACTGTGCTGGGAGACACAGCAAAATTCCTGCAACGGCACGTATTGATGTGCCATCCCGGAGGAGTTGCACTCTAGTGCAACCTCTGTAGCGTTCAGGTACTGCACCATGCTATCAACAGTGATGTTGATCCAAGACAAATGAAAAACTACAGCAGTAGAAAGTCAGTCAGTAAAAAGATCAGCCAAAAGATATGAGAAGGGAAAATAAGTATCAGTGGCCTCAACCATTCCTGTTTTGGTGGGTGTCTCATTGTTGATTCTCTGAAGCACCTGTAGTTGATTTCATTACCAACAAAGCAACTGAAACCCTCTCTGCTACTTAACTGACCAGATCAATATCTCGAACGTTTGACTGAAAGGTTGCTATACATTGATTAAAAAGTGTTCTTCTAATTTCTTTGAGCTGTGTATAAAAGAAAATAAATATTGTTTTGTAATGTCAAAAAACGCGAAGGCCGGATGATAGAGACAGCTGTTCTCGGAAGTCAGGAAAAGTAAAAACAAGACTTGATTTACATTTAGATAGTTATTTTTTTTTATAAGTGTTTCACCCCGAGCAAGGCATGTCACTGCCACTAGTGCGCAGGGGGCTACATAGAGTGGAGAAAGGATGATTAAATATAGGAAATGTCAGAGGGTGGGTGATAGGCGGGTAAGGATACCGAGAATGAGGGTTGGGTAGATGAGAGTGTTCTGAGAATAATTGGGAATTAGTGTGATTGTAGCTGTCGGGAAAGCAGACTTGTGGAAGGGAGTTCCACAGGCGGGAAGCACGAGAAAAGAAGCTGTTGGAGTAGAATTTACGGTTACATATTTGTTTAACTGTAAAAGGGTGGGACCTAGTTGCTAATCTAGTATCTCGTGTAAATTCATGCTTAGGCGGCACCAGAGATCTAAGCTCATCGGAGCAGAAGTCATGAAAGTACTTGTAGAAGAGGCACAGGGAAGCCACATCACGCCGGTGAGAGAGTGGTTGCAGCCGGTCTGCCAAGTCAGTATCAACCACGTTACAGATCCTCCTTTGTATTTTGTCAAGAAGCCCAAGGAGAGCAGCAGGGGCACCCGACCAGATATGGCAGCAATATTCTATACACGGGCGGATGGTAGATTAGTATATGTGCAGAATAGATTCAGGTGGGAAAAACTTCCGGGCCCTGCACGGAGAGCCGACTTTCATAGCAGCAGATTTGGCAATGGATTCGATATAGTCATTCCATTTGAGGTCCGCCGAAAGGGTAAGGCCAAGGAGGCGTAGTATTTTACTCTCTGGGAGGCCAGCCTGTCCCATGCTAATGGGAGGTAGATGCGATTGTCTGTGGTGGATAGTTGATAACAGCTTCGTTTTAGAGGCATTGAAATTTACCAGCCATTTCCTACCCCAGGCCACTACTGATTGGAGGTCCCTTTCAAGTACGGCAGCGAGGTTCACCTTGTCGTCCACACCTGGTTTTTGATCGATGCGAGAATAGATTGTTGTGTCATCGGCATACATGCCAACTTGGGATCTAATGGTGTCGGGGAGTTCATTAATGTAGATCAGAAAGAGCGTGGGACCTAGGATAGAACCTTGAGGGACGCCCGCGATCGTATGGTAGTTTTGGGAGGCATGCCCAATTAATACCACCTTCAATGTGCGGTTAGAGAGGAAAGACTGGATTAGGTCAAACAGATGTCCAGTTATCCCGTAGCTCCGCAGTTTGCATAAGAGGCCAGCATGCCAGACCCTGTCGAACGCTTTGGAGATATCCAGGGCAACGGTTCGGGCTTCACCATTCTTGTCAAGTGCCTGGTATATGTACTCGGTAATGGTCGTTAGCATATCAGCAGTAGACCTGGTGAAACGAAACCCGTACTGTTTGTCGCAGAGAAGCCTGTTGGCCGTGAGATGCTGAATCACCTCGGCGTTTATAATGGCTTCGAAAACTTTGCCAAAGATCGGAAGGAGACTAATAGGACGGTAATTGGCGGGGTCTGAGGGTTCTCCAGAATTCTTAAATATAGGAACTACACAGGAGGACTTCCAACAGGCAGGAAAGCAGGAAGCAGATAGGCAGAGGTTATAGAGTTTAGAGAGGACAGAGGAGAGTTATGGTTTATGTTAAATGAAGAACAAAGGATCAGATTTGCCTTAAAAGATGTGAGGTGTTGTAATAAACGGTGCAGTCAAGTTCATTGAATAAAAGCCATTCAAAAATTATAAACAATATCCCTGGCGAAAGATGATGTAATCAAGCGAAAATCAGTTTTATAAGAACGGCGTTCGAGAGCCGAAGCCTAGATCGGAGAACGCCAGCCGAGAATGCAGAGAGCGCGGACAAAGACGTTCCAGCCAGTCAACTGGCCTTGTAAGCGTGTGTGATATCCCTCCGACCACTCCTCTGCTCCCCACTACAACACCGAAGAAAAAGAATAAAAATATAATTGTATGTTCGTTGTTCATCGTTGATGCCATGCTAATCGCCATCCTTTGGTTCTCTGTAGATATATAACATTATGCTTGCTGCTACACAAGCATTAAACTCCCAGATCATAAACAGGCGAACCATTTCAAATAATATGATCTGGTTTCGAATGACACGTCGATGAAGCGCCTCTGCATTATATACGTCTACTGCATGAAGTAATTTTTTTAGGCAGGCTCATAGATAAAAATCTAAAAGATTGAGATGGGGAGCACGTAAGACATAGAATTGGTCCTTCCTCTATCTATTCATATTCATAGTAGATGTCAGCCAGTGTATCACGAACAATACGAATAAATTATGCTGGATCCTCATTATGTATGAATCTTATACGCCTTCATATTCGTCGTCTTGTGGCCATTGGCCGAGATAGAACTCACTACACCCCTCCAGTATTCCCTGTCTATTTGAAACCCTGGCGGAGTTTGTAGTGAAATTCATAATCTTGTCAAATAGCTGAATAGTTGATGCTTCGCCAGGGTTACCAAAGGTGTTTTTATTGTGACACCAACACTAGATGGGTTGCCTCCAGACCCCATCCTGTTATTTAACCCATAACTGGAGGAAAGTGATGGTTTGATTCTTTCCCAAAGGTACCAGTGCTAAAGTGAATGCAGGGTATTCAACTGGAATTCGAACTCTGCTCACCGATTTTTCTTTCCAAGCCGATATCCACTGCACCACAACGCATATCCGTCATTGAACGCTTACATTGCCTCGTATTCCCAAGCGGTCACCCATCTAGGTACTGACGAGGCTCAACGTTTCTTAAATTTGGTGATTGAACAAGCATCTAAACTTATTTATAAATGGAACTTTGTCTGTGTGTGTATGTGTGTGTGTGTACTTTACCTATAGACTCCGAAACGGCTGAACCGATTTTCTTGAAAATTTGAACAGTTGTACTATAACCGTTTGCGAGTGTTTTTAGCTAGGTTTTGGGTCGAGGTACCCCCGATAAATATCGAAAATCGATAATCGTAAAAATCGGGTTATAGAAGGAATGGTCCGATTTTAATCAAATTTTGATACACTAATAGACAAAGACATAAGAAACAATATTCAAAAGTTTCAAGGTTGCAGTTCTTACAATAGTGCAGAAAATCGATAATATTTGTGTGTCTGTTTATCTGCCTGTATGTCTATTTTTTCAGCTCTTTTGTTTTAGTTTTTGCTTTGGGGTTAGCTCTAAGTAGGTATAATTGTAGTTCTTAGTCTCAGCCATGATACCATTTACTCAGAGGACATACGTAGCCTTCAAAATTCAGTTTACGACGAAAAAAATGTATTTGATATCGATACCAGGAAATCAAAATTTGACTTACATCCATTCATTTTTCTTTTAGTCTACGGCTTCGCTTTAACTGGAAACAACTATTGCGTTTTAGTCTTTCGTGCCAATGTCCAAAGAGTCTGAGTTTCAGGACCATAGATTAGTTTTAAAGGTTTCATTACACCCGAGCAACGCCGGTCTATACTGCTAGTTCACAAATAAATGAAATTATTTTTGAAATTTTTATTTTTTATTTAGAACTTGTAGTAATATTTTACCTCTGTTCCCTCTGCCACAGAAATCCTTGAAATTCTAATAACTTTTTCTTTTATGCGGTCGATGGTTTTATTAATTAAACGCAGGACGCACTGGGAAGTATAGATCATCTATTTTATTACTTTTAATTTTCGCTTCTGTTTCCGAAAATCTGCTTGGAGATGTAAAAAAAAAAATTCAGTTACTAATATATAAAACTATTGAAATATAAATGATATTATTTAAATTTGTAAGTTTTTAATTGCTTGAATACATAATAAGAATTAAGTACATTATAGCTTGAAGGAAAAAATTCGATTTCTAATGAAATCTTAAAAGAATTATTTTCATCTTTTTTAAATTATAACAATTTATAGTTTAGAAAAAAATTTCAAACAAAGGCCTTATTAGCAAATGTTTAAATGGACTTTAATCCTCCTTTTCGTTTGAGTAACACGCTCAAAAGTGTTAAAAATTAATTTTTATACACCCGCTTGCTCTTTCTCTTCATATATATATATATATATATATATATATATATATATATATATATATGTAGAGGCATGAGATAGTTTTCTAAACATATACTGGTAAATATAAGAGACAATGATGTCTATGATAGTGAATCATGAGACGTTCTACATATCATATTTTGGGTTTAATTTCAGGTGAAAATAAAGACACAATTTCTTCAGCATTAGGATAATTTTTTAATTAAGTTCCTTCTACGCTTTCGACTCACATGAGCTATCTTCAGAGAGGTTACAAGGAAGTTAACAGAAAACATTCACCATTATATTAGAACTTAATATTTACAACAAAATCCCATTCTTTGATGTTTTCATTGATTCTAGCACACATAGATTTACTACTTCTCTATATAGGAAACCAACTAGCATAAACTCGTGTCTTCTTAATTAAAATAGTGAATGCATTCAACGATATAATTTAGTTGTTATAAAAAAAACTTAATTCAACGCAAGCAAATTTTATCTTCTTCCAAATCCATATTTTATAAGGAGTTACACAACATTATGCAAACACTTGTCAGTAATGGATTTCATAACACCGTTACTGATCAACAAATTAAAATGCATCTCAACAAACTTAACAATAGCTCTTACAATATTGATAGTATTAAAAATATAGGTGTCCATCAAAATAAACATAACACTATTAACTTATATTATTGCAACCAAATACATAATAATTACAAACAAAATGAAAAACCTCTCAAAAACATAGTACGCAGAAACCAATAAATAATAATAATCAAATTAAACTAATTAAATATTATACAAAATTCAAAACAATTGACCTCATAGTCTCTAATAACCATACAAGCACTCAACTAAATCCTCTACAAAAACCAATGTAGTGTACCAATTTACATGCCTGTTGAGAGATTGTATCTCTGGTACTAATAATAAACCCACTACATATGTTGGTTTTACTACAACCACGCTCTCCCGTAGACTTCCCTGTCACCTTTCTGATCTGAGTAAAATTAAACAACATTTCTTAGAAAAACTTATCCATGTAGGTAATGTCAGACAGATTTTAGTTAATAATACAATAATCCTTACTCATACACACAGTAAAAATAAACCTTCAGATATTGGAGGCCATCTACATTAAATCCAAACAACCTACACTTAATAAAACGACGTTTAAATCTGGTCATGATACATTACATTGCATTTAAATATATGGTTCTGTTAACCTTTCCAGCTCTCACGCGACGTGACGTCATGAAACCGCTTTACAAATTTGCGACTTGCATTTGCTATTTTTGCTAAATGTTGCCGTTGTTTAACGGAGTTTTATGTCAACACAAAATAAAATCGTCACTGTTGGTGGATGTTTTTGTGTTAACGTCCTTGTAACCTCTCTGATGATGGCTCATGTGAGCCGAATGCTTACAATCAACTTAATAAAAAAATTATCCGAATGTTGGAGAATTTTTGTCTTTATTTTCACCTGGAATTAAAGCCAGAATCCGATGTTTAGAACGGCTCATGATTAAACATAATATACATTCATTGTCTGTTATATTTAACAGTATATGTTTAGAAAATATAAATATATATATATATATGTATATAAAGTAATATTAATGTTTACTGTGTGTGTGTGTGTGTGTGTGTGTGTGTGTGTGTGTGTGTGTGTGTGTGTGTAAAATGTATATAGAGAGAGGCAGAGATAGAGTAAGATGGGCAAGAAAGAATCGAGAAAATGCTTTAAACACTATCTGTTAATAATATCATTTTTTATTGTCTGCGGATGACTATGTTACAGAATTTTTGTCTTTATTTTCACCTGAAATTAAAGCCAAAATACGATGTTTAGAACGGCTCATGATTAAACATAATAGATATTCATTGTCTCTTATATTTAACAGTATATTTTTGGAAAAAAAATATGTGGGCTTATGTGTTTATAAATTTGGTGCGTAAAACTATCTTTAAAATACATGGTTTTCGAAATAAACTCATATACCTACTATTAAATATAATTTTTCTTCATCATTTTCTTTTCCTCTTATTTGAAAAAAACATATGTGAGCCTTTAAAATTGCATCTGATACGTACGTGTTTTCTTCTCATTTTGGGCCGAAATATATTAAATCACTAGCTTACCTCCCTTTGTCTATTTCATGTTTCCAGTGGCAATGTCAAATTTAATCCACATTCTTTTGCAGACATAATTACATGTCGCATGTTCTCTGCCATTGGGCAAGACATGTTCAGAAAACTCAATACGAGAATATATATCTTAATAGCTAGTGAGGATCGTGTCAAAAAAGTATTTTCAAATTATATATATATATATATATATATATATATATAGGTATATACAAATGTATTTACATCTATACTTAAGAATTATCTATTTCTAAAAAATATATAAGCATATATATATATATATATTAATCGTGTCACCCCAAGCAAGGCATTCCAAAAGCCACTATAATGCAGGGGGTTACATATAGGGATTGGGTATAGGAAATATCAGAACGAGGGTGATAGACGACTTAGGATGCACATAGGGTGAGATTTGGAGAAAGTGGGTGTGAATTGGTGTTATAGGAGGTGTCTATTGACCTTACATTTAAACTCCTGGAGGTTGTAGCCGTCGTGGAAGCAAGCATGCGGTAGGGAATTCCACAGGCGGGAAGTGCGAGAAAAGAAACTGTTGGAGTAGAAATTGCGGTTACATTTTATCGATTTCACTGTAAAAGGGTGGGGCCTAGTTGCTAATCTAGTATCTCGTGCAAATTTGTACCTAGGGGCTCCAGTGATCTAAGTTCATCGGAGCAGAAGCCGTAAAAGTATTTATAGAAGAGGCACAGGGAAGCCACGCCACGCCGGTGAGAGAGATACTGCAGGCGGTCAGCCAAGTCGGTATCGATCACATTACAGATTCTTCGCTGTATTTAGTCAAGAACCCCGAGGAGAATAGCAGGGGCACCCGACCAGATGTGACAGCAGTACTCAATACACAGGCGGATGGTAAATTTATATAAGTGCAGGATAGATTCAGACAGAGAAAACTTCCGGGCCCAGCACAGAGAACCGACTTTCATAGCAACGGATTTAACAATAGATTCGATGTAGTCATTCCACTTGAGGTCCGCTGAGAGTGTCAGGGCAAGCAGGCGTAGTGGTTTATTGTCTCGGAGACAAGCCTGTTCTATGCTAATGGGAAGTAGGTTCGGTTGTCTATGGTGGTTAATTGATAGCAGCTTCGTTTTTGAAAAATTGAAATTTACGAGCCATTTCTTACTCGAATCCACCACGGATTGGAGGTCCTTTTCAAGCTCGGCAGCGAGGTTCGCCTTGTCGCCCACACCAGGTCTTTGATCAAGGCGAGAGTAAACTGTGCTGTTATCGGCGTACATGCCTACTTGGAATGTTATGGCATCGGGAAGATCATTGAAGTAGATCAGAAAGATCGTAGGACCTAGGATAAAGCCTTGAGAGACACCCGCGTTTGTATGGTAGTTCTGGGAGGCATATCCGTTTAATACCACCTTCAATGTGCGGTTAGAGAAGAATGACTGGATTAGGTCCAACAAAGTCTAGTTATGCCATAGCTTCGCAGTTTCCGTAGAAGTCCAGCATGCCAGACTGTCGAACGCTTTGGAGATATCCAAGGCAACGGTTCGGGCTTCACTATTCTTGTCGAGAGTCTGGTATATATACTTGGTGATGGTCGTTAGCATATCAGAAGTAAACCTGGTGAAGCGGAAGCCATACTCTTTGTCCGAGTGGAGCCTGTGGACTGTGAGATGCTGAACGACCTCGGCGTTGATAATGGCTTCGAACACTTTGCCAAAGATCGGAAGAAGGCTGATAGGGCGGTAATTTGCGGGTTCCGAATGTTCTACTCGGCTCTCTGATTAACAATTCAGGAACATTGAACACTACATCATTCTCACGTCTAAGGTTCTTACCCTGTTATTCTGAAGCGGTCACCCATCTAATTACTTTTCAGGCTTGATATTGCTCAACTTTGTTAATTGTCAGACACTTTTCATTGCAGTAAATTGCATATCTGTTATGGTGAAACACACCTATTCCTCAGATAATGGGCTCTCCCTCCTATATTAATAAGGGTTAACAGGTATTTCTTGGGAAGTTCTTAGAAGTTCTAGGGCGTTCTTTAGAATTCTATTGGTGTTCGGTAGAACTATTAATTCCAGTTTGGACATAGTTGGACTAAGGCAGTTGATATTAGTCGGCAGTTAGCCGAATACTATAGAGTTAGCTTACAGTTGAGGATTAACAAGTTCCTAACATTTTGGGTGCGTTAAGTCGATTAGCAACCACATAGAACGATTATAACTTTCAGTGTGAAAGCTACTCCACAAGACTATCCCACACGACTTGCAGACATTTACTGGCTCTAAAAAGAAATATAATCATGAATGGTTCATAGATACATCAGTTAGCCCATATATAGCCTCCGAAATATATACTATTCAAAGTAATTTCATGAGTTTTTATAAAGAGAAAAATTCCATTGTGCAAACCAAACGAGAGTGACTGGCCTCACAGAATGACTAATATTTCATCTTCTGTGTGTAATGGCCATTCAGAACGTAAACGATCATGGCTTTCCACAATTTTCGTGGTCTTGGGCATGATGGTAAACTGCATCCGGCAGCAAGGCCTCTAATTAAGAGATTGTGAGGAACATGGAACCACCTCTCAATTTTTGTTGTTCTCAGGTCCACGCTGAGCCGAACTTGTAGCACCTGTTAGGGTCCCAGCTATGGGCAAATAATAAACCCCCAAACTGGAGTAAAAAAAATTATGAAAGTATAAAAATAGACTTTTATAGAAATATATACATAAAAATAGACAGACTTTTATAGAAAAATATACATTTTTGATGGAAAAATATGACTAACAATACTTTTATAAGAAAAAAATTATTACCATAACACATTTTTGAAGGAAGAATATTACCAACAATATATTTTTGAAGAAAAATATTATTATCAGGACACATTTCTGAAAGAAAAATGTTATTCTCAACAAAACATTTTCGAATACCAAACTAGAAAGCATTTTCAGTTTTTTTAATAAAAAGGAATAAAAAACAAAACATTTCATTAAAATCTGACTAAATCAAACTTGTTACTATAACCGAACATTTAGAAAACTTTGAAACCCCACTTTTTTGGCATTAGCCCATAGTGGTTGATATGCCGTTAAAAAAAATCAAACTCAAATCCACAATTTTCTCATCTTGTATTTTTTGTTTCTCTCTTTGATATTTCCTAATCTTTGTCCTGACATCTATTTATACAAACTCGATTGGTAAATTATGCACTGTTTGCCCTCAATATATGCTGTACCTATCACTTTCCTCATTACGTGCACAAGACATTTCTATTTCCTCTTTCTAATCGTAAATTTAAGTGTCATTTTACGTTTCATTTTTTCTGAAACTACTTCGTTGCTCACATTTAAAATAAATGATTCTACACCAAACATTTAAATAAAAAATGTTTAGGTGAAACAATTCTTAATATCGAATGAAGCAACACTCTATTAAGACACGCTTTTTTTCCCAAAGGACATACGCTAAAATCTCCAAAAATGTTCCAGTGTTGTCTTACGGGATCAACATAACTTGCGATGATTTCTTCTTAATCGTGTTCATTGATTTGGTTCACACTGGAAACGCCAATTCTCGTTCGATCAGTGAATTTAAGCAGTGCCTAATTGATTATTAATTAGACTGAGAATTTGTGGGTACTAAAATACAATACAAATTTTGAGAAAAGACAACGCAATAAGAAATATTTGTATAAAATTAGAAAATAGTATATTTAACAACATACATGCAGAATAAACATTGTCTTTAATTTTTATACTTTGTTTGATAGAAAAAATGTCTTTTTGAATTAAGCGAATGTGGTTTGAACAAAATAGTGTCAATATTTTGCTGTCTGTAAATCAACAGAGTAATAGAGAAATGGGTGTTTGTTTTTCTTTAAGTGTCCCATGCAAAGTAGATGGAAAAGGAAAGGGGCGATCAAATTTAAGGTGAAAAAGAAAGTGTGAGTGAAAAATAATCGATAAGGGGAAAAGGGTCAAATAGCAATGGTAGTAAGTAACAGAGTGCGTGTGTGTAAAAGTATTAATCAGTCTACTTAACTAATAAAGTCTGTGTTCATTTCCCTTTTTTAGCTGGCGAGAGACGCAAAAAGTTTTTATGAGGCAGTAGAAAATGTCTTGTTGTTGTTGTTGTTGTTGTTTTCTACTTCTCTTTTGTATTGGTTCAGTCTGCGACGGACCTGTCTGTTCATTGGCCTATCTGATCTCTGCGTCCTTCTGACTGTTTTCACCGGTCACTGAACATGGTCAATATAATGGATTTTAGTTATGCAGGCATTTTCATTCTTTAGATGTGAAAAAAAATTGAGTGGCGTCATAGATTAGTTTGCTATTTTCTATCCAATAAGGATACAGAATTTTAGTTTTCACACTGACTTGTGAAATTTGCTTTGGTCTGGGTTTTTCCAAAACGTTTTTAGTCGTTTGGATCTGATTTTGCGAGTATGCAATTTTACTTTTGAGTTTTACTTAATTGTTGGGTGATATAAAATTTATATCCTATAACCGTCTCTTCTCTCCAATTATGGGTTAAATAACAGGACGGGTTAGGTTGTATAGCTTTGCCTGGCAACCTGTCTTCCGCAGAAAGTAATGGTAACCTACTGCACGATAATCTTCAGCCCAGTCAGGTATGTCTCTAAAGAGACATGATCGCCTAATCGTGTATCACGTAAGGCACTTAACTGTTTGATTGATCCTATAACCTCCTAGAAACTGAGTTATATTTCGGTTTCGAATAAACAACAAAAGGCTGATAAGTTGTAAAAATGTTATCAATCAATCGAGGGTTTTGCTTATTTCTGGTTTCTGACAGCTAAGCATATATTTGCAGTATTTCGAAATTCTTAGCATATATCAAATTTATTCTCTGGTCTTAGTACCCTGTTGGCAGAATTGGCATAAATTTAGTTACGGGTTTTGATTTGGTTTTGTTTCAGTGTTTATTAACGTTGTTTTCTTTCAAAATCGTTGTTTCAGTGTTAGATCACTGAAACAACGATTTTGAAAGAAATTTGTATTTATAGAATATCTAAGGCGTGTAGTAACATCCACTGAGCTGTTTTCTTGTAAGTTCCGCAAATTTGAGCTTCCGGTTTTTCTCGAATCTCACAGATAAAACCTCCCTGGCAATTATCAAGCCACTCGACCCTCTCAAAAGCAAGCGGTACATTCAACTAGTCTGATTTTAATGAATTTTAGGTTAAACGCGTAACACGGCAAATTAATAAAAATAAAAAATAAAAACCAAATCACTGAAATTTAATTCTTTCAAAAGTGCCCCAAGAAATTTAGATCTGAAGCACGAGACTGTTTACCGAGCAAACATATTAAATTATTATGTCATTCTCTTGCACTGACAAGAAAATGTCTTTGTGAAATAAAAGGAAATATTTTGTTTGTAAAGCTCAATGGATAACTATTGGTTCAATTCTGTAATTATTAATGCTTCATTAGCAAACAATTTACATTGTTTACACTGCTCGGGCTGACTTTTGTTCTCATCATTTCTGCCATGTTTACGTCGTTTCGGAAGTTGTGGTCTCTGGCGTTTTACAGGTAATAAGAATTTTGAACCGAAACCTTTATTTCGATTACTATGGTATTAAGTCGCATTGCATGTGTGTTTTGGCAAATCTTTGTAGTTGTTGTTGCGAAATTTTTGTCGTCAAGTTGTTGTGGCCTTTTAGGCCAGAAAGAAAGATAGGGAAACAGGAAGGTAGTTTCAAACAGTGTATTAGAATAACAAGAACATATATACAAAGGAGTGTTAGCAATCAGTACATAGAAGTGTGAGTCCGAACGGTATAGTTACGGTGCATCTTGATCGTCTCCAGACTGTCAATTAACCGCCTCACTTTTGCGTCCCCGGAAGTCACTCAGATGAGTTTATATTGACGGAGTAAGAGTCCATTCCTATAGAATAGGGCACTCTAACAATGGGCGATACCATTTTCGGATGCTATTGAGTTCGCTCAATTTAACACATTTCTCAAAAGTTCACTCAATTTAACTCAATTCTCAAAGTTATTTGTTTGTCTGTGCTGTAGCCAGTTATTGTATTCACAATGTTATATACCAGGTTCGACGATGACAATAATTCTGCAGTCCCTGTGCTGGAAAATAAAAGGGTGCACGTCTGGGTCCCCAGTACTGAATCAAAGGTAACAAGTGGAACTCAAAATATTTGGAATTAGAATTCCAGCCGAATTCATTGCATTCACTTACGCGCAAAAACCCTTGGGAAAGGTATTAGTCCGTCTATTCCTTCCAGTTATGGGTTAAATAACAGGACAGACTGGGTTCTATAGCCTAGTCTACCGCAGAAAGCAATGGCAACCTACTGCAGGATCTTCTGCCTAGTCAGTCATGTTTGTTTCGAGATATGATCGCCCAAGCGTGTATGCACGTCTGGGTCCCCAGTGCTGAATCAAACGTGACGAGGGGAACTCAAAATATTTTTGAGGACGATTAACTTCTCTAATCATAAATCTTTTTATCGGGGACCACTCAACACGATTACGAACAGAAATCAGTTTACAAGACATTTCATGATCTTTTTTATTGTCTTTTTTTCTTTTTGAGGCCCCCGTCAGCAACAACAATTACAATCTGCAATAAACGCTTCTGTTGAAAACAATAGGACAAGATACATATGTAAATAAAATATAAAATATTTATTTTTCAAACAAGTAAATTTTGATGGCATGCCATGGATTAGGAAGTTGTTTCTTTAGAGTTGTGAGAACCCCAATTATACTCAATGGTTGTGATCTGACTCCGCAAAATAAAAATTAAAACTTACTACTGAAAATTATCTGTCAGCTTGACGTCATTTCCGCTCTTGGAAGCTATCCTGCACAACAAACTTTTCTAGGGCAGGTGCTGTCTTTTGACCCCTGTAGACAAAATAAATACCCCAATCCGAAAAGGTTTCCCCTTTTACACAAATGGCTGACATTTTTCAACAAAATACATTTCACTCAAACTTCAAAATATCTTTCAGTCAGTCAAGTGCTATACGTGATACGCGCTTTGGACGATAATTTTTCGAAAAAGACATGACTGACTGACTGACTTGAGAGAAGATTATGCTGTAGCAGGTGGCCATTGTTTTCTGTGGTAGACTTAACCAATAATTGGAGGGAAGAGACGGGTTAATCCCTTTCCCAAGGGTAATTGCGCGTAAGTGAATGCAAGTGATTCAGCTGGAATGCGAAATCGGCTCTATTGATTTCTCGATCCCAGTCGATATCCCCTGCACCACAAGCACAAATAAACTTCATTACCAAAAATTTTATGATTCTCAAAAATATCTTCCAACGAATATTTAACAACAACTCTTTGGGTCAAATCACTAGAACGAGACAAGTGTGTCTTCAAGGGCATCAGCGTATGAATTTCTGGGAAGTATAAACTTAATGTCTAAGTAAACATATTTTATCAGAGCTGACACGGCAATCATTAAAGCTAATGATTTTCCTCAGCACTTCGTGTTACTGTTTCCCATAGTTTATTCATTTATATGCTTGAACTGCTTAGGAGATTTTTGTGGCCAGTATATGCGCTGAATCCTTTTTTCTATAGTAATATCGCTCCAAGCAAGGCATTTTGCTTCCGCTGTTGTGCAGGTGGTTACATAGGAGGAAAGCTATGAGAAAGAGTGACAGGGTACATGAAGTGTCAGGAAATGGGTAAGAGAAGGATGAAAATACTGATGAGAGTGGAGTGGACGGAGAGTATGAGAGCATGAGAGAGAGGATGAAAATTAGTGAGATAGGAAATGACTATTGGCTTTACATTTAAATTCTTCCAGATTGTAGCTGTTGGGGAAGCAAGTAAATGGACGGGAATTCCACAGGCGGGAAGTGCGAGAAAAGAAGCTGATGGAGTAGAATTTGCGTTTACATTTTATTGATTTCACAGTAAAAGGGTGGGTCCTACTTGCTATACTTGCTATTCTTGTCGCTCGAGCAAATTCATATATAGGAAGCACCAGTGAAATAAGTTCATCGAAGCAGAAGCCATGAAGAAGAGTATCTAAGCTGCCAAGTTGAGATCGATCACATTACAGATTCTCCGTTGAATTTTGTCAAGAACCCCTAGGTGGATAGCAGGAGCACCCGACCAGATATAGCAGCAGTATTCAATACACGGGCAGATGGTAGATTTATATATGTGCAGGATTGTTTCAGGATTGATTTCTTATGTTTACATAGTTTCCAGTTACGTTCTCTATCTATTATTTCAACTTCATCCCATAGGATGCGGTGATCACGTTTCTACCGCCATAGTCATCAGTTTACAAAGAATAATGATTATATACGAGCAACTATGGCCATCAATCATACAAATAGATCGGAGGAGATATTTAAAGTAACCTCTCATCTTCATTTTTATGTGCCGTGTTCCTTTAATAATTAACCGTTGATGGGCCTACACATCTTCCTGTTCCTTGTAGCTCTTAATATATTGTTCTTGTTATTTCTCCCAAACATTGCTATGCTATACATTTGCTGAGAGCCATCAAATATGTTATACGCTGCTTGCTCCTGTCTTTCTTTCCCTCTACCCGCTCTGTTAGTATCAAGATCATCATACCATCATCATACCATCAGTGGGCCTCATTACGTGTTTCAGAAACTTTAATTCAATCATAAATTTCTTTTTGGTTTTTATTCCCTGCGAAACTTTGTCGTTGCGTCGTTACTCACATGTTCGGTCCATAGTGTCTTCAGCGGTCTTCTGTAGAAGCACATTTCATTTGCTTTGAGCCTCTCCTTCATCTTTGAGAAGATTGCCCAGCATTAGCTTCATAAAAAGAGTACAGATATCACCTACCATTCCAGTACTCCTTTCTTTTTTTTCAACGAAATTTTCCTGTTCACTAGTGAGCTACTAGTTTGCGTCCTTGGCCATCCCAATACACTTTCGGATTTCCTTGTCACACATCACTTCCTCTGTTAGAACACTTGGCAAGTATTTATCGCCAATCTGTAACTAGCATTTTTGGGCTTCTTCTTTTATTTGATGTCCATGCATTCATTTATCTTGCAGCTTATCTGTCGTATTTCGGTCGTTGGGCCGTTCACCCAAATACCTTTCACAAATTTCTTGTCCCACATCAGCTGAGTGCCTTTGAAGAGTTAGATCTAAACAAGTGTCTCACCTAAGCAAAAACCATCAAGCAGATATCATACTTGGAAATCATTGCCCAAATCGAGGAAATAGTCTTGAACATTCCTCATGCTCAGAAGGATGAGCTAAGATGGAAATTAAAACCAAGACTGGAAAATCCAAGCCACTCTAATCAAACATCATAGAAGAGGAATGACAACATCGTTATAGTAGCAGTTGATAAAGGCAATGCAACTGTAGTGATCGATAGAACGGAATATACAAAAAACTTGAAGGCCACATTTGTTGAAAACAAAACAACTCTCACAGATCCTAATCAAAAATAAGAATCTTTTTCAACCCAAATCATACAAGTAGTTATAACAAATTTACAGCAAGGTAACGCACATATATGGCCTCCCCAAAAATAATAAAACGTGTTCAAGGATCAGTGGGCCATCTTTAGAGTCGCATCTGGAGATATAATAATTGACTCATTAATAGAAAAAGTCACCAGCATATGTCCGAAACTTTGCTCACTACGTGAAACTAATGAAAGACGCTCCTATACAATCCAACCATATGGTGAGCCTGGATTTGGTGAGATGTTTCAAAACGGTGCCCACCGTAGAGGCACTAACGGTAATCAGGGCCACACTGGTCCCAGAATCATTTCTAGGAGAAACTATCAGTATACTGATAGATATCCTGATGAAGCTGCTGATTTTCAGTACACAAACTTCACACTTCGGAATGGGATCAGTTATATATTGGAAAGGCGACGGTTTAACAATGGGATTACCATTATCTCCAGCAATAACTAATACATACATGGAATACTTCAAAGAGATGGCATTAGAATAAGCATCACTAAATCCAACATTATGACTGAGATAAGTAGATGTCACCTTCATACTCTGTACACACCAAGAATAAGTCCAGCTACTACTAGACCAGGTGAAAATAAGCAAATCAATATAGTTTACAATAAAGATAGAAAAGAACAACAAACAAGAATTCCTTGATGTACTAATATCTTGAACATATCAAGTGTTCAAGACATCCGTATATCGCAATCCAACATTCACCCGACAATAACTTAACTACAAATACCTCAACTACAAATCCAGCCACCCATACGGTGTAACGAAAGGGATCGTCTGCTGATTACAAGATCGAGGAAAAGCCATAAGTGGCACTCTAAAAACACATGAATAGAAATGGTTATTATAAATAGTATCTTACAACGTAACAACTTCTTTTTCTTCTTGTATGTGCCCTGTCTTTCAGGACGTAGGCGATCATGGTTCTCCACGTCTACCTATCTCTTGTGGCTCCTAGTATGTTTGTTCCCGTTACTCATGTCAACCCCCGTTCCGTCAATCACCTGCTCAGGCCCTGCAAATATGTTATCCGCTGCCTTCCTCTGTCTCTCTTTCCTTCTATCTGGCCAGTCAGTATCAGGTTCTCCAGGCTCTCTTTCCTCATTGCGTGTCCCAGGAATTTCAGTTGTCTCTTCCTGATGCTCAGTATCAATTTCCTCTTTGTTGCCATTCTTTCAAACACCTCATCGTTGCTTGCATGCTCAGTCCATGATATCCGCAGCGCATCCTTCTGTAGGACCACATTTCCGCCGCTTCCAGTTTTGTCCTCATTTTCGATGATATTGTCCAGCTACTCTCGGTAAAAGATAGCAGCTCCAACAAACGTGGATGAAAGGGCGCAAGCGGATAACAAAACTGAAACAGTCTGAGCTGCTACTATATGTGAAAGGATTAGTGGAACAAATACAAAAAATGTCACTCATATAATATCGGGACGAAAGTTAAAAGTGATTTAACATTTTGCAGATACCTTACCTATGTGGGCAACTTCAGCAGAAGAGACTAAGAACGGTGTAAACGTCAACCCATGCAGCTGCGGTAAGAAATTTTTTTTTAATCATTTTACCCCAAGCAAGGCATTCCATTGCCACTATTGCGCAGGGGGTTACTTTGGGGAAAGTGATTGGAAAGAGTGGATAGATATAGGAAATGTCAGAAGGAGGGTGATAGACGGGTAAGGATAGCGAGGATGGGGGTTGGGTAGATGGGAATGGTGTTTGAGAGAATGGATGCTAGTTAGTGTGTTAGGATGTGTCTATTGACCTTACATTTAAACTCCTGGAGATTGTAGCTGTCGGGGAAGCAAGTATACGGAAGGGAGTTCCACAGGCGGGAAGTGCGAGAAAAGAAGCTGTTTGAGTAGAAACTGCTATTACATCTTATCTGTTTCACAGTAAAAGTGTGGGACCTAGTAGCTAATCTAGTATCTCGTACAAATTCATACTTAGAGGCACCAGTGATCTAAGTTCATCGGAGCAAAAGCCGTGAAAGTATTTATAGTAGAGGCATAGGGAAGCCACGTCACGCCGGTGAGCGAGTGACTGCAGGCGGTCTGCCAAGTTGGTATCGATCACATTACAGATTCCACGTTGTATTTTGTCAAAGGAGAATAGAAGGAGCACCTGACCAGATGTGGTAGCAGTATTCAATACACAAGCGGATGGTAGACTTATAAATGTGCAAGATAGTTTCAGACGGGAAAAACTTCCGTGCCCTTCACAGAGAACCGACTTTCATAGCAGTGGATGTAGCAATGGATTCGATATAGTCATTCCAATTGAGATCAGCTGAGAGTGTGAGACCAAGGAGGTGTAGTGTTTTACTCTCTGGGAGGCAAGCCTGTTCCATGCTAATGGGAGGTAGGTGCGAATGTCTATGATGGTTAATTGATAGCAGCTTCATTTTGGAAGCATTAAAATTTACGAGCCATTTCTTGCCCCAATCCACTACGGATTGATTGAGGTTTGTGTTTTTTTTTTTTTATTAATAAGACCTCGTTTATTTTAGTCGCTTTTTGCGTCTGGAGGATGCTATGATATTTGTGTGTGTGTGTTTTTTTTTAAATCGTGTCACCCCAAGCAAGGCATTCCACTGCCACTATAGCGCAGGGTGTTACATAGAGGGATTGGGTTTAGGAAATGTCAGAAGGAGGGTGATAGACGACTTAGGATGTACATAGGGAGAGAGTTGGAGAGAGTGGGAGTGAGTTGGTGTGTTAGGAGGAGTCTATTGACCTTACATTTAAACTCCTGGAGGTTGTAGTCGTCGGAGAAGCAAGCATGCGGTAGGGAATTCCACAGGCGGGAAGTGCGAGGAAAGAAGCTGTTGGAGTAGAAATTGCGGTTACATTTCATCGGTTTCAATGTAAAAGGGTGAGACCTAGTTGCTAATCTAGTATCTCGTGCAAATTCACATCTAGGGGGCACCAGTGATTTAAGTTCATCAGAGCAGAAGCCATGAAATTATTTATAGAAGAGGCACAGGGATGCCACGTCACGCCGGTGAGAGAGATAGTGCAGGCGGTCAGCCAAGTCGGTATCAATCACATTACAGATTCTTCGCTGTATTTTGTCAAGAACCCCGGGGAGAATAGAAGGGGCACCCGACCAGATGTGGCAGCAGTACTCAATACACGGGCGGATGGTGGATTTACAGGATAGATTCAGGCGGAAAGAATTTCCGGGCCCTGCACAGAGAGCCGACTTTCATAGCTGGGGATTTAGCAATGGATTCGACGTAGTCATTCCACTTGAGGTCAGCTGATAGTGTCAGGCCAAGCAGGCGTAGTGATTTACTCTCTGGGAGGCAAGCGTGTTCCATGCTAATGTGAGGGAGGTGCGGTTGTCTGTGGTGGTTAATTGACAGCAGCTTTGTTTTGGAAGAATTGAATTTTACGAAACATTTCTTACCCCAATCCACCACGGATTGAAGGTCCTTTTCAAGCTCGGCAGCGAGGTTCACCTTGTAACCAACACCAGATTTTTGATCGAGGCGAGAGTAATCTGTGATATCATCAGCGTACATGCCTACTTGTGATCTTACGGTATCGGGGAGATCATTGATATAGATTAGAAAGAGCGTAGGACCTAGGATAGAGGAGCGTAGGACCTAGGTCCTACGCTCCCTCTATCCTAGGTCCTACGCTCCTCTATCCTAGGTCCTACGCTCTCTCAATCCTAGGTCCTACACTCTCTCTATCCTAGGTCCTACGCTCTCTCAATCCTAGGTCCTACACTCTCTCTATCCTAGGTCCTACGCTCTCTCTATCCTAGGTCCTACGCTCTCTCTATAAATATAAAAGAAGAAACGGGCCGCCACCTTAAGAGAAGGATATAAGAACATCGTAAGACCGTAACACGAGGGGAAACTGAAAAATCAGGCGAAGCTGACCAAGCATGAAATGAAAAAATATGATCACTTTCTTTTGTTGAATGAAGTTGAAATAATAAATATGAACACCACTGAAAAATAAGAAAACTTAAAGAATCAGTGCATATGCTGTGTCACAGAAATCTCCTAAGCAGGCTGAGCATGTATATGAATATTATATGGGAACCAGTAGTACAGAGTCAGTCAGTTAGTTAAGTGCCACACGTGATACACGCTTGGGCGGTCATGTCTCGAAATAGATACGACTGACTGGGCAGAATATTATCCTGCAGTAGGTTGCCATTGCTTTCTGCGGTAGATTGGTTGCCGACCAAGGCTATAGAACCCAATCTGTCCTGTTATTTAACCCATAACTGGAGAGAATAAACGAAATAGACCTTTCCCAAGGGTGTTTGCGCATAAGGGAATGCAATGAATTCAGCTGGAATTCGAACTCGCCTCTTGCTTTCTCGTTACGAGCCGATATCCAATGCACCACAACGCACATCCGCTTATAGTACAGAATGCTAGGAAAAAAAAAACAGTTATCAAATGCAAATTTGTAATATGAGCTCTGGTAAAAACCATGAGGTTTTAGATTTATAAGTCTCGAAAATCCATACGCTGATGTTCTCAAGTACACATGGCCAGTGGATAAAAGGTTTGGATCGACTTACTTGAAAAAAAGAGTTCTGAGTTCAATCCATAGAGGCGGTTTAGAGTTAAATCAATTAGAAATAACTAACGCATCTGGAATTAGCATGAAACGAGAAAGTGGGAGCGTGTCTTTAAAGATGCGGACCACATTTTTTTTAAATCTATCGTTTTATGTCATAACATTTAAATGAAAATTAATTTAAAATAATTTGCTAGGAGTGCCGATGTTTAAAATGTTAAAAGTCTCTGACCCAGGACAACCACACATTACAGATATCATTTAATGACGTCTTGTTACCTGGGGGAGACAAATCGACTAGTATCAATAACTAGCATCGGTTACTCACCTCAGAAAATTTTGGAAGAAAGTCACACCGCTATAATTCTCATACCGTCAGAGCATGAAGAGTGTCTAGTATAGCTACACGTATATTTAGCCTATATTTACTCATACGGGCGCTACTATATTTAAGAATTTATTTATATTGTGATGTAAAAAGTTATGCAGATCAATAGTTTAGTGCGATTTCAAAATCTTACACAGACCTTTTCATTGTGGCTAGAGTCGATGTATATCTTCCTCGGGCTTAGATTAGAGTAACTCTGAAGCATTTATTCTTCCAGTTCGTGTTTATAATTTTGAAACGGTTGTATTGAAATTCCGTGTATAAAATATTACACGTTTTATTGCACTGAAAGAGAGAGTCGCTTTCCGCCTGATAACGGTAAGACATGTTGGTTTCGGAACGGTGGTATTGCACTTAATTGGAAAGTTCGTGTTTGACACGATAAGTTATAACACAAAATATTATTTTGCAAATCACCACCATTCTTTGAGAAAACAAGTTTAAATATTAAATAAAGGTTCAAAAATGGAGGATAGGAATTTCATTCGTTGATCAGTGAATCTATATATATGAACCTTACAAAATCTGTAATTGAAATACATGCATTTGGTGGGTTTTAAATTATTAGAGATAATTTCATAAACAATTGTATGTCTTCAAAATGATCCAGAGAATAAAGCAAAAGTCTACTGAAATATAGATTGTTGCATCGAAAATCACGAGATTTGATCAGTTAAATTAAATTCCGAATCTTCACAAAACGTATATTGACAAGAAGAATGGCACAAGAACAGTTATACTAAATAATGATTCCATCACAAATAAAAGCTTCATTTACTTCAAAGGGAAATAATATTGAACAATTTAGTTAAATCATGATATAATATATTACGTAGTTCAATAGATTTCGCCTTGCTTCCAGAAAATATTATTTTCTTAATGTTGAAATCAGTAGAGTTAGGGTTTCGGGAAGAAGCTATAAAAATTGTTCATTAGAAAAGACAACATTGATTCATATTTAGTTATGTAAATTTACAAGAATCATTTTAAATTGCTTCACAAACCTTTAACCAAATATGGGCAAATTTTCCAATATCTTAATTCGTTTCAGAAGCAGGGAGCCACTAAACAAGCTATTCCAAAAAATACAGTCATGAAAATTAGTTAAATTTATTTAAATTCCTACAAAAATGTTAACTTGTCCTCTCAGAATATTTTTCAAATTTTAAATTACTAAAAGTTCTAATCATTCGAACGTCTTTGGAATTAACGTATATTAATGCATATTGGCAACGTGAAGATAAAGCAGTTAAATTAACTTCTGAAACTTCACAAACTTGAAGTCACTGATTCTGAAATTAACGTTACTTTTTCTTGGTAAACTACCGTTTATGATGCGCAGAAATGCCTCATTTTTGGGAAAAGGAGACACTATTTTCCATTCCGTTTTCATTACATTTAATGACAATAATACTCAAAATAAAATAGTCCAAACCTCTCATTTCTTATTTACACCAAGAAATATTGGTCTGCTTATTAAGAAATACTATTTTTTTCAATAACAATTAGTCCTAAGTTTTTAAAAATAACACGGTTGAATATTACAAAAACGAAAATTATTTCATTATATCATTTAATAAACTAACAGCAGTAATAAAACATTCGTGAACGTAAAACCATGTTAAAATGTACTCTGCCTTGCTTGCCTGTCATACTCAATGTTGTTTGGGTCACTTTTGATATTCTAGCAGTAGTCAGCTATCATTCATTTTTCCCAACGTCATTGGTAGAGCTCTTCCAAAGTTCTGATATTTGATGGAATCGTTTTACTTACTCATCACTCAGAACACTGCAATAATCTGGTTATTTATGTTGATGGCTATGTAAAAAATGAACATTAATACACATAATACAGTATTAATGATAAAAGTTATCAGTGAACCTGAATTTTGGAAAAAAAACTAGATAATATTTTGCTTCTGTTTTAAAATTGTTGACTTAAAAACAATTTTTTTAAATTATTTTTTTCAGGTGGATGATATAAATTGCTAGCTGAGAACTGACTGTTTTCAACGACCTTTATCAACCAAAAGTTGCAATGAGCCCAAATCGAATTTGATCTTTTTACATGTAGGGCAATTTCAGTACTGCAATAACGGTAGCTACGATAAAATCTGAAGTCATTTTCGGAATCTTCACCATCAAATAAACTAAAAAACGTGTTCTGTTTATTGACAACAAAATAATTTTGTTCAGTTTTACATTTTTTACAATATTTATTGTTTCTACATATCGAAAAAAGTAAAAACATGCATGTTTTGTTTGTGATGATTCAAAATTATGACGCTGGATTTTAATCGAAATTTATTTATAAATGGAATTTTTTCTGTGTGTGTGTGTGTGTGTGTGTGTGTGTGTGTGTGTACGTTACCTATAGACTCCGAAACGGCTGAACCGATTTTCTTGAAAATTTATACAGTTGTACTATAAGCGTCTGCGAGTGTTTTTAGCTGGTTTTGTGTCGAGGTACCTCTAATAAATATCGAAAATCGATAATCGAAAAAATCTGGTTATAGGAGTGTTCCAATTTTAATCAAATTTGATAGACTCATAGACAAAGACATAAGGAACAATATTCAGAAGTTTCAAGGTTGCAGTTCTTACAATAGTGGAGAAAATCGATAATATATATGTATAAAAGGCAAGATGTTTGTGTGTGTGTATCTGTTTATCTGCCAGGTATATCTGTATTTTTTCAGCCCTTTTATTTTAGTTCTTTCTTCGGGTTTGACTCTAAGTAGGCATAATTGTAGTTCTTAGTCTCAGCCATGATACCATTTACTCAGAGGACTTATTTAGCCTTCAACATTCAGATTACGACGAAAAAACTTATTTGATATCGATACCAGGAAATCAAAATTTGACTTACTGCAATCATTTTTCTTTCAGTCTACGGTTTCGCTTTAACTGGAAACAACTATTGCTTTTTAGTCTTTCGTGCCAACGTCGAAAGAGTCTGAGCTCCAGAACCATGGATTATTTTTAAAGCTTTCATTACACCCGAGCAACACCGGGCTATACTGCTAGTACATTTATATATTTCCCATTCAATCTTTCTAATAGAAAAACTCAACATTATTTGAATTTATACTAAAAAAGAAAATTTTCATTTTCAGTTTGTAAACAAAATCTTGCAGGTAGTAGGCATTTCTATAATTTTTTCAAACGACATTTAAAAGTAAATACTCAAATTTTGGTAAACGCTCGTCCAATTACTTATTATCATTTTGTATATATTATTTAAAGGATTTGTTGGTGTTAACCATGGCCTTAATCTTTTCTTTAATAATATTAATAGTAAGGTTAGTTTTTGATTGACCCAAATTATTTTGGAAAAAAAATGAGTTTATATAAATCGAGAATTAGTTCAAAGCAGCTTATTTTTTCCTCTTAAACAACTCATCATTTAGATTATGAACTGGGAAAGGGGTCGGGAAAAGATCTCTTTGATGAAACAACTAAAGCCGTTTAACCCTAAACTTGTACCCCATTCGTTGTAATTCATTACATCTCCCCCAACCTCACAAATGAAATTGTTTAGTTTCAAAGAAAGCAGACAAAGTTAGCTTAAAATGGCAGGAGAAGAAAAGAGAAAACCGCAAAAAGAAGTCAAATTCTCCCATTTTATTTTCAGTGGAAATATCCGGTCAAAAATAAAACAAAGCTAGTTTCTGCCACTTAGTTGAGCACCTATATATATCGTTTTTTTATTATGGAAAAATTGAGGTGCGTCACTTGGAGGCATGATTACGATTTTCTTGCGTCCTTTCATATTTTTATGCGTCAGGGATGCAGGACGCGTACCTATGGGCCTCACTATATCTATATATATATCATATTATGTATATTTTATGCTCTCATTATGATTGATATCTCTGGAGAAAAAAATTTTAAAAACAGTTTCCACTTCTGCGTGACTCTTCAGAAATGAATTGAGTTCTTTCGGTGACTGGCGTGTATATACACTGCTTACATACAACACGTTAAAATTTCCATTCTCTGATTCCAAGAGTCGATGGCTTAGGGAAGAGCGACTCCGACTGACACCAAATTGGTCGAGTTTCGATCCCGGCTAGAAGCAAGTGGATGCGTCTAGCCACACTGATGAGCTGTGATACAGCGGAATAGGCTTGTATGTGGATGACTAATAATATAATATAATATATACAACGAATAGTGTCATTTCATTAGTCCTTAGGAAGGACTAATGAAATAACACTATTCGTTGTATTTACTTTTTATCAGTACTCGATAAGCGGTAGAAAAATATTTGTAATTTTCTAAATCTTCCAACCGTTATTCGTCTGATTAAGTGATAGAAATAACACCGAAACCTGAGAGCTCTTGTGTAGCGAAAAAAAAAATGTATGTTTAACATTCAATAAGAACCTGCGTGTTAATAGCTCTATTACGTTTCTTGACAGAAATTATCAAAAGAATATCATGAAAAATCACTGAGAGTTTGTTTTTTTTTATTGATGAATGTTTGTGTATATACCCACGGTCGTGTTACTTGCTTCCATACAGGACAAAGTTTTTGTCCGAAGAGTTGGTGGCTATATTTTGTGATTCTTTTTACTCTTTTTTTTTTTTTCATAGTTATCTAATACACTAAATTTCATTCTACTTTTCAGTACTGATGGGAGTATTCTTTCAAATCTGTTAATAATTGCGGTGTGGAATATCATTTTTAATATTTTATTACTAGTGGGCCCGTAATAATTGACAACGAAAAGTTTATGTGGATATGTCGTCTAATATGATGTCAACATATACATTGATGTAACTGCTATTTAGTATTTTATATAAAGACAAATGCCAAACCACTGAGCGTGACAGGAGACACGCAAGAACGCACGCACGCACGCACACAAACACAAACACACATATATATAATAGTTTTGTATTATAATATATATATATATATATATATATATATATATATATATATATATATATATTGTTGATAACTCAACGACATAATGATTGCAAGAAATTAAAATAATAAGACAACTTTAAAGATTAAACACGCGGCAAACCCTTTTATAACTAGTAGTAATTTTTGATTACGGGTACTAAATATATATAAGAGAATGGACTGAGCCGACGCTGCCTCACTATTCTGTCTCCATCAATGAACTTGTCAGGAGGGAAATATATATATATATATATATATATAACGAATTGTTTGAACATTATTTTTTATCGATACTCGTATTTAAGTAGATATTCTGTTTTTAATGAAACAGTATTATATATTTATATCTACCGGCCTGATTATTTACGATAAATTTTTATTACGAAAATGTGTGCCATTTGGCAGGATTCGAACCTGCGACCCCTATCTAAATAGAGGAAGCTACCATTTGATCTGGCAACGTCTTAGGTTCGAATCCTGCCGAATGGCACACATTTTCGTAATAAAAATTTATCGTAAATAATCAGGCCGGTAGATATAAATATATAATACTGTTTCATTAAAAACATAATATCTACTTAAACACGAGTATCGATAAAATTTAATGTTCACACAATTCATTTTAAATTGTCGGTTGCTTATAACCAAGTTTCGTTAAAATACATATATATATAAAGTAGTATCCTTGGTACTTGTTAACCCTCTAGGGCCATTCGTATCATATTTGATACAGTATTTCCCTATAAGGAAACATTTGGTATTTCCCTATAAGGAAACATTTGGTATTTCCCTATAGGGAAACATTTGGTATTCATTGACTGAGCAGTCAGTACTGCTTTCATTTGAAATTTATAAAATATTTCTCTTAAAAAATTTTTCAGGAAAATATTTCTTTCAAGGCTTGTTTTCATACTGTATCAAATATGATACGAATGGCCCTAGAGGGTTAAAGAAGGATAATTTTCTCTAAGAGTTTAGAGAATTCATTTCTTTGAAGCCGTTATAATCATTCTTCATTCTCCGTACATGTCGTCACTGGCTTCAGCTATTCAGACCCCAATCAATTTTTTTTAGATCGTATCACCAATAGCGTGGAAAAAAAACTGATTGCATCGATTCGAAGAGGCAGTCACAGAAAAAAAATTTAGGAAAAGCATGCCCACTCGTTTGCATTCCAATTTTAGGTATTAGATTATGTAAACTGAATAAAGTATGCGTTATGAATACATGTGTCACCGGAAGTTAAACCAGCTGAAACTCTGCCATCAGATAATCCAAGATGGCGATAAAAGATTGAATGAAACGATGTACAGTAAAATGCATGCATTTATTTTATGTGATCCTTGTTTATTTGCTGTTTAAATTTTCTATCGCCTGGCTGGAAAGGTAGATAAAGCTGAATGAAGTCAATCATTCCCGATTTTTTCTTTTCCGTTAGAAATCTTAGCGTGCCAGCAACCAGAAAATTATCCAAGATAGTTGGCAATGAGACATAAAGACAGAATGTAAATCACTGTCTTTCTAATAAAGAAAAAAAAACATTGCTTAGAGAATGTTGTCGATGCTTCTGTAAATTGTGTTTATTAAAGTTAAGTGTGTTGACCGTACGCAAACTCTTTTATGATTCTGGCTAGGTAGACAGGCTGACAACCAAGACTATAGACCCCAATCTGTCCTGGTGTTTAACCAATAACTGGATTGATTAATTTTTTATTGATTATTGACTGATTAATACCTTCCCCAGGTGATATTTTTTCCAGTGGTTTCTAATAAAAATTAAACTGAAGGTTTTTCTAGTAAAATAAACGGATTATGCTGGAATTTGTCATTTCACACCCTGTGAATGATTATGAAACTCGAGATATCTTTGACTTTAATATAGTTGTGTCATCTGCATAGATAAAGGGTTGAGAATATATTACATCGGAATGGCCGTTTCTTAAATCAATCCAAAGTGTTTTTCAGGGTTGGTATGTCGGTCTTCGTCACAAGCTGAAAAGTTGTGGTATTTCTGGACAAATATTTTATGTGATTTACATCTTTCTTTTCTGGATGTGCGTTGTGGTGCAGTGGATATCGGCTCGGAACGAGAAAGCGGGAAGCCGAGTTCGAATTCCTGTTGAATTCATTGCATTCACTTACGCGCAAATACCCTTCGGAAAGGTATTAATCTGTCTCTTCCTTCCAGTTATGGGTGAAATAACAGGACAGATTGGGTCCTATAGACTTGGCTGCCAACCAGTCTACCGCAGAAAGCAATGGCAACCTACCACGGGATAATCTTCTGCCCAGTCAGTCATGTCTCTTTCGAGACATGATCGCCCAAGCTTGTTTCATGCATGGCATTTAACTGACTGACTAGATTAGCAGTTAGGCCTCATCATTTAAAATGTGATATATAGCTGTGATGTATATGCTCATATATATGCTTCTGTGACACTATCTCCCACGCTGATGCTTTCCCCTCTCCCACGGGGATACTTTCCTTTGGTTGGTTTAAAACAACGGAGAGAGAAATTGATATTGGTGATATTATTAGTGTTTTATTGCGTCACGCGATGTGAGCTTAGGAAAAAAAAAAATTTTAGTACCATCAAGTGCTTCTAAACAACACGGGAGCATAAAATATAGTTATTTTGGATAAATATACATTTCTTGTCTTTCATGATCTTTGCCTCTTTTCATGTTCAATATGGATTTCCCTTTGATTTGAAATGTTGATTCCGTTAATCTGAAAACGCGTAGACAAAACAAGTGTCAGAATGATTTGATAAGGTCACTCGAGGGACAAGGCCGATGTTTAGCCCAACAGTCGAAGTGACCCGAGCTGGATTCGGTTCGATATGAGTTGGCATGATTTCATTGGTCGAGCTAAGACATCCGCAAATCGAATGGGCGGAGACCGATTTTCATTGGTCGAAGGCTGTGAGCCGGCCGAATCGCCAGAGACGATCGAAATTGGTTATAAAAATAGATGCTCGCCACGAAAAGTTGAGTCTGCGGAATTTTTTCGAGTTGGGTGACAGTTTTTGAGTTAGAGCTGCTATCAGTCGAAACTGGGGGGAAAAGGGCCCAGCCGGGGAGCCATGACCCACGGCTGGTCGCCCACCATGGAACTTATGGCTAAAGAGTTCATTTCGAATGAAGCCTTCCGAAAATTAACTCAAAGCAGTTAATTTGGATTAATGCGCCATCGACATGAAACCCGAAAGAACGTTATTGTTATTTTTTTTAATCGAAAATTCTGATTCTTCGTTCGTTCAGTCTCGGCAAACTCCGATAAGGACCCGAAAGAACTTTGCTGTTTTAGAAGTTACATAGGAAAATTGACAATCCTGATTATAGAGAATTAATGAAAAGACTTTTAATGAAATACAAGAGACTTTGGCGAATATTTGAAGAGATCTGTTTATTCAAACGCTAACGAAACTTAGACAAAACATTTCGTTTAACGATTAGAAGCTATGATGCTTTTGGCGAACTTACTCTCTCCGTTGTAAATATCATTTTCGACAACTGTATTCTTGGGAAAAGACAGACATTGTTTTTTTTTCTTTATGTAAAGACATTTTACGTGGCTCTCCCGGCGTGTTCGACTTCGTTCATTTATTTTATTAATTTTTTTTTTGTTTTTTTGTTTTTTTTGGTGCCGTGTTTATTTTTTTTTTCAACTCATAAGTGTACACCAGTGTCCGGACTGGCTAAAAGGGACGACTATTGAAATTGCAAGACAAGACCTCTGGGATCTAATCACAACGTGGAACAGTGACCTTGAGGTTGCCAGTCCGTGGTGCAGAGTGTTACACTTCTCTCGCGTTTCTCGCTTGCGAATGACCCTACAGGCTACTTACTTTCAAGTAAATTTTGATCTTTAAAGGTAATATCTATCGTCATATATCTCCTTAATTTATGTTCTTTCATTGTTAATAATGTTTTTGTTTTTTCATTATTTCCTGTTCAATAATCACTTATATCTTAGTGGCTTTATTTTTTGCTTGGCAGAGGAAATGATTGAAAACATGGCACATTGGTTTTCGTGCGGATTCAATGATGAATAGTAAATATTACATAAAATTATATAACGGCAAATAAAACTTGAAATCTTTTATTAACTTTATCACGAACGCAGGAAAACCAAACGTTTTACTGATTAGGTTTAACTAAGAATTAAGTTAGTCGACCGCGACCCGAAGACACTATTTTTTTTTTTTGCGGTATAGGTTGGGCGCAATTTTTATTCAGGTATTTCTCTACTTACCCTCGACCTTCTCTTTGTTGCATTGGGCTAAGCAGATAGGCGTCGATTACCATTTTTAAAACTCTTTGACGTGACACAGCTGGGTATCGTACCCGCATCTTTCCGCAGTGTAGGCGAGCAATCTACCAGTGCGTTACGGGCCGTAGAGTAATGGTACATTCAGTCAGTTAAGTGCCAGACGTGAAATATGTTTGGGCGATCATGTTTCGAAAGAGAAAGATTTTCCCTATATAGGTTGCAATAAGCTTGGGTGACAATCAAGGCTATAGAATCAAATTTTTCCTGCTATTCAATCTAGAGATACAGGGAGAAGGGATGGATCCATAACTTTCTCATACTTATAAGCACGTAAGTGGATGTAATGGAATTTGAACTTGGCTCTCTGAGCCGCTATCTGTTACTCAACGTGCCTCCAATCATATCGTTGGCCCTATTTTGTTTGTAATTTCTTTTACCATTTCCGATCTCATCAGTTGTCAATTCGTAATCGAGCTTGATGATAGAACTATTTACTATTACCTTAATAGTGAATCTGATCAGTTCGTTATGGATAAATTTACCAAGTGTATTTGCGTGTAAGAAAATGCAACGAATACAACTTGAATTCGAAATCGTTTCTCCGATTTCTCTTTCCGAGACGATATGCACTGCGCCACAACGCACGTTATATATTAAGAAGTAGTTATAAATGAATAAAACCTGATTTATTTAATATTGGCGAGAATAATTTTATCTTACATTCTGTTAAAATGAACAATCATACAAATTATTAAAACCAAATGCAGAATTAATCATGTTCATTAACATGTACATAATGCATTATTTTCACCTGACATGTGGCTGATATTGATGAAGAAGGAAGTTTGAAATAATGAACTACTTGATAGAAATGTGCAGAAATTTGAAATCATTTTGAATAAACCTAATTTGTTTTTTGTTGGTCGATAAATGGCTTCCGTAAGTAGCGCGTCTGTAGGAGCTAATAAAGCATATCCAATTATTTTTTCGCTTCAATGAAAACAGAGTTAGCTTGTCGGAAACTTCTTATCTTTTGCAGATTAATAAACTTCTTGGGCCATATGTACCAAACATTACAATTTTTTTTAATGTCGACACAAAATTTTTCAGCTGTGTAGTCTTAGGTTTCTGCCTTGTTTCTTTCGAATAAACTATGATGTATTTTATTACATAAAAAAATCATTATTTTTAAATCCATGTCACGCCATGTAAGGCATTAAAACTTTTTTTTTATCATTCCACCCCAAGCAAGGCATTCCACTGCCACTGTTGCGCATGGGGCTACATAGGGGAAGGTAAAGAGAAGGAGTGGTTAGACATAGGGAATGTCAGGAGGAAGGTGACAGATGAGTAAGGATACCGAGGCTGAGGGTTGGGCAGATGGGAAGAGTGTTTGATAGAATGGGAGCAGGTTAGTGTGTTAGGAGGTGTCTATTGACCTTACATTTAAACTCCTGGAGATTGTAGCCGTCGGGGAAGCAATCGTGTGGAAGGGAATTCCACAGTCGGGAAGTGCGAGGAAAGAAACTGTTGGAGTAGAAGTTGCGGTTGCATTTTATCGGTTTCACTGTAAAAGGGTGGGATCTAGTTGCCAATCTAGTATCTCGTGCAAATTCCTAACTAGGGGGCACCAGTGATCTGAGTTCATCGGAGCAGAAGCCGTGAAAGTATTTATAGAAGAGACACAGGGAAGCCACGTCGCGCCTAAGAAACAAGGGGTTACAGGGTGTGGAAGCAGTAAAAACGGATACATTCTTAATGAGCAGAATAAGAAAATAGTAATCGGAATGACAGTATATGGCGACTGATATTGCATTTAAGTTTTTACAGATTAACGTTGGCTAGAATGCATAGAACCGGAAGGGAATTCCACGAGCGAAAAGTGCGAAAAGATCTGTTGGCATAGAACTTACAGCTAGATCTGGTCAGTTCAACTGTAAGTTCCTGAGATCTTGACGCCAGTTTATAATTACGCTTAAATTATTAGGTCTAGGTACCATAGCGAAGACCTCACTTAAACAATTATCATGAAAATATTTATAAAGTAAACAGAGACGTACAACGTTACGGCGGTGGATAAGTGAATGAAACCGAGCCGTTAGAACAGGACCAATAATACTGCTTAGTTTTCTTTGGATCTTATCAAGGAGCTCAAAATAAACAGCATGGGCACCGGACCATGCGTGACAGTAATATTCAAAATCTGAACGAATGTTAGCTGATAGATAGCTTTGATAGATTCTGGAGAAAAAAACTGTCTCGCACGACACAGTGAACCAAACTTAGCTAGTAAGTTTAGAACATCCAATGCTGGTAAAATTTAGAGCATATAGCTGTATATATATATAAGCAATATATCGACTGATTCTACGAATTTGATACTAGAATTCGAACTCAGCTCTCCGATATCTCGTTCCTAACCTATGTTAGACACAAGAGACAAACCTATTTACCAGCTGAAATTGAAAAAAAACAAAACAGAAAAAAAACAAATAACTAACTTGTCCCTGGCAATAATGCAGAAGAAGGCAATTGAAAACTTCCCAAAATAATTAGTCACTACAGGCTATTACATCCAACGTGATTTAGACTGATTTAGACCGACTCAATCACAGAGACTCGTCGGTCAAGCAAAGTCAAATAATGACTTATAATCACAGATCTTCGTAAGAATATATTAGTTCAAATATTTATTCGAATGTAAACGAAATAATTTCAAAAGGAAGCATATTTTAATCAAACTAATTTTATTAATCAAACAGATTTTACTTCATCAAACGTTATTTTTTCGTGAATACACATATTTTATTTATTTATTTATTAAACGATGTATTTATTTATTTATTTATTTATTTATTTATTTATTTTCTCTTGCTAGTGTGAATATTTCTTAAATATTATTAAATACAGATGATGCACATATTTGAATCCTAACGATGCCACATTGTTTTTCTTCGGACAGTGTATCAACAAAAAACCACGTTTGAAGTAATACAGCCTGTTGGAATAAAATTAAAAATGAATTAATTCCCTCTCTCTTTCTCTGTCAATGTCGCCCTAACTTCTTCTCAATCTCTCTCCTCTCTCTCTCTCTCTCTCTCTATATATATATATATATATATATATATATATATATACTCTTAGTCAATTTCTTTTCTTTCACCATAAGGTCAATTTTAGACACACCTGTGTGACAGGCTGTAATCGATTTCTATTTTTTGTCCGATCATGTCATATGCAGTGGTGTGCAGAAATATGAATCTGTATTCGGGGAGTATGAACAAAATCCGAGAGATAAAATAACAAAAATAATAATAAAATTGATTATAAGACTAATAAAAATTCTTCTATACGAGTTTATCCCTGCCATCGAAAACGACAGTAATATATTTGAGTAGATTATTAACTGTTTCCTGACAATTTATCCAGCCTAAACGTGACAGGATGTATATATATAGAAATAAAAACACTCGGTATTTATTAAAATTTAGCGGATATGTACGTATATTGCATTATTCGACTACATAATTATTGCAAAAAGATACAAATAAAATAACAGGTAAACAATCGGCAAAAGTTTTAATTATAGGTAGTAAAGTTTAATAACTGGTAGTACAGAGAATAAACTGAGCCAGACTTTTAGCAGTTTACTCACAGTTATATATACAAATATAAATATAAAGAATATATAAGTCTTCCACATACAAGCCAGTTTTGATGTATCAAAGAACGTCAGTGTGTCGAGATACATCCACTTGCTTCTGGCCAGGACCAAAATTCGACGATTTGGTATCAGTCAGAGACGCTAACCCCTAAGCCATAGGCGCATGGGATCAGAAAAAAAAAATTTATATAAGCAGTGTATACACACGCCAGTCACCGAAAGAACTCAATTCATTTAAAGAGTAACGCATATATCGCAGAAGGGCAAACTGTTTTTAAAATTTTCTTCTTAAAATTTACACACACACACACACACACACACACACACACACACACACACACACACACATATATATATATATATATATATATAATTTTATATTTTATTATTTTGTCTATGACACAATCGGATTTTCATGCGTTTTGCAATTTTTAGGTGCATATTTCAAACTGACAGTTTAATAGATTTTAATTTATATTCAATTGATATTCATGGGAATTAAATATTATAAAATTACGTTTATGGCGTTTTTAATAACAATATTAATAATTTAAATCTTATATGATTACATTAGGATTAAAATTTAAATTTGAAAATTTGAAATTTAAAATTAAAATTAAACTTAAATTTAAAATAAAGATAAAAAATATTAAAATGCAGGGGAAAGAAATCAAAGGGGCGTAATCACGAGTCTTAAAATGTAAATATTTAAATACTACATGTACATGAAAATGTAGGGAAAATTTATATTTTATAATTTTAAATAAAATAAAAGAAAAATTAAGAGTTAAATTTTAAAATTAAGAATTAAAAATGTAAGAAACAAAATAAAATGGTTTTAATTTAAAATTTTTGAAAGTAATATTGCAGCGGAAGGAATAAAACAAACAAACACAGTAAAAATTTATCTATATAAATCTGGGTCTATGATTTTAGTAAGTAATGTTTTCTATAACAGCATGTGGTCATTAAATCACTTCTATTAAGCAAATTTGAATACTTGGTGTGGTTTAAGATGACAAGTTTTTTCTGAAAAGCATACATTACATTTATCTCCTTTTCTATTGTAATATTTGAATTTAGCTACGAAATTCCAGATAATAATTGGGTTCTTTCTGTTGTTTTTTAATTATTGTTTTTTAATTTCCAATAATGCATATGATAAAGCATTAATTGTACTGTATTTACTGTTGTTTAAAATAACATGTAATTTTTAAATCTTATTCTCCACCTGTTGGAATTACTTCCAAAGTAAAATTTAACATCAATATTATCAGAATGAATTGGAGCTCTATAAACAATACTTTCGGACATACACTGGCCATTCAATGGGCAGGTTTGATTTTTCGGCAGTTGCAATTAAATTTATAATGGTGAATTTTGCTATTAGTTGAGTGACGGGTGTTGTTTATATGGGCCAAATATTTATTTGATATTAGATCATTATTTTGTGAAATATATTTGGCTGTTTTTAACGCAAGTATAACTAGCTTTGACATTGTTTTTGTGGAAGAATCTTTTTAGTGTGGGTGAAATGTATAAATATTTATGAGTTAATTTAAGGTATAGCGAGCATCTTATCTTATTTTTTCTTTTCTAGGAGTAGTAGGATTCCGTTCTAGTGAAGGGTAGTAGTATACCGTAGCAGGTTAACGGAATTTGCTCTTGTGGGAAGATAGCCCACTATAATTCATAAAATGATTATAAATCAAGAAAGGCAATTTGAGTATAAAATAACATTTATATATATCTACATTTCAATTAATGTTTTACAATTAAAGCAATACTTGAATACAAGTCCAACGGAGGTTAAATTGTTCATGACATATAATGATGAGCTGAAAGAGTGTGGAAGCGTCTTGAAGGTAAGGGGATGTTCATTTTGAAGTTGCCGCTTCTAAGGTCATTAAGTCAGTAAGTACTTTTGAGGAATGTCTTTGAAGAGGTCAGTAAGTACTTTTAAGAACAGGGAGAAAGAAAGAGGTTAGCATAGTAGCCGCTCGACTTAAGTCAAGGAGAGGCACTGATAACTATCCTATCACGGTTTGTATGTCTAATGATGCTTTGTCTCCGATTTTTATATTTGCCTTTTGGATCAAAACGCAGCTCGTTTCGAATTTCATCCTTGTATTTGATTCTGGGCTTCCCATTGGCTGGTAAATAAAATTCGCGTAGGCTCGCGAAATGGTAATTTGATATTTGATTAATTTTTATTTTTCAACCGGAACATCTGCGCAAATCCCCCTGCGCGGAGATGATTTTTATTCATTTGCGTTTTGGTCGGCATAGAGCCAAGATACGGTCTCGCTTTTTTCCGTATCACCACAAAGGAATAGTTCAACAATATTTGTTTGGACGTTACAAGTGAAGAGTGTGTTAAACCAAATGATATTACGTTTACGTAATTTCTGCTTATTTCTGCTACTTTCTTTTAATATGGTATTCAAATCTCGTGTAGAGTTTAATTTTTTGTAAAGCATTAATGTGTTTAATTTTAAAATTGTCAAAATTTTCGTCTTTGCTAAACGAACTTGGATAGATTTTTGTAGGTCTTTGGTGATTCTCTGAGGAGGATTTGATTACTTATTGATGTATGTGTGGTTATGTGAGTCCTTAATGTATGGTTTGTATAGGACATTGCTCAGATCAATGGTAACATCTAAGACATTTCTAACATTAGTG